>SJYW01015498.1:256812-305830 GCA_006410735.1 Raphicerus campestris | reverse complement strand
CATTGCAGGTGGATTCTTAATCAGCTGAGCCACAAGGGAAGCCCAAGAATACTGGAGTGGTTAGCCTGCCCCTTCTCTGGTGATCTCTCCAGCCCAGAAATTGACCTCTCCCCAACCAGGGTCTCCTGCATCGCAGGTAGATTCTTTTCTAAGTGATAGTCCATAAATTGTTAAGTTCCAATGATCTGAGTTCTGTCGATTTACTAGAGTGGCTCACAGAATCAGGGAAGCATTTTACTTACTAGGCTCTTAAGTGTTACTTATTACACATTTTACTTATTAGGCTTATTAGACAAGGCTGTAACTTGGGAACAGTCACATGGAGGAGATGCATAGGCATAGGGGTGAGCGAAGCCGAGTGGGGCTCCCATGCTGTCCCCAAGAGCATCATGCTCCTTGAATCTCCACGTGTTCCAATATTTTAATGTTTCTTCTCCGCAACACCCCCTGCCCCCCAAAAAACACCTTATTAAGACCTTAAATTTGAAAGTAATATCTGCCTGTTTAACATTTTCAAGTGATACATTAAAAAAGAAGAAAAAAGTATATATCTTGCTTTTTAAAATCTAAGTCCTTCTTTCCCCAGGTCACCAGCTTGAAATATATCTTTTCAGACTTGCTTTTCTAATCACACACACACACGCATGCACACACACATTTTTTAGAATAGAATAATCCCGATTGCTTCACCACTTGCTGCCTTCATTCAACAGTATGTCATGGACTTTCTCTACATCAGTAATACGTATCTGCCTCGCTGCAATAACTCAGGGTATTCACTACCATGTACTGTATATCACGTTTTCCCATTCAGTGTGCTTAGTTGGTTGTAGTTGTGCTTTGATACTGATCCCCTGAGGGTTCTGGGCAAGGCTGATGGGAAGTGATATGACAACTGGGGCATGCATGTATTAAATGTCTAAAATCGTCTTATTTCTCCTACATTTTTGTCAGGAATTAAAAAGCCTTGCAACTAAAAAACCTGATAAGGTTGGTGTCCCCGTTATTAAAGAAGGCATACTTGATGCCATCGTGGTTTGGTTTGTACTCCAGCTTGATGATGAACACAGTTTATCCACAAGTCCTAGTGAGGAAACGTGCTGGGAGCAGGCTGTATACCCCGTTCATGATCTTGCAGGTATGTCTCGTCTAATTTTTTGTTGTTTTTCTTTTTTTTAAAAAAAGTCTTAATCCTTTAAGCATTTTGAGTCAGGGTCAAAAATTCACTTTAAATATGAAGTTTCCAGTCAAGGGAGATTGATGAAATCTTTCAGAATTTGCTCTTTGTTTTTTAAAAACAAAGTTTTAAGTAATATGTATGGTTAAGAAGAACGACTAAAGTCGACATGTACACACTGCTCTAAAGTGATAACCCACAGGGATCCACTGTAGTGCACAGGGAACCCTGCTGCTCTGTAATAACCTAGATGGGAAAAGAACGTGAAAAAGAGCAGGTAGGTGTACGTGTATAACTGCTGTACACGTGAAACTAACACAACATTGTTACTCAACTATACTCCAGTATTAAAAAAAAAAGTGAAAACACAAATCTGCTGCATACCACTCAAAAATATCTATCATTAAATCATTTCTTCAGCTCTGATTAGTCTTGTTGTGAGTAGATGAAAGAAATGCTAGTCTACTTTTTCGGAACACAGTGGAGAAATATTACTTACAGAGCAGAAGTTCTTATTG
This sequence comes from Raphicerus campestris, assembly GCA_006410735.1. Classification (NCBI taxonomy): domain Eukaryota; kingdom Metazoa; phylum Chordata; class Mammalia; order Artiodactyla; family Bovidae; genus Raphicerus; species Raphicerus campestris. Next base: position 304,135 of record SJYW01015498.1, on the reverse strand, counting down.
CTCACAGAATCTGATGGCATCTGTGGAGCCCCAGGTCCTAAAAATATGCACACTCATATAAATACAAAATCTTGCAGTTTAGAGTTCATGAATCCATAGACTTACCTAGGGAAGTCTTATGTTAAAGATACTTTTTATTTACTTACTTTAAAAATACATATTTATTTTTTATCTTGTGGGATCTCCTAGTTGTGGCATATAGGATCTGGTTCTCTGAACAGGGATCGCACCTGGGCCCACTGCATTGGGAGCATGGAGTCTTAGCCACTGGACCACCAGGGGAAGTCCCAAAGATAACTTTTTTATAAAGAAAGTTTTTACTAGTAATTTGTGGTTCAATATAGTTTGCAGCAGCTGTATTACATAGAAAAACTCTACTGTTTTATAACTGGAAGGTAGTATTTACTTCTGTATAGTCTCTCAATCAAGGATCTAATTTGGCAAGGCCATTAAGTCGTGGAATCAGTATAGTATTGTTGCAGAGTATGGTTCTAGAGTCAATCGTGTAAATTTGAGATCGGATCTTTGCTAATACTGACTCCTTCACTGTTCTTGCTGATTATTTCTTAGAGCTTTTGTTGTGTGATTTATAAAAACGGAAGGGTGCTGGGAATTCCCTGGTGGTCCAGGGGTTAGGACTCCCAGCTTTCGTCATGGGGCCGCCAGTTTCAGTCCCTGGTCAGGGAACTAGGATCCTGTAAGCTGTGTTGCAGTCGTGCTAAAAAAGAAAAAGAAAAGTGAGGGGGCTGCCAGTGCTGTCTACTTTGCAGGATTGCTGTAGGAGTTATTAGACATACTGGGTGTAAAATGCCTACCATGGTGACCAGCACTGAGTAAGTAACATTTAAACATTTTGTTTGTTTATTCTAACTCTCAGTAACTTAGATGGCATTAAAAAAAATCCTTAGGGAAAGGATATTTTAAGTGTGTAAACACAAGAATAGCAACTTGTATTTTCAGCTGGCTCTCGCTGAGAAGGAAGAGCAAGTATATGTTTACACTTTAAAGTTTTGTCACGTGTGAAAGCTGATGGACAGTACAGTCTTTCTATTATTATTACTTCTATTTAGTTATTTTTGGTGGCACTGGGTCCTCGTTGCTAGTTGGGGTGAGAAGGGGCTGCTCTTTTTGGCAGTGCCCAAGCTTCTCGTTTAAGTGGCTGCTTTTGTTGCGGAGCACAGGCCCTAGGCGCCCGGGCTTCAGGAGTCGCATTCTGTGGGCTTAGTGGCTGCAGCTCACAGGCTCTAGAACGCGGGCTCAGTAGCGGTGGACTTTAGAGCCGGCGGCACGTGGAATCTTCCGGTTCAGGGATCGAACCTGTGCCCCCTGCATGGGCGGGCAGATTCCTAACCACTGCACCACCAGAGAAGTCCACGATGTAGTTTTTATTGTAGGACTTAGTCCTTCTTACCTTTTCAGATTTCTAAACATTCAAGGATTTCTAAATACTTACAGTTAAGAAATATTACTGATACGGTGCTATTGAATGCTGTCTTGTTCTTTCAGAAATTTCTCTAACGAATGTCCCTTTAAGCTAAAGTGAGGTTTGGTATTGATTTCTGAATTTCATTTATTTTTGTTATTTCTGGCTTCATTAACAAAGAAGATTGGGAGTCTCTTGTAGTCCTTCCCCCACCCTCTGTTTTGGGGTCATTGATGATATGTGGTGATTACAGTAAAAGCACTATAATGCTGTTCAGTTAAGTTCAGTTCAGTCGCTCAGGCGTGTCCGACTCTTTGCGACCCCGTGAATCACAGCACGCCAGGCCTCCCTGTCCATCANGTGGTTTAGTGGCCAGGACTCCACCTGCCAGTGCAGGAGACACGGGTTCAATCCCTGGTCAGGGAAGATCCCACATGCAGCAGAGCGTCTGGGCCCATGTCACAACTGCTGAGCCTGTGCTCGAGAACCTGCAAGCCCGGGAGCTCATCCTCTGCAAAAAGAGAAGCCCGTCCCTGCAGCTACAGAGCCACCCCCGCGGTCTGCAGCTAGAGAGAAGCCTGTGCGCAGACCCAGCACAGCCAAGAATAAATAGATCAACTGAAAAAAAAAGGCTCTCAGCCCTTTGATTGGCATGTTAGCCAGTGTTCCCGCTCTTCCCTTGGGACACCTCCTGAGTAGAGGGGAGAGNCCTAGTTATGATTTGGCTCCCTATCAGCTAGTCTTTAGGGAAAGTTGTTATGAGAGCACCCTGTTTAACTTTTGTAAACTTCTCTGTCAGTTTTTTACTTTGAAAAATTTCAAACGTAAGAAAAATTGCAAGCAAAGGAACAGCAAACACAAGACTGTTTTCTCTGTTGAATCATATGATGGTTGTTGGCCTCCTAACCTTCCCCCTTAACTTCAACAGTTCAGCACACATCTCCTTAGAACACGGGCTTTCCCTTGCATATCACAGAAAGATGATCACACTCAGGAAGCTTAACAGTGATCAAACAATATTATTTAACAGATAGTCTGTGTTAAAATTTCCCCTGCTTATGCCAGTAATACTCTTTATTGCTTTTTTCCTCCCCAGTGGAGTTCTAGTTAAGGGGTCTGTATTACATCTGTCTCTTATACACATCTTCAGTCCCACTAGATTAAAATACAGGAGACAGTTTAAAAGCTTGGTGAACTTTAAAAAATTTAAACCCGTTTTAAAACACTTTTGTGTTGGATCACAAGGAAACAGTGAAGAGTTTCTTCAGAATTTTTGCCATTTATGGTTAGACTTTTGAGTTGGAACAATTTTTTTTTTCTTTGAAAGCACAGATGGTTCAGAAATATTATTGGCTTTGCAGAGGATTCCATTGAGGAGTCTGGCAGCTGCCTTGGTGTGACAAAACAGTGTCAGTAAAGCCAAACAGAGCTTCAGGCAGTTACTGTTTATCTACACATAACTAAGACACATTCCAGTTAGTAATGGCAACACTGAGTTAAGGATTTGTACACGATTTTAGATTAAAATAGTGTGAACCCATGTTTTAAAATAATTTGCATACTTGCTTTCGTGGAGTCTTTATCTCTGGCATGGCTTTTAGTACAGGATCCAACCTTTCTTTTTAGGTATCACCTGATGTATTTTTTACTTTGGTTAGCCTGATTTTCTGGTTACTCCCCCAGTGATTTAACTGTATTACCCTCCCTCCTGTTCTCTCTCCTATAGATTTTATGGCTAGAAGGCTGGCTGTTATCAACCTGTGTGCTTTTTGTTCACTGATTTCATCGAACACTACCCTCTTGTGGCTGTGTAGGGGTGGAGGGAATTAGTCAAGCATCGTGCAGCGGTGTGGCTTAGTATCTCATTTAAGACTTGGTGATCTTAAGAAAAATTAGATCTGGTTTCCTTTAAATGGATCAGAATTAGCAGATAACTTCAGTTCTGAAAATTTAGTACCATGAGTTGTCAGGATTAAACTTTATCCATTTGAGGGAAATGGGTAAGTTTTTTCAGTTCTTCAAGGGAGATGTTAAAATTGTATGTGATTTGGTAAAGGCATAGATTGCAATTTTGTTAAGAGCTGTGTGATTGTGAGCTGTGTGATTTTGTTGAGGTATGTATGTAATTTTACTAATTGTGTGAGATTCAGTTTCTACTAGACTACCCAAAATGCTAAAAAAAAAAGTTGGTAGGACAGGAATAATGAAAATGAGTAAAGCATTGGGGTCAGTGGGGGCCACTTTTAGGCTAATTTATGTAAGAACTTATCACAACTTAAATGATCATGTACTTATTTATATTTAGTGAAGACAGATCTTCCTGATTTCTGATGACTTGTCTCAGTCAGTCTGATGCCATTATACTGAGGATTCCTCTCTTTCTTTGCCGATTCTTTGCTCATGAAATGACCTAGTTATGATTTGGCTCCCTATCAGCTAGTCTTTAGGGAAAGTTGTTATGAGAGCACCCTGTTTAACTTTTGTAAACTTCTCTGTCAGTTTTTTACTTTGAAAAATTTCAAACGTAAGAAAAATTGCAAGAAAAGGAACAGCAAACACAAGACTGTTTTCTCTGTTGAATCATATGATGGTTGTTGGCCTCCTAACCTTCCCCCTTAACTTCAACAGTTCAGCACACATCTCCTTAGAACACGGGCTTTCCCTTGCATATCACAGAAAGATGATCACACTCAGGAAGCTTAACAGTGATCAAACAATATTATTTAACAGATAGTCTGTGTTAAAATTTCCCCTGCTTATGCCAGTAATACTCTTTATTGCTTTTTTCCTCCCCAGTGGAGTTCTAGTTAAGGGGTCTGTATTACATTTAGTTGCCATGTCTTTTGACTGTTATTCAGTTGATATTCTGGTTTTAGATAATTGTAAATGGTTGAGATAATCAGTTTAGTAAAAACAGAATTAATATTAAAATAATTTCAAACTAAGAGCCGAAGTGCCAAAGTGGTTTTGAGGAATGTGATGTTTTATTGTTTGTCAAGATTTTAATGATCTATTCAACAAAACTGCATAGCAAACAATTTTAGAAACTTACAGGAACTAATTTTTTAGGTATGCACAAATGTATTGGTCAAAAACTTTGTCTTGTATTTTTATAAATAGATCCTTACTGACTAGAAATATTTAAGAGTGAAAGCTTACTACGAAAGGTATATATGATAGTATGAAGTCCAGCTGTCTGTAGTAGCAGCCTGTCTAGAAGTTCAAGTGGAAACTGATTTGGATTGTTCAGTAAGGATGAGGGATATAACGTTTGATTTCAAATGTGGCAGATGATTAAGTGCCATAAAGTATCCTCCACATCTGTTTCATTTGAGGGCAGCAGGTGACCCCCCACCCGCCTGCCCGCCCCGGACTCCACTCTGCACTGCTCTCACACCTCCCAGAGCGCTCAGGGCTGTGGAAACAAGACTGTATATGCGGGCGTGGGAGCTGCCTTGGCCTAAGAGCCTTTTATTTCAGATGGGAACTTCTCCCATAGGCCTAGCTTCCAAGCTCTAGCCATAGGAACACGTGGTTACAAGTTACCCCCCCACTCAGGGAAGCCCAGAGATGGTCTCCTTCCCATCAGGCATCTGTAGTTGACAGTTTTTTAGTCCACATGCATCTACCCATTAAGAAACATGTAAAAACTTTTTTAAAAATCATAAGCAGTGTTGTTGATAACTCAGCTGACATTCTACCTTTATAGAATTTCCAGGGAAACAGAAAGTGAATCCAAGATAATTGTAGGAAGATAAGGTGTTTTGTTAGCCCTTTATTCATACACATTACTCTAGAGTATTTGGATTCTTAATAACATTTTTTTCTTTCAGAGTGTTAACGTTTTATTCTGAAATAATTTCAAGCTTACAGAGAAGTTAGAGAAGAGTACAAAAACCCACACATGAACCTTACATCCAGGGTCACAGATTGTTACTATATTGCCCATATGCTTTAGTATTCTCTCTGAACACTTAAAAATAAGCTTCAGTTACCGTATTCCTGTACCCCTCAATTACTTCTATGTGTATTTTGTAAGAAAAAGGACATTTTATATAATCATCACACACTTATCAAAACGAGGAACTCTCTGTGGACATAGTACTGACATCTAAGGGCAGCAGGCTTACTCAGGTATCTCACCGTTGGGGGCAGGAATGCCCTTCACAGGTCCAGGGCTCAGTCCAGGGCCACACCTTGCACTCAGTTTCAGTCTCCTTTATTCTGCAGCAGTTCCTAAGTCTTTCATGACATTCACAGTTTTGAAAAGTGGAGGCCTTTTATTTTGTAGAATGTTCCTCATGTTTCTTACTAGAGTCAGACTATTCATTTGAGAGACCACAGACGTTTGGTCACATTAGGAGGCATATATGTTGCTTTATCCTACATCTGTGGATGTGAACTTAGATCAGTTGGTTTAAGTTGTATCCACCAGGTTTTATCTACTCTTATGTTGCTATTTTCCCTTTGTAGTATGTCATTTATGGGGGTGAAACTTTGAGACTCTTAAATATCCTTGTCCTAATTAAACTTTCAGCCTCTAGTTTTAATAGCCACTGATGACTCTTCCCGAACCTGAAAACTTGTACACATCCAGCTCACTGGTTACTTTTCAGGGGGGCTACCGGTCTGCCATTGTGAACTGCCAGCCAGCTACCAGTCTAAAGACCGTTACACTGTCTTAGATCCCCAATGATTTAGTTACTGGTTTATAAAATGTAGGGCATCAAGATATTTTTTAAAGCATTTGTCCTTCCTCCAGGTGTTTGCTACAGTCTGGAGGCAAGATCTTTCCCCAGTATGTGCTGATGTTTGGGTTACTCGTGGAATCACAGACTCTGATGGAGGAGAGTGCCGTGCAGGGCGCAGAACGAACTCTTGGCTTCAACATAGCGCCTTTCATTAACCAGTTTCAGGTGAGCGTTTAGAACATTAGTTCAGCCCGGTGGCCGTCACCCACAGTCTCTCTCTCTAGGTTTGTAGTCACTGTGTTTAACTGGATTGCTCTGGTACTCAGTTTTCTAGAGCCAAGGTACTTACTAGTGGTAAAAATCAAACCCTGGGGTTAGTACAGCCAAGATTTCTGTTGTTCCTGACAGAAGTCTATGACTCTCGTTCTGAACCACTGTTGTAAATGAAAAATAGGGTACCGGGTTTAGTCTTACGAAAAGTTATGATCCTTGTCTAAAAAAGCAGCCACCAGGAGACCTCTGTTCTCAACTGGAGCCCTTAATCACACTGAGGCTGGAGGCTGACAGGGGACGGCGGGAGCAGCTCATGTCCGGGCATTCAGACCGCAGGGAGCAGGAGTGAGTGTAGGAGCGCAAGGAAAAGGGGTTACTCACTGTTTGGAAAACAAGGATATAGTGCTGGCAGAAGTACCAGCAGCAAGTAGAATTTGTCAGTTGTAACTGTGGAAGGGATGGAATGTCTAGGGAAGAGGCTTGGGGTTGGAAAGAGGTGGAATCTGCTGAGTAAGCCAGAACAGCACTTTGGGAAGTGGGGTGTTGAGTACTGAATTAAAGGAGTGATACCTAGAGCCTGTAGGTGGTAGTAAGCTCTTGAATATGCATTGTTAGATCTTCCATGAACAGTATTTGCTCAACAAATATAATTTTTTTGAGGAAATGATATTTTTCAGAGCAGGCTAAAGTTTGAGTTTATGTAATCTCAGTTTTTGGAGAGTTTAATAAAGAAAATGTACTTACCAGAAGACTAAGTTTGTAGTCCAAAAATACCACCTTCTACTGTCTAGCTTTTCTTTGATCTTGACGTCAACAGTTCTTTGATTCCATCACAATCTACAATATTTTAATCCTGCCGTCTTTTCCCCCTGCCCTCCACCTCATATCCTCCTTTCCTGAACAGCTTATAGTCCATGGTCGAAACGTTTTTCATGTATCTTTTCCCTGCGCTTTTTCTGCTGGCCTGGGGGCAGTCCCACCTTGGTTAAACCCGGCTTTTTGCCTTCTCTACACCGGTACCCTGCAATTAACTGTAGCCTCACTTCAGTGTATGTCCAGGCATCTCAAGAGGCTCTGTGAACTCGCTGGGCAGTTTTACCTTTCCTAGTCCACTCTCTCATTTTCTGAGCTGTTGTCTCGTCTCCTCCTCTGTGGTGTGCTCAGTCACTTAGGCTTTTCCCATTCTTTGCAACCCCTGGACTATAGCCCATCAGACTCCTCTGTCCATGGGATTTTCCTGCCAAGAGTTCTGGAGCGGGTTGCCATTTCCTCCACTAGGGGCCCTTCCCGGCCCAAGGATCGAATCCAAATCTCTTGCACTGGCAGGTGGACTCTTTTCCACTGAGCCACCTGGAAAGCTCCACTTACTGTATGAATGTGTTAGTCACTCAGTCATGTCTGACTCCGTGACCCCATGGACAGTAGTCCGCCAAGCCCCTCTGTCCATGGAATTCTCCAGGCAAGAGCTGGAGTGGGTTGCCGTGCCCTTCTCCAATCTGATGTGATGGTTAGCTGACTACTACAGTGACAACCGAGTGAACCAATGAGACAAAATGAGAGGTTTAAAAATATATATATACAGAAAACAGCAGAAATTTATTCATTCAACAGATGTCTTCTCCATGAGCTCTTTAGGTTTGGGGAATCTAGTCATGAAATTAGAGAAGGTTCTGCCCTCATGGAGCTAGTATTCAAACTGATTGTAAATAAACAAAACAGACAATAAACAAAGGAGTAAAAAGATTAGTATGATAGGTAATGAGAAGTGAGGTTAGAGGATAATGGAGTTGGAGGTATGGGATGTTCTATTTTATTTAGGTAATGCCTAAGGAAAGGACTCATGGATAATTAGTGATATTTAAGCAGAAATCAGAGAGAAATCAGGAAACATTATAAAAGTCCAAAGACCAGCAAGTGCAAAGATCTGAGGCCAGAGCATGATTGGAGTTCTCAAAAATGGCAGAAACCATGAGGAAGAGTCAGGTGAAGGACGTGGTAAGCAAAGTATCAGGAGCCAGATCCTGTGGCGCCTCCTATAGGGATCGTGGGGTTTTGGCTTCTACTCTGAAAGGGGTGAGGAAAAACTGGAGGGTATTGGCCAGAGGAGGGATAAGGTGTGACTTGTTTTGAAAGGCTTGCTATGGGGTTGTGTTGGAGCCACTGTAGCCACCAGGCAAAGGCATGAGGTTATTGCCGCAATCCAGGGGAGAGGGGAGAGGGGAGAGTGGCTTAGACTTGAGTGGTAGCAATGGACGTGGTGCACAGTTCAGACTGCTGGCGTACTCTGAAGGTAGGTTTTGTGACAGATTGGACCTGGGGTATGAGAAAGCGCCTGGAAGGACAGTTACCATATACTGATAAGGGGAAAATAGCAGGAGGGTCAGGTTATGCTTATGTTTTTATGGGGTCATTAAACAGTCTGATAGGAATTCAGAGAAATAGCCTAGAGATGATGTTTAAAGCCATAAGACTGGGATGAAATCACTTTGGGGATGTGTAGAAAGAGAATATAGAGTCGAGAACTAAGTTCTAGAGAACTCACAAAGTGATGAGTTCTGGATTGGAAACCTAGGAAAGAATGAGCAGTGATGACAGAAGCCAGTGGACTGCTGGAGAAGCAGCAATGAAGACAGGAGGAGGGATGGATGCAGCTTGTGAGGGTTAGCGTGCAGGTTATGAGAGTGACACAGGGCAGAAGTCCTGGCAAGGGCATGGGATTGCTGTGTTTTCACGGGTAGGGAAGGTGAGTGGATCTGTGTCCTGTTTCCCTGCAAACAGATGTTCTCTAATACATGACTCAAAGCACACAGGGCACTTTGATTTATTTGGCTGTACTGGGTCTTCACTGCTGTGCTGGAGAGTGGGGGCTACTCTGTAGTTGCAGGGTGTGGGATCCTCATTGCAGTGGCTTCTCTGGTTGCAGAGCATGGGCTCCAAGATGCCTGGATTTCAACAGCTGCTGCATGCAGGATTAATAGTTGTGGCACATGGGCTCTAGAGCAAAGGCTCAGTAGCTGGGGCACACAGGCTTAGTTGCTCCACAGCATGTGTGATCTTCCCGGATCAGGGATTGAACCTGTGTTCCCTATATTGGCAGGCAGATTCCTTACCCCTGAGCCACCAGGGAACCCCTAAGAGGGCACTTTTAAAACAAATTTCCTTTCTATTTCAAGTGCTGCTGCTGCTGCTGCTAAGTTGTTTCAGTCGTGCCCGACCCTGTGCGACTCCATAGATGGCAGCCCACCAGGCTCCCGCGCCCTGGGATTCTCCAGGCAAGAACACTGGAGCACTGGAGTGGGTTGCCATTTCCTTCTCCATTGCATGAAAGTGAAAAATGAAAAGTGAAGTCGCTCAGTCGGGCCTGACTCTTCGCAACCCCATGGACTGCAGCCCACCAGGCTCCTCTGTCCATGGGATTTTCCAGGCAAGAGTACTGGAGTGGGGTGCCATCGCCTTCTCCTCTATTTCAAATGAGAAGGCTAAAAGTTAATAGGAAGGTTTCATTGTTACTAAGCGCTTCCCTGATAGCTCAGTTGCTAAAGAATCCGCCTGCAATATAAGAGACCCTGGTTCGATTCCTGGGTCAGGAAGATCCACTGGAGAAGGGGTAGACTACCCACTCCAGTATTGTTGGGTTTCCCTTGTGACTCAGCTGGTAAAGAATCCGACTACAGTGCAGGATACCTGGGTTTGAATCCTGGGTTGGGAAGATCCTCTGGAGAAGGGAAAGGCTACCCACTCAGTATTCTGGCCTAGAGAATTCCATGTATTGTATAGTCCATAGGGTCACAAAGAGTCGGACACGACTGAGCAAGTTTCACTTTCTCAGTTGTTACTAAAACTGATGCAACAGATTTTATCATAGTTGTTAGTTGCTCAGTCATATCCGACTATTTGTGACCCCATGGACTATAGCCTGCCAGACTTCTCTGTCCATAGAGTTTTCTAGGCAAGAATACTGGAGTGGGTTGCCATTCCCTCCTCTAGGGGATCTTGACTCAGGGATAGAACCTGGGTCTCCTGTGTTGTGGGCAGATTCTTTACTGTCTGAGCCACTAAGGAAGTGATTGATTTTTTTTTTTTTTTTAATAATAATTTGCAATTGAGAACCCTGTCTTCTAGATAATAATTTTCAAAATGAAATCTACTATTAATTGTTCAGTAGAATTTGGCATATTTTCTTAAATAGCACAATAATTAATGTTGTGCTATTTGCTTATTAGTTCATCTTCACACATAAGCACATCCTTAACAATTTTGGGAGCTGTTGAATCTGCTTTTATCTAAGCAAAGAATCTACAGATAATTGAAATAATAGAAAATTACTTAACAAACCTAAAACTTGGTTTGTTCATTCTTCCTGTAAAAGTGGAATTGTGGAAGTCTTTTTTTGCTTTAAGGTTGATGTGGCAATTAAATGAGGTAATTGATATAAAAAGCACCATATCATTGAGCTAAGTACAAAGCAGGAAACGGGTTACAAAAAGGATTGAATTAAAAGCAAACATTTTATACTTTCTTTAGGTACCTATACGTGTATTTTTGGACCTGTCCTCATTGCCTTGTGTACCTTTAAGCAAACCAGTGGAACTCTTAAGACTAGACTTAATGACACCGTATCTGAACACCTCTAACAGAGAAGTAAAGGTAAAATGATTATTCTTGTCATATTCAGAACTATATTAAATTATGTAATACTTTACATACTTAAAATAGCTTTAGCCACTTTCTTTGAATTTAAATGTTACTTTCTAAACAGTATCCAGACCTGAGTTTTTGTAAATATCAGTTTCTAGAATAGGTTGGTATTAATTTGAATTGGGTGATTAAATGTTTTTCTTTATAAAATTTGGATCTAAAACTTCCTAAAAAGACAAAGACTTATGCAAGTCTACTCCATCTGATGAAATTCTTGCGATTTCTTAATTTTCATAGGTACGCATTTGTAAATCTGGACAAGTGACCGCCATTCCATTTTGGTATCATATGTACCTCGACGACGAGGTTAGGTTAGATACTTCGAGTGAAGCCTCTCACTGGAAACAGGCCGCAGTTGTTTTAGATAATCCCATCCAAGTGGAAATGGGAGATGAACTTGTACTCAACATTCAGCACCACAAAAGCAACGTCAGCATCACCATAAAGCAATGAAGAGCAGATTTCTAATGAAAAAATGTGTAAGTAGAGCAGTGGGTTTCCAGTTCTAGTCTGAATTAGTAGTGGGATTGTAACCATAAAGTGGAGGTGTATTTAAGTCCTTGAAATGGTCAAATATTTTTAAAACACTGACATTAATAAAGTATTTAAAGACCCTAACAAAGAGTAGCGTTATTACAAAAATCTTGCCATAGACTTCCTCTCTGGCAAAGGCTGTCGTTAATTTTTCAAATTAGGAACTTTTTATTGCTTGTTTTTACTTATTAAAATTTGCCAAACTTGTTAGTCTGTACTCTAAAGCTGTAAAGATAAGGAATTTTGAGTCTCCTATTCATGTTTTAGACATCTTGGCTATTTTCCTTAAATCTGAACTTTTGGTGAGGATACCTCAAAAAGTTGGTTTCCACTGAAGATTGAGGGTTTATGTTTACCTGTAAATTCTAAGNCTATTCATGTTTTAGACATCTTGGCTATTTTCCTTAAATCTGAACTTTTGGTGAGGATACCTCAAAAAGTTGGTTTCCACTGAAGATTGAGGGTTTATATTTACCTGTAAATTCTAAGCTTGCTTCTTATAAATGTTGAAATATTTCTGAACCACCTTCTCAGTTTTGTGTTTTGAGAATGCAAATCTGAATAAGACGTTTAAGCTACAGACTAAATGTAATTAAAGAGTAAAAGGACAAAAAAAATCTTGGGAGGCAGCATTTTTCCTGGTCTGCCTTTGGCAAAGAAAAATTTCAAAGCTGATAAAATCAGAAAGAGTTAAACCTAAACCAGTATTTTTCAAAGTTTTGATGTGAATATACAGTATGAAAAAAAATCCAGACCTGAAATAGGGAGATTAATAAGATGATCATGCCTTGTATATACAGTGTGCCCTGTAGGTAAGCCACGCAGAAAATAAGATGTACCTTCTCTCCACACTGCCTGTTCTCCTTGCCTTTAGGATTATACTGCCCAACTTTACTTTCAGTAGAAACATTTCATTTATAATAGACAATAAAAACTTTGTACCTAACTACCGTGTACGTGTGTGTGTGTGTGTGTATGTATGTGTGCTTAAATATATAAAGCATAGATTTTGAGAAATAAATACTTACCCTTGCTATTTGCCACATACTGCTCTGGCACTTTCTATATTTATTTTCAGGGTAAAATGTTAGGTGCAAGGGGTTGTGACTAACAATTAGAGGAACTCTATCTAGCAGGAAATTTCTCCCAGAGAATATCTGCAAGTCTTGTGACTGTGGTTTGATAAACAGTTAGGACTACTCAGCCCAGATTTACATTTGCTGACACATTTAGTCGCCCTAAAGAAAAGCAGACTCTGTTTCTATCACAAGTTTCTTGTTCTTCCACTCTTTGTCCAGTTTATTCTTTTCATCTCCAAGTCCTAGATAACCTATTAACCTGTTCGCCTTGGTAAAGATAATGATTTTTAGACAGTAGTAGTTTTAAGATTAATAGATTAGGTCCTAGTAGGAATGTTAAGACACAGGCATCTCTCATTGTAGGTATATGATTTTCAACCCTTTAATTTTGGGGGCTTAAGTTTTTCTGCTGTGCCTCTAATCACAAGAGACATAAAAGGTTGCAGAAAATAAATGATAAATTCTCATTTATTGAAAGACATTCATTTGAGAAATAGAGAAATAATTGTTAGGTAAGCATATATGGCACATGATTATGATTGAGGTCCACTAATTCGCATTTCTGAATTATACTTTCTGCTAGTTCCAGAGCATTATATTCATGCAGCAGTGGTAGGAAGCACTGATTTTTTAAAATGTCCTCCTCTTGATAAAGTACTGTAATGTCAGGAATGGTTAGTAGTCAATTGTCTACCATTTGAGTATGTGATACTCTGTAGTGTTAAGAAGTCAAGTCTAAGTCTAGGATATTTAGACTGATTCTTTGTGATATACAAAACCTAGTTGTATAAATCCGGTGATTGTACCTGGTTTTTGCTGTTGTGTTCAAATTTTCCATCATTAATGGCTTGTCCTAAGCACAAAATCCTGAGCAGTGGGACACCAGGTAATGAAGTAACACGGTAGCAGCACAGCCTGCTTCTGCACACTGCTCAGGAGGCCACGGACTTCTCTGACGGCTCTTCTCTCGCTCCTGCAGCATCGTTTCCTGTGTCGTCAGATGCGTTAGCTGTGGTCGGTGTAGTCTGGGGGGTCACAGTGTGTCCAAACCCTTGATAGTGACCCACGGGTGAGGGCGGCACTGAAGAGGCAACCGAGATTGCATCTTGTGATGATGATGATAACAAGCTTGTATGTTCATTTTGATCTTGATCCTCAGGAAAAAACTTTTTCCTAGGATGTCCCATGACTGTCCTTCCTTTAAAGTAGAATAAAAGCGTCCAAGTTAGCCAAAAGTTAGGTTATTTTAAAATTTACTATGATGTTGCCATGCTAAACGTTAAGCCTTTTCCCCCCCCCTCCCAATTTGGAGAGCCTTATTGTGGTACCGTTTTACACAAAATCTTTTCAAAAACTTCTTCTACAGACTGGACAGGAGAACTACAATAGGCTATTCGAATAAATAAAATGGCTGGTACTTACCAACATGCCTTACTTGTTCAGAAATATCATCCCTAATGTCTGAAACGTCCCACATAGCAAGAAAGGAATCAAAGCATGAGCCCTCTTCTGCTTCTTGGACATATGGTTTATATGAGAAAGTGTAGTGATGAGCGATAGCAGCAAGGAACATCTCAATACAGATAATAAAGTCCTACAACAACAACATCAACATCATCATCAGCCATATTGGATTTTAAATCTAGTTTTGCAGGCAAAAAGCACTATGTCTCTTTTCAAAAATACTTGAGTATCAACAGCTGTTTCCCTCACAAGACTGTCCTCATATTTTCATTTTCCAAAATGATTTTTGACCTCAACAAAATGCCAGAAGTTCAACTCAATTTTGTACTACTTCAATCACCACAAGTATTTCTTGGCCAAGTACAATGTATTCTCTTCCACTATCCAAGGACTTAGAGAAGAAATGCAGAAAAGAGAAATTGAGTAGGAATAACCAAATCTAGGTTCTGTTACTAATTTGTAGAAGAACCAGGAAGTATGGCCAATTTTGTGGGGTCCCCGTTTCCTCACGTGTAAAGTGAGGTGACAGTAGCCCCGCGGCCTGCATAGGCGCATGCTGTCAGGCTCGGGAGATGATATGTAAAAACGCCAACAAATGGCAAAGTTCTGTTGGGAGTCAGAGAGCACTGCTTACCTGGAGTCCTGTGGCCACAGCTTCTACCGTTTGCCATTCCCATGTATGCTTTTCAGAAATAACGCCAACTTTTACCAACAAAGCAATAACTACTGCTTGCCTATATGTTAGGAAAAGGTAAACGCCAAATCTATATCAAGCATAAAACCAGCAGTTGTTTAAAAAATATGCCATTTAAAAAGTGAAACCCCAGCACAACCTGTGGACCACAACCACCCTGCCTTACAGCATATTCCCGAAGACACTGTATAACTGAATTAGATACGTTTGCTTTACACACTGACTCGTCCAGTCCCGTTTCATCATATGAATTTTGATTATGTATTCTTAGAACTTCGGTACTTGGTTTCTAGTCTTTTTTTGTTTTGAAAGTGTGCACAAGTCATTATATTTTAAGTTGGTCCTATACACAGACCATGCCTAACACCTTACACAATAGGAATTTAAAATGAAATAAAGGACAGATACTTAAATGTTAATTTATGCACATATTAATTGGTTACTTAGATTATTTTAAAGAACATTTTAGAACCAGTCTTGTTAAACAGCTAAAATGAGATAAGGTTTCATATATCTACATGCAAGAATATTCACTTCCATATTACTTGTAATGGTAAAAAAATAAATTAGGAACAACCTAAATGTCAATGAGAAACTCATTAAAAAATTGTATCCATACATTAGAATACTGTGTGTGGCAAAAGCAAAAAACCCAATAACAACAAAATTACATTCTCACTGTATTTACAAAAGAACTGTAACTACAGTATACTAAACATTGAGTTCTACAGGTTTTTATAGTATGACACTCTTTCTGTGGTTTTATAAATGATGTGGACCATAATGTCATTCATTTTGGGTTGTGCGATTGCAAGGATTCCTCCCCCCTCCTTTGTATTATTTGTATATTGTTATATTTGGTATATGTTTCCAGGCCCATATATAGGGAGATTAATAAGATTATCCCCCCTTTACTAAACTGGGACCATGTACAGTTTTGTCTGATTTAAAATTTTTACTAATGAATATTTTCTCACATTATTAAGTATTCTATATCATGTGTATATTCCAAACTGTACTATATGAAAAAACCATGACTTTAACCCTGGTGTTGACATTTAGTGTCTCAAATTATTATTTGATTATTTCTTTATGAAAAACCAAGGACAGGTAAAAGAATGAACTTTTTAAAAGGGAAGTAGACATTTTAATTCCTCTTCCATATTAAGACTCACAAATTCTCATTAAACTGCCCTTTAGGAAATGGCAACATGCAAGAGAAAGCAACACTTACCAAAAAGAAACAAACACCACCAGCTTTACACAAAGAAATTTGCCAACAGGTTGGATTGGACTCAGCTCTTCCTTCAGCACTTTATAAAAGAGCAGGAGACAGTACATGGCGAACTGGAAACAATCAATCGACCAAGCATATTCAGTAAGGATAAATGCAGTATCAGGAATGCCAAGGCACAGACCAGACCTGGTGCAGAGTGATTTTCAGGGAAAATTGTCTAGGTTTTATTATGCTCCTTTTAGATTAACAAGAGGCTTTAAATAGTTTACTACGGATGAAACTATCCAATATGAAACTTCTCAGAAGAGATGTGTAACATCATCCCTGAAAATGATTTTAATTGTTCACTTACAGAGCCCACAAAAAACACAGTAAGAAGTGACTGCTGTGAATGGAAGAAAAGGCTCTGATTTAAGCAAAATAAAAACATCTGTCTGCTTATTAACAGCTTTTATATACAAGTTACCATTCATTTTATAAGGGTTGCGCTTACTACTAACTGTACATAATTACTTGTAAGTGAACATGTTAAATAAGTACTATTTCAGTAAAACTATGCCCAATGAAATCAGAAAGAAGGAATCAGGGAGACCATTTTTCTTGCGGGCAGTATGTTAATCCTGCGAATTTACTTTTTAAAGGTAAGTGCTCAAGGTAGTAATTATTTTTAAAAATCAGTGGTAATTAGCATTGCACAGCCATAAACATTTTTCTAAAAGTTTATTTTTCCCTACTATAAAATGCTCATTTAAAATATTTTAGAATATGAAAGCAGTAAAGTGTAAAGCTGTTCATAGTCCCATTATCCAACCATTCCTTTCTACACATAATATGGTTTTTAACAGGTATCATAAATATAAAATTTTGTTGCCTTATGCTTTTCCACTTAAAGTACCCCTTTCCATATATTTGATTAAATAACTGCCTAATGTTTTGACCAATGGAAGGACACAGAATATTTAACCAGTTCTCATCACTAGACTTTGGACTGTTTCCAGGCTTTTGCCAACAGTAGGCCTTCTATACAAACATACTGAAAGCAAAAGTACTTCTGGCCATTTCTTGACGAGGCATTCCCCAAAATGGAATTATTGGTTCCAGAAAATACAAACGTGGAAAAGCTTTGACTACACAAGCATTTAATTTTTATTATAAATCTCTAATAACTCACATGCATGCCACTGTACCTCAACTATTATTTTGGAGAAAGCACTGAAGATTTTCAGCACACCTCACACCAATCAGAATGGATATCATCAAAAAAACTACAGGCAATATATGCTGGAGAGGATGTGGAGAAATGGGAATCCTAGGGCACTGTTGGGAATGTAAATTGATACAGCCACTACGGAGAACAGCATAGAGAATGCTTAACAAACTAGGAATAAAACTACCATATGACGCAACAAACCCCACTCCTGGGCATACCCTGAGAAAAACCACAATTCAAAAAGACACAAGTGTCCCAGTGAGCACTGCAGCACTATTTCCAATAGCCAGGACATGGAAGCAACTTAGACGTCCATCGACAGATAAGTGGATAAAGATATGATACATATATACAATGGAATATAACTCAACCATAAAAAGGGAAGAATTTAAGTCAGTTGTAGTGAGCTAAATGAACCCAGAGTTGGTTATACAGAGTGAAGTAAGTCAGAAAAATGAATATCATATATTAATACATGTATATGGAATCTAGAAAAAGTATTGATGAACCTATTTGTAGGGAAGGAAGGGAGACTCAGATGTCGAGAACTGACTTGTGGACACAGCAGTGGAAGGAGAGGGTAGGATGAACTGAGAAAGTAGCATTGACATGTATACATAACCACGTGTAATAATTAGCAATGGGAAGCTGCTGTGTAACACGGAGCACAGCATGGTGTTCTGTGATGACCTAGAGGGGTGGGATAGGAGCGGGAGGGGGGGTCTACAGAGAGGGAAGATGTGTGTACATATAATATATATGTAAAACTTAACGGCTGATTCGTGGTGTTGTATGGCAGAAACCGATAAAACACTGTAAAGCAATTATCCTCCAATTTTAAAAATCTCAATATTTACATTAAAAGACTTTCAATAAAGTGCACATTCTTAAGTTGAAAGGATTCAATTCATTTCAGTTTCTGTAACATTTAAAAAAACTTGGCATTCTCAATTTTCAATTCCAAATATATGAGAGAATTTTACTCTCCCATTTTATTAAAACCCTATGTTGTCATATACCAGTAAGACATTTTTTTATTGAATATACCTAGGATTTTTAAGGAGAGGCATTATGCTTTTATTAATGACATATCCATAGAACTATGCAATGAATACCAGAACCAATGAAAAACTACAATCAACAATTCAGTGCAGTTTGGGGGAGAATGTATACATGCATATGGCTGAGTCCCTTCACTATTCACCCGAAACTATCACAAGATTGTTAACTGACTATACCCCAATACAAAATGTTTTTGGTGTTTAAAAAAAAAACACTGCATCCTCGAGCCACATTACATAAACAAGTCAATGTATTAAGTCACAAGATAATTAACATATATCTTTACATGTGTATAATTAATAGATATTATATCTTTACGTATGTATAAAGATTTATATGAAAGTTTCAAGTTCTTCCTACAAATCAAATTCAATATTAAAGTTACAATTAAGCTTTATTCCAGAAGAAACTTTCCCTAAAAAATTTTATAGATGTAAATTAAGTACAATTAAGATGAATATTTACTTACCAACTGAGACACATTGTTTATGATAACCAAGTAAGTCCAAGCATTTGAAAAGCTAAAGTTCCCTTCATCATATATACCAAGTAACTCACAGACTCTAAAAAAGATGGTAAAAATGAGACTTTATGAATAACTAAGTCAAAAATATATTTTAAAATACAACATTGACAGCAATACTTTAATTAATTTGGCTGTACCACATGGCTGCTGCTGCTGCTGCTAAGTCACTTCAGTCACGTCCGACTCTGCGACCCCACAGATGGCNATACAGAGTGAAGTAAGCCAGAAAGAAAAACACCAATACACTATATTAACGCATATATATGGAATTTAGAAAGATGGTAATGATAACCCTGTGAGACAGCAAAAGAGACACAGATGTATAGAACAGTCTTTTGGACTCTGTGGGAGAGGGAGAGGGTGGGACGATTTGGGAGAATGGCACTGAAACATGTATAATGTCATATGTGAAACAAATTGCCAGTCCAGGTTCCATGCATGATACAGGATGTTCAGGGCTGGTGCACTGGGATGACCCAGAGGGATGATACAAGGAGAGAAGTGGGAGGGGGTTCAGGATGGGGAACACATGTACACCCGTGGTGGATTCATATCAATGCATGGCAAAACCAATACAATATTGTAAAGTAATTAGCCTCTAATTAAAATAAATAAATTTATATTAAAATAAAATAAAAGCAGTGCTTCCTTTTCCACATTTGATTTCACTCTCCAGAATGTCTGGCTCTGGGTAACTGACCATACCACCCTATTAATCCAGTATATTAAGATTTTTTTGTACAGTTCTTAAGTGTATTCCTTCCAGTTCTTCTTGGTCTCTTCAGCATTTACTAGGTCTCTACCATTTTTGTCCCCTTATTGTGCTCATCTTTGGGCAAAATGTTCCCTTGATTTTCCAGTTTTCTGAAGAGATCTCTAGTCTTTCCCTTCTGTTGTTTTCTTCCAGTTTTATTCACTGCTCATTTAAGGCCTTGCCTCTCTATGCTGCTCCTTGACACTCTGTATTTAGTTGGATGTACCTTTCCCTTTCTCCCTTGCTATTCACTTTTTTCTTTAGCTATTTGTAAGGCCTCCTCAGATAAGCGCTCTGCCTTCTTGCTTTTTCTTTGGGGTGGTTTTGTTCACTGCCTCTTGTACAATATTACAGACCTCTGACCATAGTTCTTCAGGCACACTGTTTACTAGATCTAATCTCTTGAATCTATTCATAACCTCTACTACATATTCATAGGGGATTTAAGTTGTACGTGGTTGGCCTAGTGGTTTTCCCCACTTTCTTAAGTTTAAGCCTGAATTTTTCTATGAGAAGCTGATAATCTGAACTACAGTCAGCTCCAGGTCTTGTTTTTGCTGACTGTATACAGCTTCTCCATCTTCGGCCACAAGGAATGTAATCAATTTGATTGCAGTACTGACCATCTGGTGATGTCTTTGTAAATCATCTCTTGTGTTGTTGAAAAAAGAATGTTTGCTATGACCAGTACATTCTCTTCGCAGAATTCAGTTAGCCTTTTCCCTGCTTCATTTTGTTCTCCAAGGCCAAAATTGCCTGTTACTCCAGGTATCTCTTGACTTCCTACTTTTGCATTCCAATCCCCAACGATGAGAACATCTATTTTTGGTGTGAGTTCTAGGTCTTCTAGGTTTTCATGGAACTGATCAGCTTCTCAACTGATCAGCTTCTTCGGAATCGCTGGTAGGGGCACAGACTTGAATTACTACTATATTGAATGGCTTGCCTTGGACATGAACCAAGATTATGTTCATTTGCTTTAAAATGAAGTCTATGTTCAAACGTATGTCCAAACTTTTAAAATCTTCATTTAGTCTGCCTAATTCCTAAATGGTGTAGTTGAGACAATTTCTGTTCTAGAAACAACAGGAAGCCTAAATAGTTCTATACTTGTCCTCCCAGAAAGAAAAGTCCAGGGCAAATCTTTCAAGGTATATAATACCCATCTCTTCCTGTAATATGTAAGTAAAGGCAATAACTCTTATGTAGGCAGTAAAACTTGGACATGAAGACAGTGACAGTATAAGAAAGGGAAACCATAACTTCATTTTGTTCATGAACAAAGACGTAAATATTCTAAGCAAAATATTAGCGATCCAAAACTTATAATTTAGAAAAGTTGATGATACACCATAACTACTTAAAATTTGTCTTTCAAATGCAAGTGGATTATAATGTTAGAAAAGTCATTAGTCTAATTCACTATATTAACAGGTCAAAGGCAAAAAATTATGATCATCTCAACAGGGATAGAAAAAGTATTTGATGATATTCAGTACTTAGGTACGATTAACTCTTAACTAGGGATAAAAAAAGAGTTTATTTAAGCTAATAAAGGATGCCTACAGAACATCTTTAGAAACATTATATTCAAATGTGAGATTTTGTAAGAATTCCTTTTAAAACCAGGAATGATATAGGAAAGTATATAGGTATTCAGCACAGTGAGAAGAGAAACATGTATAAAAACTAGAAACAAATCCTTTTGCAGGTGACTAGTTACACAGAGAATTTAAGATCTACAGAATAAGAAAAATTAACAAGATTTTTGGATATAGGGTCCATATGCAAAAACCAATTGGTGGTAATTAAACTAATTTTTTAAAAATGTCATTTACAATAGAAATAAAATATAAGACATTTAAAAAGTCAGAAAAGATGTACAAGACTTTTATGAAAAAACTATACTTTGCTGCTACTGCTAAGTCGCTTTAGTCATGTCTGATTCTGTGCGACCCCATAGATGGCAGCCTGCCAGGCTCCCCCGTCCCTGGGATTCTCCAGGCAAGAATACTGGAGTGGGTTGCCATTTCCTTCTCCAATGCATGAAAGTGAAAAGTGAAAGTGAAGTCGCTCAGTCGTGTCCGACTCTTCGCGACCCCATGGACTGCAGCCCACCAGGCTCCTCCATCCATGGGATTTTCCAGGCAAGAGTACTGGAGTGGGGTGCCATTGCCTTCTCTGAACTATACTTTACTGAAAGATAAATGAAGACCTAGGTAAGCAGAAAGTAGACAATATTCATAGATAAGAAGATTCAAATAACCATAAAGATGTCAATAAATTGAAGACTGAATTCAATAAATTGAAGACTGAATTCAATTCCATCAAAAAGTCCCAATAGGGTTTTTCAAGTAACCCGACAAGCTGAATCAGAAATTTATACATAAGAGCACCAAGTTAAGAATAGCCCATTTAAGACTTATTAATGAAATATAGTAGTCAATGTATGGAAATGGTCCAGGGATAGAAAAGTTAATCAATAAAACAGAAAAAGCGAAGATCACAAATAGACCCACATATATGGAAACTTTATATGACAGGGATGGCAACATAGACCAGTGAGGCAGGAGACAGAATGGTGCTAGGATAGCAAGTCAATCGAATAAAGTGAAACTGCATTCCTACTTCATATAACATATGAAAAAGAAATCAATATATGTTTATAAGTCTTAATGGAAAAGTAAAATGTTTAGAAGAAAAGCACAGGAGAGTTGTTTTTATAATGTTGGGGTCAGGAAGAATTTTTTGAACCAGGCAAAAAGTACCTGAAATAAGACTGATATATTCAACAATATAAACATCCTCAATAAAGCGCCAAAACATTCCAAAAACTAGAAAAAGGTATTTTTACCTTGCATTAACTAATTAATATCTTAATCTATAAAGATCCTTGATGGATAGACAACCCATTAAAAAATGAGGAACAGAAATAATCACTTCTCAGAAGGAAAACACAAATGGCTGATAAACATATGAAAACTTGTTTAACCTGACTACTAATCAGTAAAAACCTTTATGACCTCTTGACAGGCAAACATAAAGAAGTACGGGTAATTATAAAATCTTTTCTACTAGTAATGGGAGAGTAACTTGGTACTGTCACTTCAGCAAATAATTTATCACAAAATCACACAGAAGCCAAAGATGTAGCATATCCACTCCAAGGTATACACCCTACAGCCAAGTTTTTGAAAGTGTGGTAAATTCATCATGGTGGGCTATGACTCAATTTTAAAAACAAGAGGGTGGAAGGGAATACACAGTAAGAGCTAGCACTGTTTCATGAAAACATTTGTTTCCTAACAGTATTTACTCACTAGGTAAAATGTTCCCCTCCTCTCACAAACTCATATACATAAAATCTAACATTCATTAAAAGAAAACTCACTATGCTCACTGCATATGTCACATAAATCATAGTCTAAAAAGCAGATGAAGTTTTACATCTAAAGACTGGAAACTTGCATCTTAAATTCAGTATAATGCTTAAAACCAAAGCATCAACAGCAACAGCAACAGGCTGATTAATGATCAGACATATGACACCAGTTATCCAATAGAAGGAGACTGGTAACCTAAACTGTATTTATGTACAAGAGAATGAGAAGTTTTATATTACTAAAACCATATCCCCAAACTGCATGGCTTTAGTAATGTTTAAAGTCTTCAAAGGATAGAAAACCTAGTTTATAGTTATGGATGCACGGCTGATATCATTCAGGTAGTAGCTGTCAGAACTCAAGAGTCTCAGGAACTTTTAACATAGTTTTTTAAAAAGAGAAAATGTGATTAAATATAAAATTAAAAATTTGATGTAAAATTATCCCCGAATAAAAGTGATGCTTAGAAAAATGTAAACAAGAATAAATGTAACTGCTTGTGTAGTTAGGAACCAATAAATTGCACAAGCACAGAAAAGGGAAATTTTGGTCTACAGCCTTGAAACCTTGAAAAAGGCTCTGGGTTTTAGCTGACCACCTGCTAACTGGGATGAGCCAGCCTGAAGAGGCAGCTAGGAACACATTAGGAATACATCAGGCTCTGTATTAACAGAGGAGTCCTGATCAAAGCCAAGCTGCCACTGCCACCTCCACCATGTCATCATATTTACCAAGACCACTGCAATCTCTTGCATCTATGCCCACTTCCAGTTCAGTACTCAAAGAATACAGTAATCTCTGAAAATGAAACTTGGATATCAGCCCTTTGCTAAACATCCTATAATGGCTTCTCACTTGACAATCTCTCTCCTGGACCAAACTTTAGACAGGGTTTCTCTTAGCCTTCTTTTCAACTAGGCATCAGCTAGGCCCTGTCCTTGGCCTGGGAAACCAGTCTAAGCAAAAAATCCTGCTAAGACACCTATTACCACCGCCCCCTCCATCATCTCACCTTACCCCCCAATATCTGACTACCCTTGATATTGAATCCAGCTCCTCATCCATCCCTCTTGATGTCTTCTTGGTCTGCCTTAAGTAACATTCTTTTTAGGGCAGTTTAGAGAGAATTCCCCTACCCTGATGTCTCCTCTTAGTAATTTTCCACCCAGTGACCACCACAATCTCTTTGGTTATAAATCCCTGTTTGTTCTTATTGTATTTGGAGTTGAGTACAATATCCTTCCACCTCCAACCATTATTCTCACTATCCTCTTTCATAGGCTCCAGCTGTTTTTCCTTCATAGTGTTTCCTGAAGTAACTAACTATATATTTGTGTCTTCATTTAATTCCTAACCAAGCTGTAAGTTCCATGAGCTCTACATCTGTTATATGTATTATGATATACCTATATACTAGCACATACTAGGTGTTCAATACATATTTGTCAAATAAACATCTTAGGAATTTATTATTTCAAATAGCCAGGCAGCTCCTTGTCATTGCAAGGGTGTTAAGGAGAGACACGTTTGGTTCTGACGTCATCCAAGTGGTTCTGTATTGCATGAAAGGCAATGTAGCTAACCGTAGGGTGTATATCTACAGTGATTCCTCCAAGTCATTCCACCCACCTTGGCTTGCAAATTTCACCTACATCCCTATCTACCAGTAATCAAGTCTTGTTGATTCTCCATTGGATTCTCTTATTATCTTTCCTTTCTATTTCAATTCCACACTCCTCTTTTTCAGCTTATCTCAGAAATGAGCTATTCTAATAACATAATTTATTTCTCCTTTTGGACTCGTCTCCTAATGAATCTTGCATAGTATTTTAATATTAATCTTTCTAAAATGCCAGTCTTCAAATGTTTCCTGCTGAAAAACATCCAGTGGTTCATTCAGAGAGTAAATGAAATCTTAGGTTCAACTTAACTTTGTAGGCTTTATTTCCTTTCTGTCCTACATGAATGAATAACAAGGCCAACTAACTTACATATAACTAGAATAAACACTGCTATTTGTTGCTCTTATTTCATGTCCAATGCTATTTCCCCACCTACACTATCTTCTCAAGTCTTAGATCTGATTTTGCCTTTAACTTGGTATGTGATTTGAGGAAGTTAATCTCTGCAGACTCTGGTTTCCAATCATAAAAGAATGTTGATTAAATGATTTCTGAGGTCCCCCCCCAAAAATTTTTACCAGTTTTCTATTTAGGGTAAATAATGTAAAAGAAACTAACTCATATGTGTGGATTATAAAAATGTGTTATTTAAGTAATTCAAACTTCACTATGAACTACATGAGGGTAGGGACTTGTGTTAGACTTTCTGTCCTGCATATAGCACTTAACACACTGCAGAGAAATGACACTTACATCTGTTTAAGTAAAACCAAACTTAAAGAATTAAAACCAAACATACTTACTCTCCCATAGTCCATGGTGGACAGCAACACAAAGGAGGGAAATGTTTCTGCTGATCTTTGGCTTCAATGATTAATACCAGATTTGGATAGCGGTTAGTCAGATAATTGGTAAGGAATCCCATGAAGTTGTAAATGACATAAGCTTCATAACATTCTCTGCAGGTATCCACATAGATTGCAATGCTGGGATATTTCAAAGCTATCCACTATGAAGAAGCACAGATGTTAAAAACAGTTGTTTTAACAGATGTTAAAAACAATAAAAGGAATTACCACTGCAATTCATGGCACTTGCAATAGGCCTATTTTAAAACTTGAGTTGTCTTGTCACATACTTATATCAAACTTACTAAATTTTATCGTTATGAGGGCTACCAGGCAATTGGTGAAATGAAATTTTAAAAGCAATAAACATCTTGCATATTGGTAAACAAAAACATTTGTGTTGGGGGGTAAACAACTGAATATGAAGAGAAAAGTTATATTATGTACTTGAGTTCTTCAATATGAATATAATCCAAAACTTCTTGACATGACCATAGAAAATGATGTTAAAGATATTTTTTTTATATTTAATCATATTAAAGCAGTTATTTGTAACAATTACATATACCAGGATCCACTGGGGAAGATTTCTGTTTTGGTCCAAATAAATATTATAATAAATAAAAAGGATAATAAGGTAATTTAAGTATTACAATCTTTAGAGGAATAAGAACAACTCATTTGAAATTTTAAAACATCTGCCTTTTCTATGGTTATACTTTATCTTCTTTATTAACATTAAAAACACTTATTAACCTAACTCCTTACTGCCAAATAACATTACTTTTATTACCTTAGTTATAGTTAGTATCATAAAACAAGTTTTTAGTTAATGAGTTAAAATGAAGCATACTTACACTATCCAAACTGTATATAGGTACCATCCAAAGAATCCTATTTAGAAAGCAAAAAACATAAATTTAAAACATTTTATATGATTAAAAAAATTTTACATTTTACATAACATTTACATTTTATGAGATAAGCCAACACAACACTAGTAGAATCAACATGTAAGGACTTACCTTATTATGGGTTTCTGTAGTTCTGGTTGTGTGTAATGCACTAAATGTTGCAGTATCACCCAAAGCGAGATAGGTATAGTCAAGAGCAAAAAGATTCCAGCAATAAACCAAGCCTTGGTGTGTATTCCAACCTTTAAGAAGCAAAGAACATATGAGTATAATTCTCTGATATTAAAACTAAACAGGTAAATATGATTTCTGTATTTTTAAAGTTTTATTTATTATTGAGGCTCAGTATTTTCTAAATAACTAGTGGCTATTTTTATTTCTTCTCCAAAAACAGCCTATTTGTGCTTTTATGGAAGGAGGGGGTGGATTTTTCCTCATATGGTCTTTAGTTATATAGCACTGCATACATTAAGCATATTAATCCCCTGTCATTTCCCTCAGATTGTTATTGTTCTTTTATATTTTTCTGATTAAGGATGTACAGAAATTTTAGAATTTTCTATGAGTCAAATCTGGTTTATTACTCTGCTTTTATGTTGGGATAAAATTTACCAACATTTTCTGCAAATTTTACTGTTACTCAAAATATGAACAGAACACTTACTGAGTGCTGTTTGCTTGATAATTTTGCTAAGTTCTTTACATGCATCATTTCTTTTAATCCTCCCATTGGCTAATAAGAACTGCCAGTGTCCAAGGGACCTGTCTAGAGGACCCATGCTAATACAGATTGCCCCTGTACAAGCACACAGGGCTTCCCAGGTGGCTCAGTGGTAAAGAATCTGCCTGCTAATACAGAATGCATGATATGCAGGTTTGATGCCTGGATAGAGGCGATGGCAACCCACTCCAGGATTCTTGCTTGGAAAATTCCATGGACAGAGGAGCCTGGCAGGCTACAGTCCATGGGGTTGCAGAGTTGGACACAACCAAGCACACAAGCATGTCTCTTATACACAATATTATCAACTCAGGACAGGACATTTTCAAAAGATCTAATTTCTTTTTAAGGTCAATATCTGATCAATAATTTTTTCTTTTAAAAACTCAATGTCTAAAAATATAATTTGAACTGCTTCATCCTAAGGCAGAGGTAAAGTAATCCCCTCATTTTCTGCTAAAAAAAAAAAAAAAATTTATTTGAATCCCTGTTCTGTCTGAGGAGCCCCTCCAGAATATATTTTATTCCTTATACTCCTGAATATGAATCCTATTAAAAAAAAAAAAAAAAACAAATGCTAGCTTTTTAAAGCAAAAAAGCTGGGAATTTATTTTTAGTATTTGAGGAGTTTGAGTAGTTGATGGAAATAGAACTGAAGTCCACAACTTCTATCTTTTGCTGTTTTGAACAAGATTTTTTTTCATCAAGAGTCAAAGATTACAGAAGTAGAAAACAAAAGTATCGAGAAAAAATGTATTTTTGTAACAATGAATTTCTACATTCAACTGTACAGAAAACTTGAAAAGCAGATTAAAAAGTCTTGCTGAATGCTGGAAATTAATAAAGCACTAAGTCAAAAGTGAATATGCAGAGGTGAAGATTCTAAAAAGAATGTCTGAGCAATATCCAGAGATTTTTGCTTGGTTCAATTTCATTTAAAATTCAGTACTGGGCTTCCCTGGTGGCTCAGTGGTAAAGAATCTGCCTGCCAATGCAGGAGACTTATGTTCGATCCCTAAGTCAAGGAGATACCCTGGAGAAGGAAATGGCAACTCACTCCAGTATTCTTGCCTGGGAAATCCCAAGGAAAGAGGAGACTGGAGAGCTACAGTCCATGGGGTCACAAAAGAGTTGGATATGACTTAGCAATTCAACAACAACTCATTTTAATGATGGCAATAATAGTAACATACCCTAGGTAAGAACAGTATTGCCAAGTACTTTTAATGCCTACATTTGTTTTTATGACTGCTTTAGTGCTAAAAGGTAGAACTTGGTGGCAGACTTGAGAGAAAACTGATGTGCTCATGACTAAAGAAAGCCAAGCATCCTCAGTATGCTGTAAAGAAGAAAGTTCTTTTTCAAATGATCATGAAACAAGTGACTGGAGAATTGACTCATTTCAGTATGGTGATTCCAAATTTTAGAAATCTTGCATAGGAGAGTTAGTACTAGTTTTACATTGCAAGTGGTAATTTCGGTTTAGAAAAGCATCATCCATCCAAATTAATGCTACTAATTTGAATCACTGGTCTTATAACTCTTTTGGTTTTTGAGCTATTTAGAAAGCTGTGCGCCTAAGAAATTGAACCTATCGTATGTGTGTACATGTTTATGTAATATTATAATAAAATATAATAAAATTATATATGTTCTACTAAAGTAATATTATAAAATAAGATCTTACTCTAGCTATCTGCACAAATTATTAATGATTATTACATTTAATTTACATTTCTCTCTAAATAAATTATTCACACTTGAAACACTGATAGAAGGATGTGATTAATATTAAACTTATCAGCCACTTTTGGGCTCAGAAAAAAGGAGACAAGTAATGTAGATTTTTTTCCTAAGGTAATTTGAAGAAAGCAGAGAGGAAAGAAAAAACCATTAAAGACCAGCATTCAGCAGTGAGTCAGCTGTCCCTCAGCCAGCGGCTTTCGGAGCAGAGAGTAGAGGGACATAGGAGGGTGTTTTCTGGGCTCACTTCTCAGGGAGAAGCAGGGTGCACGGCCAGAGTGGCTACTCGCAACACAGGACTAGCAGGGCAGTGTGGTGTCCCGGGGGCACGTCCCTTGCGTGACCTCTATATATGTAAATACACGCTCAGCCCAGCAAGAGTGCAACAGATGGTGGCCTGGCCGCTCCAGTCCTCAGTGTATTCCTCACGGGCATGGGACGGGCTAGCCGAACTCCCAGTTTTCTACAACCTCAGTCCCCACTGACTTCGCACAGTGTGAGCATTGTGACTGTAGTGTTTAAAAGGTAAGTATTTTTTTTTTCATACAATACTGGCTCTAAACATGTCAACTACTTTTTTCCAGTGCTTAATCAGATGCAAATAACTGCTTTATGTGCTCAGTTGTAAACCTAATCCCAATGAAAATGCTATCCAAAAATGCTACCACACTGCTGCCCCACTAAAACAATAACAACAGCAAATAAATATCAAATAAACAGCAATAACAGTGCTATTTTTAAAACAACAGTGGTAATTAGGGGCTTACTGAGTACCTACTATATGCTGGGGACAGTGCGAAGCATTTTAAAGACATAAATTCATCCAGTAAATAATGAGTGATGACTAAGTACTTAGCACAGTGTCACTTTAGCCACTTATGAGTCTCAGTTTTCCGATCTGTAAAATGGGGATAATTCCTGTTTCAGGGCTAAATTACACCTTATCTTAGGGACATGCTGTAGTAAGTGTTTCTAACATCTTAACAACAAAACACAATGGCAGGGGAAAGTGAAAGTGAAGTTGCTCAGTCATGTCCAACTCTTTGCGACCCCACGGACAGTAGTAGCCTGCCCTTTAATCCACACTCCTTTCTATCTACTGTGCCATTCATTCCCCTGAGTAAAAAAAAATACTCAAAACAAACAAAATGAACAAAAACCTGTCTTCATATACTGATACCACTTCTTCACTCCACATTTATTTTTAGCTTTTGCCCCGANTCACTGGTGCCCAAAATGTTGGGGACCACAGCAGAGAAGGCATGTGAAATAATAGCTTAAAATGTCCCGACTCCTCAATGTTTCCATTACTTGACTAACTTTTTTATTATGAGAGGGAATGAACTGGAAATCAGATGTTTGGGCCATAAGTCTGCCTACATTTCTTTGATAATAAACAGTATTGTTTATTTTCATTCCACTGCTATGTAAGTGCATCCTTTACATCATTTTACCTGCTAGTGTCCTTCCGAAATGAGCTGACACTTCACTAGCATCACTCCTCTTTTACCTGCAGAGAGTGATTTGTTATAATTTTTTAATATGCCCTCAATTTTATGTGACCAGTGAATTGGCCTGCTGCAGATTTGACCCAATTATTTCAGCCATCTTCACGTTTGAGTCTCATCACTACAGGTTGAATGAACTGTGTGGCCGTCTATATTGGTAACGAAGGGACTTGCATGCAAATGATAGGATCAGCGGTGCCATAGCCTGGTCGTGCTGCATGGAAACAGTCTTCTCAAGAGTCAGTTTTTAAAAATCAGCAGAAGGAAAGATGCTGACCCTCTCCAATTCTTTTCCATTTGAGTTTTCAGCTACACTGTCACCAGCATTTTTTTTTTACAGCTAATACAGTAGGACAGGTGTCCTGAAATAAGCGCCCTGTCTTTGGAAAGAGCAAATGGGTGACAATATCTAGATCTGAAGTTTACAGCAACACTGAACTGACCATACTGGTTATCCTCAGGGAGCCCAGAACTACATGACATATATTTTCTGAAAAGAGGTTGAAATCAAGCAGAGTGAGAGCAAAATTTGCAACTGAAGACTAGTTAAAATTTTATGCAAAAATATATGATACTGAAATGAGGCATGATGGTTTAGTTTTCTTTTCAATTATATTTAACCCTTAAAATCTCTAATAAAGAACTATCATGGTATATTACAACAGCTATATCTTTGTCATCATCACTAATGGCCTTATGAAAAATTTCAGCTTTCAGGGGGGAGCTATAGTTTCTTAATCAGATTATTTTGATTTTAGGAGATTTGTGTGTGTGTGTGTGTGTGTGTGTGTGTGTGTGTGTACAGTTACAAATTGTTAGAGCAGGACTTTATTTTTGTTTTTTTTCGCCATAGATGGTTTGTAAAGCTAGACACTGTCTTATGGAAGCCTACTGATATGAACTCATATTTCTAATATTCATATCATTTATTTATTACAAATATGTTATACATTGTTGTTTAGTTTCGAAGTCATATCCAACTCTTTTGAGACCCCATGGACTATAGCCCACTTTTGTCCATGGAGCTCTTTGGACGAGAACCCTGGAGTGGGTTGCCATTTCCTTCTTTAGGGGGTCTTCCTGACCCAGCAATCAAACCTGCATCTTTTGCATTGGCAGGCAATTCTTTACCACTGAGCCACCTGGGAAATTCTCATATTATGTATTACATGTAAGTAATGTAGAATAATGCTTATTGAAGAGGCCACATCATCCACTTTAGTGCTGACTAAAAGAAAAGGATTTTTTAGTCTTAACTGGCAACACTTTCAAGAAGAGTTATCAATGTTACAACTTATTACCTCTCAGCTGCTTTTCTCATTACTTTTTTTTTTCTTTTAACTTTTGCTCAAGGGGAACTTGTAAGCAAGATAGAGCAAGGAGTCCTTGGGATGGGGTCAGGGGGAGGAGGACCAGACATAGTTTTCTTAACATAAGAGAAGCTGTTTTAGGCTGAAGTCATTTTGTGATCTAAGACAATTCTTGCCATTGTAGAAGAATAGACCTTAGGAATTAAAAGATTTTAAGGGAACCAAAGAAAGGAAAAACAAACAGTTAATAGCAGGCTAGGGAGACAACTGTAATAGGAGACAATATATCAGTTGTAAAGACTCCCAATTCTGTTCCAAAAGTAGAGATTGGCATGAAGCACTTTCTTCAGCTGTTTATCAGAATTCAAACCACTCAACCACCAGATTAACTGGAACCTGAGGAATGATGCTGCTGACCTTTCTGACCCACGTGACTCCAGTGAACCCACGCCTGGACTCTGTCAACCTGTTACCCTAGTTCTATACTGAATTCTCCTCTGCTTAAGCCCCTTGATGAATATGCATATATCACCCATACCCCTCATGAATATTCGTGTATCTTTAGCTTACAACCTCCTTCTAAATTTTGTAAGAGACCACGATGACCCATAACCTACTGCTCACTAGATTGTATAAACTGTGACATACATTTTTTAGAATATTTATTTATTAATTGAAGGATAATTGTTTTACAGAATTTTGTTGTTTTTTGTCAGACATCAGCATGAATCAGCCATAGGTCCCCTCCCCATCCCACCCTTCTAGGTTGATAGAGAGCCCTTGTTTGAGTTTCCTGAGGAAACTTATAAAACTTTTTAAAAGATGAGTATATCTTTTAATGTACAGCCCTCTGTCTCAAAAACTTATATAATTGCTTTGACCTCTGTGATGGACAGAGGCTGTTCCCAGGTTATAATCCTCAAATTGGTTCAAATAAAATTTTCCATCTCTTTCTTTGATCAACTGATTAATTTTTGTTGACAAGTGGAATATCTTTTATGATTCTCTGATACCTCTTATCCAGTCTGTACACTGTTGCTATTTACCCTTATTGAAGTATAGTTGATTTAGAGTGTTCTGTTAGTTTGAGGTATACAGCAAAGGGATTCAGATATATATAGTTCCTTTATTTTTTTTTGGCATGTAGCATCTAGTTCCCTGACCAGGGACTGAACCTGTACCCACTGCATTGGAAGTGTGGAGTCCTAACCTCTGGACCACCAGGGAAGTCCCTAGAGTATCTTTCCTGACTGTTTGGGCCTCATTGATTATTATTTATTCTGTATCTTTCATTTAGTAGTTAGAATATGCTGTCATAAAGAATTGGTTACGTTCTGTGTTTGTATTCTAAACACTCAATCAAATTTTAAAAGGCTAGGACTGTGTTTTATACACCGACTTTTTCTATTATGCCCGGTGCAGTGCCTTATAATAGCATGCTCAATAGATATTAGTTGTTGTTGAAATTCTGGAAGGAAAAGAAACAATAAACTTCCAAGCCATTGTTCCACTTTGCTTTGACCTTTCTCTCAAGTTGAAGGTTCTTAAGTCTGAAACAGTATCAATAGCACTTTGCATGATTTTATCAAGTGTGGGTGTTTGTTCTGATTTGTTGTTTTTTAGTCGCTAATTCATGTTCAGCTCTTTTGGTGACCCAGTGAATGGTAGCCTGTCAGGCTCCTCTGCCCATGGGATTTCCCAGGTGAAAATACTGGAGTGGGTTGCCGTTTCCTTCCCCAGTGGATCTTCCCAATCTGGGGATTGAACCCACATCTCCTGCATTGCAGGCAAATTCTTTATCACTTGCTTTATTATAAGACATAGGTTGCAAAACATAACAAGCTATTTGTATTGTAAGCTGAAAAGAAATGAGAATCATAGAGTAGATCTGCAGCAATCTTCTGAGGATAGCAAGAAAAATAGATATTTCACCTGCATCTTTAGATTCGCAGTTAGGTTGATGGAAACAAATAGCCCCAGGTCATTCACCTTAAAACCTAAGTAAAGAAACAAGCAGTTGGCCAACCAGAGGTGTGTAGAATTGGTACAGAATTTAAAGGCTCAAGAGACAGTTTTCTATGACAGTTAATATGGGGTATCCTCTAATGCACATTAATGAAGTCTCTTTTATGTACAGTTGGGAAGGTCCCCTGGAGGAGGAAATGGCAATCCACTCCA
This sequence comes from Raphicerus campestris, assembly GCA_006410735.1. Lineage (NCBI taxonomy): Eukaryota > Metazoa > Chordata > Mammalia > Artiodactyla > Bovidae > Raphicerus > Raphicerus campestris. The sequence continues at coordinate 270,263 of SJYW01015498.1, read as the reverse complement.
GTATTTTTGCCTAGAGAATCCCATGGACAGAGGAACCTGGCGGGCTACAGTCCATGGGTTTGCAAAAAAGTCAGACACAACTGAGCGACTTATATTTATTTTTAAACTAAATGTACTTGAGAGTGAACACAGGCTATTCTCTTGCTACATGTAAGAAATTAGAAGGAGCTTTGGTCATATTTACTGCAGTGGATGATCAAGGGCCAGTACTGAACAGGGAGGAGAACTCTGCCTCCAGTGTAGACTGGGTCATCATTTTGTGTATTTCCTAAGGTCTAGTCATTTAGGACATGCCAAGACATCTCTCTTAAGGTGAAGGGCAAGTTGTTGCATCTGTTTTCTGTTGCTAGGTAACAAATTACCAGAAACTCAGTGGCTTACAACAATCCAGACTGATTATCTCATGATTGATGTCAAAACTCAGCCACTGTGCACTGACATTGAATTGAATCTGGGAGCCAGAGTTTTGGGTGAAGTGGAAAAGAACGGGTGTACTGCTTTGCCAGACAAAGGGGAGCACAGTGGGCTAGCGCCCTCAAATAAATACATGTGTCCCACAATGGAGGTGGGTGGGGGGCTTGGTGAGGAGTTTTATGGATATGGTTCCAGGGGAAGGGAGGTTGCTGATAAGGACCAGGGTGTGCGCAGGGCCAGCCCTCCTTTAATCTGGCCTCGGATGGTCTTCCAATGAACATTTGTGATTCTCAAGGTTATCAAACTGTGACCTTGTGTCTGGAATGAAGAATGTGTCATCATGTTAACGTTTCCCACTTGTTGAGGGTTTTAGTTCTTCAGAGGGCTTCCCTGGTGGCTCAGAGGTTAAAGCGTCTGCCTGCAATGCGGGAGACCTGGGTTCGTTCCCTGGGTCGGGAAGATTCCCTGGAGAAGGAAATGGCAACCCACTCCAGTATTCTTGCCTGGAGAATCCCATGGATGGAGGAGCCTGGTGGGCTACAGTCCATGGGGTCGCAAAGAGTCGCACACGACTGAGCGACTTCACTCTCACTCTCTCTCACTCTGCATATAAGTTAAATAAGTGGGGTGACAATATACAGCTTTGACATACTCCTTTCCCAATTTGGAGCCAGGTGTTACACATGCTTTTTTTTGGAGTTTTGCTGTTGCTCAGTTGCTAAGTCATGTCTGACTCTGTGACCTCATGGACTGCAGCATGGCAGGCTTCCCGGTTCTCCACTATCTCCAGAATTTGCTCAGCTTCATGTATGCTGAGTCAGTGATGCTATCTAACCAGAACCTTGCCTCACATTGGATCATTCATGTTGAAGTGAATATTTCATGTGTGAATCAATGGGTTTCATGTATATGATATATATATTTGCTGTGGGCATTTTTGAATTAAATTCTGTTTTATGATTTAGTTTTTGAAAAGATTTATCTAGTAGTAATTCACTTCAATTGATTTTTTAATTTAAGAGGGCGAGGGGGCCATGAACTTTGATAAGAAGAAATTTTTATTTTCAATAATTTCATAGTGACCAAAATTTGTTTTTTTCATTACTTATGGATATAAGTCAGATATTAACATTAACTGTATCTCTGTTAACAATAGAAATCAAAGATATATTGGAATCACATTATAAGGGTTACAGGTATCTCAAAATATCATTCATACTCATTGTTGCTTTAAGAATACTTATTAAATCTACTACTACATCTCATTTAATGCATTAATAAATGAGCACATACATTGCAAATTAGTTTTTTAAAAAATATTTTGTAAACTTTATTTTTAAAAAGTTGACTCCCTTGTAATATATTTTAAAAGATTTTTTTGTAATGGGTTCTAGAAACTTCACCAGACGTCCAAAGGGATCTATGGTATAAAAGTTGTAAAGATGTTCTGAGAGTGCCTCATGGGTGGCACAGCCTCGGGTTGAGGCGCAGGTGACTCCTGCCTGATTTTACTTCTTTGTTCTTTTACAGAAACTAAGGGACACTTGGCAGGCTCAGAAGAGTATAACTGCATGCAGAAGCAAGAGAAAGTCAAAGCACGTCTAAATTCTTGATGGAAAAATTACTGGGTGTAGAGTCAAAGGCCTTCGGATCCAGTCCAAACTTACCTGTACCATCCCTGCAACAAGTGCATTTCCACTGTTAACAATGATTTACTGAAGGCTGACCATGCACCAGACTCAGCACGGGCTGTGGAGAAGGGTCCAGCCCCTCTGTCACTCACCAGCTGAGTGACTGAATAAGTTGTTTCATACCGCTACACCTCAGTTTTCTAATCTGTAAAATGGGCACACTGATCCTTAATTTATAGGGTTGTTGACATGATTTGATAAGAGAATGAATATAAAGTACCATAAACACAAAAAAAGAGGACAGATGCTGAGTCACCATTTTGAGTATCAGGCCCGGCCTCAGTGGTGTTGCTAGATGTGAAAGAGAAGTGAGGAACACTGTATTCTCTTTTAGGGAAAAAATATCAAAAATACATGTTCTTTTTAAGAACAGAGATGAACTTAACTAAATTTTTGTTAGTTGAAATTTCAAGGCTGGAGAAAAAAGTCTTAGGACAAATGCATACTTTTTTTCTTCTAAATGTGCTTATTGTATCCAAGGCACAAAGGGGAAAAGAATCCTCAAAAAGGCTGATAAACTATTTAATTTACTTTCCTTTATCACTCATTGGAGATATTTAGCCTCTTAAATGCTTCTGAAGTGTTGGTCATATAATTTCAAACGTGATGAGGATTATTGTAAACATAAAAGTGTGGTAAATTTTGGGTCACTCATCTGCAACTTTATAAACTAGTTAAAAGGTATATTATATTTAAAAATGCTCTACTCATAATTATGATTTAAGAGAGCGATTCCACTGTTCTTTTTCTTGGTAGTTTATTTTCTAAAAGCCTAGATATAAGGTATTGTTAAATTTCTGTTCGTAATTTTGGCCATTCACAGGCGTAAACCATGGTAATAACTATAATCACCACCAGGTTGCGCTGTAGTTCCACAATGGAAGCAGTCTGTGGTCTGAGTTCTTTAAACCGTATTATTTCTGTTTTTTTTGAAGCAAAGAAAGGTAGAGATAAATACTTAAAATGAAAAAGAAAAGATTTTGCTGAAAATAAAGAATTCCAAATTCACTCTGATTGAAAACTGTAGTATTCGACAATAACAACAAAAAAATAAAGTTCTGAAGACATTGTTACAACCCTTTTTAGAAAAGATTGCATTCAACTCAGTTTTGTTAGTTAAAACTATTTTCCTGATGGCAAGCAAAGCAAAGCAAAACAAAACAAAACTCTGTCGAAAGTTTGTTTTCTATTTCTCTAGTTGGTGATGGATAAGACTATTTTTTAAGATACCAAGATAAGGTGTATCTAATTTAAAATCATAGTGATATCTTTGATATAAATCAGGCTTTGGAAAATATATGAACATTCCAACTTGAAACAACTTAAAAAAAAAAAAAAGCACCTCCTCCTCCTCCTCCTTTTTTCTTTTCTGCTCTTGTTTTTCCCAAACGTCAATATTTATGAGTCAGGGGTTATGGGAACGCTACCTAGAGCTGCAAGGGGCCAGAGTTTGCCCTCTTATTTCCCCAAGGAGTTGAGTATGAGTGCCAGAGGGCAACGTTTGGCTGGAAGGACCCAATCTTTTCTTTCTTTGCGCGCCCTGTGGTATGTCCTTTGAAGTGACGGAAAATTCTGTACTCAGCTGTGCTTTGTAAGATGTCAACTCAAGCTGAGCAATGCATACAGGTTTCTGTATAGCCTTTTGGCATAAAACAGATGCAGACTTACTGAAAACAAAAAACCCAGGATTATGCAAGCAATTTTGAGATTTTTGCGAACTTCTCAGATAACATATTTACAAGTCTAAATTTCTGAATATTGCTTGTCAAATTTATTCAGTTAAAAATTTTTTTTTTTCTGGATATGCCTTTTTTTGCCATGTCACTGTCAAAACATCAGTCACTTTAGGTTTAACTCCTTTTAGGATTTGGGTGGTGTTAGTTTTAGACAGAAGGCAATGACAATGAAATCTTCACAGAAATAATCTCAGAAAACATTAGGAAAGTGGAGTTTATATTTATTTTAAAGTTGAGTTGCCATCCATCAAGATGATGAAAACAATTCGTTATTTAGTCCAATGCCTTCTTTTAGTTTGCTTCCTTTCAAATTGTCAGTCATTAGGGGCTGAACAAGAAAATAAAGCTGAAAATGAACAATCTTTACCAGGCATGATAAACTGGGGAATAAGCTGGAAAATTGGGGTCATTAACAAATGAAAAAAAAATCAGAAACATTTTAAAAACAAGTCACCAGTAAAATATGTCTCTAAGGTCAGTTGAAATGCCCTGACACTGATTCCCAACTTCCTCTTTGTTTTATTTGAAGGGTTATCTCTTTATTTATTTTTTTTTCTAATTTAAATCTTTAACCTGTTACTGCCATAGGTGGTTAAGTCTCTTAATATCTTTTAACTAGGGTTCATGGTTTTTTTTTCCTTTAATCTATTTATTTAAAGTATTCTTTATTTAGCTAACTTTATTTTTCTATGTCCCACCCAAACACTTAACTGGTTCAAGCACTTAACTGGTATCCAAAGGCTCCTGTATAAATAACAAGATAAAAATTCATAGTACGTTTTATTTTCCCAGATTGGGAGATAATTGCACTTTCATTTTGTGGAAAATTATGGCCAAAAGAATATTGAGATTAATGAAAAAAATCGTTAGGGGATATGCTAACATCTGTTTTTTTGGGGGGAAAAAATGGCTTTCTGTGGGAAGATAATTGCATTTCATTCTCCAAAAGTCTTTGACTTTTTTCTCAGTGATTAGGTAATTCTGAATGCATTGCCCCCACCTGCCAGTGGCGTGCCAGTTGTTTGAATTTCCCATATCTCAGTTTCTTCATCCATAAATGGGGATGAGCTGTTTAGCTTAGCGATGCTGAGAGAATTAAATCAGTACCGTGTTCAGGTTTGCGTGCACAGTGGGAGTCCAGTGTGTGACGACTTCCCTTTGCCTTTCGTCATCAACAGGAACACAAAGAGCAGAACATGTTTACCCACATATTGAACATCTCTAAGGGGGTCAAATACAAAACTTATTTAAATTAATTTGCACAGTACCTGACATTCCAGGACGTGCCGTTCTGCAATCCAGTCATAGACATGTTTAAAATTAGCTTTGGAAACAGGACTTTGAAACAATAAGTATAAATTCTAGTAGATAGGTTTAGTATTTTAACATTTTGTTAATATTTATATGTACATATAGCATATGTTTATCTGTTGTGCATAGTATTCATGTTACTGAACTTAGGTTTGGCCGCTCACTGGTCAAAAGCCAGTACTAGAGTGATAAGTGCTGGTAGGAATGGAAAGTTTGCTTTGTTCAGGAGGCTGGGAACCTCAGTGTGAGGAGAAAGGCAGGTCCTAACTGGAGTCCCAAAGCTACTTCAAGCAGTAGCAAAGTCCTTGGAATATTGCTACCTATTTGAGGGGAAAGCATTTATTTGTATGGATAAATTCAGGAGTGTTTGTTAAAATCCAGTGACCTTTTCTGTAGTCAAGTCTTTTGAATGTAAATATCTATGGACTTAAACAGGGATCATTTTGGGTTAATGGACCTTGCATAGACACATGCTATTATTTTCAAAGGAAGCATTGTGGATTTTTAACCGGAGTCCGTGTTCAGCTGTAGACTTCAGAGGCTTCTGAAAAGGGGAGTAATATAAAGGCTTTTGTGCCCAGTCCAGTGTATGGTCTTCCTTTTACCCATGTGGATTTGTGTATCGAGTTGCTGAAGCTCTGTGTATATGATTAAATCTAAGCTGGTCACCAGGGAATAAAATGATGAAGATGTGTGGTCCATATTTTGAAACAGAAGCCTAAAAACAACTTGAACTCATTTTAGGATGACTCTAGACTTTAGTCTTAGCAAAAATATTAATAGTAACAGGATAGAAAGACTAAAAATATTTACAATCTCTTTGTGTTTGTTTATTAATAAAAATGCGAGATGGGTTAAAGAAAAAAAAGGAAGAGCAGAAAAGGAAAAGTGAAGCTTCAGCCTAAGTACTTACGAACATCAGATCACATAAACCAGGAGAGTCTACAGCACCATGAATATGTACCCCAAGCTGAAGCACTTGAGGGGGACCTCCAGAGTTTGAAAGTTTCCATTAAAAAAAAATGTTTATTTATGTTAAAATTTTGCCAGCACCTTGCAGCCCTATCAGGGACTGAACCTGGGCCCCTAGGAGTGTAAGCATGGAGTTCTAACCACTGGACAGTCAGNGGGCCACTAGGGAGGTCGGTCCAAAATGTCTAAGCCTGAGAATTCCCTGACTGTCCAGTGGTTAGAACTCCATGCTTACACTCCTAGGGGCCCAGGTTCAGTCCCTGATAGGGCTGCAAGGTGCTGGCAAAATTTTAACATAAATAAACATTTTTTTTTAATGGAAACTTTCAAACTCTGGAGGTCCCCCTCAAGTGCTTCAGCTTGGGGTACATATTCATGGTGCTGTAGACTCTCCTGGTTTATGTGATCTGATGTTCGTAAGTACTTAGGCTGAAGCTTCACTTTTCCTTTTCTGCTCTTCCTTTTTTTTCTTTAACCCATCTCGCATTTTTATTAATAAACAAACACAAAGAGATTGTAAATATTTTTAGTCTTTCTATCCTGTTACTATTAATATTTTTGCTAAGACTAAAGTCTAGAGTCATCCTAAAATGAGTTCAAGTTGTTTTTAGGCTTCTGTTTCAAAATATGGACCACACATCTTCATCATTTTATTCCCTGGTGACCAGCTTAGATTTAATCATATACACAGAGCTTCAGCAACTCGATACACAAATCCACATGGGTAAAAGGAAGACCATACACTGGACTGGGCACAAAAGCCTTTATATTACTCCCCTTTTCAGAAGCCTCTGAAGTCTACAGCTGAACACGGACTCCGGTTAAAAATCCACAATGCTTCCTTTGAAAATAATAGCATGTGTCTATGCAAGGTCCATTAACCCAAAATGATCCCTGTTTAAGTCCATAGATATTTACATTCAAAAGACTTGACTACAGAAAAGGTCACTGGATTTTAACAAACACTCCTGAATTTATCCATACAAATAAATGCTTTCCCCTCAAATAGGTAGCAATATTCCAAGGACTTTGCTACTGCTTGAAGTAGCTTTGGGACTCCAGTTAGGACCTGCCTTTCTCCTCACACTGAGGTTCCCAGCCTCCTGAACAAAGCAAACTTTCCATTCCTACCAGCACTTATCACTCTAGTACTGGCTTTTGACCAGTGAGCGGCCAAACCTAAGTTCAGTAACATGAATACTATGCACAACAGATAAACATATGCTATATGTACATATAAATATTAACAAAATGTTAAAATACTAAACCTATCTACTAGAATTTATACTTATTGTTTCAAAGTCCTGTTTCCAAAGCTAATTTTAAACATGTCTATGACTGGATTGCAGAACGGCACGTCCTGGAATGTCAGGTACTGTGCAAATTAATTTAAATAAGTTTTGTATTTGACCCCCTTAGAGATGTTCAATATGTGGGTAAACATGTTCTGCTCTTTGTGTTCCTGTTGATGACGAAAGGCAAAGGGAAGTCGTCACACACTGGACTCCCACTGTGCACGCAAACCTGAACACGGTACTGATTTAATTCTCTCAGCATCGCTAAGCTAAACAGCTCATCCCCATTTATGGATGAAGAAACTGAGATATGGGAAATTCAAACAACTGGCACGCCACTGGCAGGTGGGGGCAATGCATTCAGAATTACCTAATCACTGAGAAAAAAGTCAAAGACTTTTGGAGAATGAAATGCAATTATCTTCCCACAGAAAGCCATTTTTTCCCCCCAAAAAAACAGATGTTAGCATATCCCCTAACGATTTTTTTCATTAATCTCAATATTCTTTTGGCCATAATTTTCCACAAAATGAAAGTGCAATTATCTCCCAATCTGGGAAAATAAAACGTACTATGAATTTTTATCTTGTTATTTATACAGGAGCCTTTGGATACCAGTTAAGTGCTTGAACCAGTTAAGTGTTTGGGTGGGACATAGAAAAATAAAGTTAGCTAAATAAAGAATACTTTAAATAAATAGATTAAAGGAAAAAAAAACCATGAACCCTAGTTAAAAGATATTAAGAGACTTAACCACCTATGGCAGTAACAGGTTAAAGATTTAAATTAGAAAAAAAAATAAATAAAGAGATAACCCTTCAAATAAAACAAAGAGGAAGTTGGGAATCAGTGTCAGGGCATTTCAACTGACCTTAGAGACATATTTTACTGGTGACTTGTTTTTAAAATGTTTCTGATTTTTTTTTCATTTGTTAATGACCCCAATTTTCCAGCTTATTCCCCAGTTTATCATGCCTGGTAAAGATTGTTCATTTTCAGCTTTATTTTCTTGTTCAGCCCCTAATGACTGACAATTTGAAAGGAAGCAAACTAAAAGAAGGCATTGGACTAAATAACGAATTGTTTTCATCATCTTGATGGATGGCAACTCAACTTTAAAATAAATATAAACTCCACTTTCCTAATGTTTTCTGAGATTATTTCTGTGAAGATTTCATTGTCATTGCCTTCTGTCTAAAACTAACACCACCCAAATCCTAAAAGGAGTTAAACCTAAAGTGACTGATGTTTTGACAGTGACATGGCAAAAAAAGGCATATCCAGAAAAAAAAAAATTTTTAACTGAATAAATTTGACAAGCAATATTCAGAAATTTAGACTTGTAAATATGTTATCTGAGAAGTTCGCAAAAATCTCAAAATTGCTTGCATAATCCTGGGTTTTTTGTTTTCAGTAAGTCTGCATCTGTTTTATGCCAAAAGGCTATACAGAAACCTGTATGCATTGCTCAGCTTGAGTTGACATCTTACAAAGCACAGCTGAGTACAGAATTTTCCGTCACTTCAAAGGACATACCACAGGGCGCGCAAAGAAAGAAAAGATTGGGTCCTTCCAGCCAAACGTTGCCCTCTGGCACTCATACTCAACTCCTTGGGGAAATAAGAGGGCAAACTCTGGCCCCTTGCAGCTCTAGGTAGCGTTCCCATAACCCCTGACTCATAAATATTGACGTTTGGGAAAAACAAGAGCAGAAAAGAAAAAAGGAGGAGGAGGAGGAGGTGCTTTTTTTTTTTTTTAAGTTGTTTCAAGTTGGAATGTTCATATATTTTCCAAAGCCTGATTTATATCAAAGATATCACTATGATTTTAAATTAGATACACCTTATCTTGGTATCTTAAAAAATAGTCTTATCCATCACCAACTAGAGAAATAGAAAACAAACTTTCGACAGAGTTTTGTTTTGTTTTGCTTTGCTTTGCTTGCCATCAGGAAAATAGTTTTAACTAACAAAACTGAGTTGAATGCAATCTTTTCTAAAAAGGGTTGTAACAATGTCTTCAGAACTTTATTTTTTTGTTGTTATTGTCGAATACTACAGTTTTCAATCAGAGTGAATTTGGAATTCTTTATTTTCAGCAAAATCTTTTCTTTTTCATTTTAAGTATTTATCTCTACCTTTCTTTGCTTCAAAAAAAACAGAAATAATACGGTTTAAAGAACTCAGACCACAGACTGCTTCCATTGTGGAACTACAGCGCAACCTGGTGGTGATTATAGTTATTACCATGGTTTACGCCTGTGAATGGCCAAAATTACGAACAGAAATTTAACAATACCTTATATCTAGGCTTTTAGAAAATAAACTACCAAGAAAAAGAACAGTGGAATCGCTCTCTTAAATCATAATTATGAGTAGAGCATTTTTAAATATAATATACCTTTTAACTAGTTTATAAAGTTGCAGATGAGTGACCCAAAATTTACCACACTTTTATGTTTACAATAATCCTCATCACGTTTGAAATTATATGACCAACACTTCAGAAGCATTTAAGAGGCTAAATATCTCCAATGAGTGATAAAGGAAAGTAAATTAAATAGTTTATCAGCCTTTTTGAGGATTCTTTTCCCCTTTGTGCCTTGGATACAATAAGCACATTTAGAAGAAAAAAAGTATGCATTTGTCCTAAGACTTTTTTCTCCAGCCTTGAAATTTCAACTAACAAAAATTTAGTTAAGTTCATCTCTGTTCTTAAAAAGAACATGTATTTTTGATATTTTTTCCCTAAAAGAGAATACAGTGTTCCTCACTTCTCTTTCACATCTAGCAACACCACTGAGGCCGGGCCTGATACTCAAAATGGTGACTCAGCATCTGTCCTCTTTTTTTGTGTTTATGGTACTTTATATTCATTCTCTTATCAAATCATGTCAACAACCCTATAAATTAAGGATCAGTGTGCCCATTTTACAGATTAGAAAACTGAGGTGTAGCGGTATGAAACAACTTATTCAGTCACTCAGCTGGTGAGTGACAGAGGGGCTGGACCCTTCTCCACAGCCCGTGCTGAGTCTGGTGCATGGTCAGCCTTCAGTAAATCATTGTTAACAGTGGAAATGCACTTGTTGCAGGGATGGTACAGGTAAGTTTGGACTGGATCCGAAGGCCTTTGACTCTACACCCAGTAATTTTTCCATCAAGAATTTAGACGTGCTTTGACTTTCTCTTGCTTCTGCATGCAGTTATACTCTTCTGAGCCTGCCAAGTGTCCCTTAGTTTCTGTAAAAGAACAAAGAAGTAAAATCAGGCAGGAGTCACCTGCGCCTCAACCCGAGGCTGTGCCACCCATGAGGCACTCTCAGAACATCTTTACAACTTTTATACCATAGATCCCTTTGGACGTCTGGTGAAGTTTCTAGAACCCATTACAAAAAAATCTTTTAAAATATATTACAAGGGAGTCAACTTTTTAAAAATAAAGTTTACAAAATATTTTTTAAAAAACTAATTTGCAATGTATGTGCTCATTTATTAATGCATTAAATGAGATGTAGTAGTAGATTTAATAAGTATTCTTAAAGCAACAATGAGTATGAATGATATTTTGAGATACCTGTAACCCTTATAATGTGATTCCAATATATCTTTGATTTCTATTGTTAACAGAGATACAGTTAATGTTAATATCTGACTTATATCCATAAGTAATGAAAAAAACAAATTTTGGTCACTATGAAATTATTGAAAATAAAAATTTCTTCTTATCAAAGTTCATGGCCCCCTCGCCCTCTTAAATTAAAAAATCAATTGAAGTGAATTACTACTAGATAAATCTTTTCAAAAACTAAATCATAAAACAGAATTTAATTCAAAAATGCCCACAGCAAATATATATATCATATACATGAAACCCATTGATTCACACATGAAATATTCACTTCAACATGAATGATCCAATGTGAGGCAAGGTTCTGGTTAGATAGCATCACTGACTCAGCATACATGAAGCTGAGCAAATTCTGGAGATAGTGGAGAACCGGGAAGCCTGCCATGCTGCAGTCCATGAGGTCACAGAGTCAGACATGACTTAGCAACTGAGCAACAGCAAAACTCCAAAAAAAAGCATGTGTAACACCTGGCTCCAAATTGGGAAAGGAGTATGTCAAAGCTGTATATTGTCACCCCACTTATTTAACTTATATGCAGAGTGAGAGAGAGTGAGAGTGAAGTCGCTCAGTCGTGTGCGACTCTTTGCGACCCCATGGACTGTAGCCCACCAGGCTCCTCCATCCATGGGATTCTCCAGGCAAGAATACTGGAGTGGGTTGCCATTTCCTTCTCCAGGGAATCTTCCCGACCCAGGGAACGAACCCAGGTCTCCCGCATTGCAGGCAGACGCTTTAACCTCTGAGCCACCAGGGAAGCCCTCTGAAGAACTAAAACCCTCAACAAGTGGGAAACGTTAACATGATGACACATTCTTCATTCCAGACACAAGGTCACAGTTTGATAACCTTGAGAATCACAAATGTTCATTGGAAGACCATCCGAGGCCAGATTAAAGGAGGGCTGGCCCTGCGCACACCCTGGTCCTTATCAGCAACCTCCCTTCCCCTGGAACCATATCCATAAAACTCCTCACCAAGCCCCCCACCCACCTCCATTGTGGGACACATGTATTTATTTGAGGGCGCTAGCCCACTGTGCTCCCCTTTGTCTGGCAAAGCAGTACACCCGTTCTTTTCCACTTCACCCAAAACTCTGGCTCCCAGATTCAATTCAATGTCAGTGCACAGTGGCTGAGTTTTGACATCAATCATGAGATAATCAGTCTGGATTGTTGTAAGCCACTGAGTTTCTGGTAATTTGTTACCTAGCAACAGAAAACAGATGCAACAACTTGCCCTTCACCTTAAGAGAGATGTCTTGGCATGTCCTAAATGACTAGACCTTAGGAAATACACAAAATGATGACCCAGTCTACACTGGAGGCAGAGTTCTCCTCCCTGTTCAGTACTGGCCCTTGATCATCCACTGCAGTAAATATGACCAAAGCTCCTTCTAATTTCTTACATGTAGCAAGAGAATAGCCTGTGTTCACTCTCAAATACATTTAGTTTAAAAATAAATATAAGTCGCTCAGTTGTGTCTGACTTTTTTGCAAACCCATGGACTGTAGCCCGCCAGGTTCCTCTGTCCATGGGATTCTCTAGGCAAAAATACTGGAGTGGATTGCCATTTCCTCCTCCAGGGGACCTTCCCAACTGTACATAAAAGAGACTTCATTAATGTGCATTAGAGGATACCCCATATTAACTGTCATAGAAAACTGTCTCTTGAGCCTTTAAATTCTGTACCAATTCTACACACCTCTGGTTGGCCAACTGCTTGTTTCTTTACTTAGGTTTTAAGGTGAATGACCTGGGGCTATTTGTTTCCATCAACCTAACTGCGAATCTAAAGATGCAGGTGAAATATCTATTTTTCTTGCTATCCTCAGAAGATTGCTGCAGATCTACTCTATGATTCTCATTTCTTTTCAGCTTACAATACAAATAGCTTGTTATGTTTTGCAACCTATGTCTTATAATAAAGCAAGTGATAAAGAATTTGCCTGCAATGCAGGAGATGTGGGTTCAATCCCCAGATTGGGAAGATCCACTGGGGAAGGAAACGGCAACCCACTCCAGTATTTTCACCTGGGAAATCCCATGGGCAGAGGAGCCTGACAGGCTACCATTCACTGGGTCACCAAAAGAGCTGAACATGAATTAGCGACTAAAAAACAACAAATCAGAACAAACACCCACATTTGACAAAATCATGCAAAGTGCTATTGATACTGTTTCAGACTTAAGAACCTTCAACTTGAGAGAAAGGTCAAAGCAAAGTGGAACAATGGCTTGGAAGTTTATTGTTTCTTTTCCTTCCAGAATTTCAACAACAACTAATATCTATTGAGCATGCTATTATAAGGCACTGCACCGGGCATAATAGAAAAAGTCGGTGTATAAAACACAGTCCTAGCCTTTTAAAATTTGATTGAGTGTTTAGAATACAAACACAGAA
>SJYW01015498.1:236803-256731 GCA_006410735.1 Raphicerus campestris | reverse complement strand
CCCCCTGCCCACCCGCCCTGTGAATGGCCTCATCAATCCATTGAAGGCCTGAATAGAATAAGAAGGCTGAGTCAAATAGAATTCTCTCTGCCTGACTATCTTTAGCTGGGACATGGGTCTTCTCCTGCCTTTGAACTTGGACTCCAGTGGCTTTCCTGGGCCTACAGCTTGCTGACTATAGATCTTGAGACTTCTCAGCCTCTGTAATTGTGTGAGTCAATGCCTTATTATATATATATAAACATATATTTCTCTGGAGAACTCAGACCATCCGGTCCCATCACTTCATGGGAAATAGATGGGGAAACAGTGGAAACAGTGTCAGACTTTATTTTGGGGGGCTCCAAAACCATCTGCAGTGATGGTGACTGCAGCCATGAAATTAGAAGACGCTTACTCCTTGGAAGAAAAGTTATGACCAACCTAGATATTCAAAAGCAGAGACATTACTTTGCCGACTAAGGTCCGTCTAGTCAAGGCTATGGTTTTTCCAGTGGTCATGTATGGATGTGAGAGTTGGACTGTGAAGAAGGCTGAGCACCGAAGAATTGATGCTTTTGAACTGTGGTGTTAGAGAAGACTCTTGAGAGTCCCTTGGACTGCAAGGAGATCCAACCAGTCCATTCTGAAGGAGATCAACCCTGGGATTTCTTTGGAAGGAATGATGTTGAAGCTGAAACTCCAGTACTTTGGCCACCTCATGCGAAGAGTTGACTCATTGGACAGACTCTGCTGCTAGGAGGGATTGGGGACAGGAGGAGAAGGGGACAACAGAGGATGAGATGGCTGGATGGCATCATGGACTCGATGGACTTGAGTCTGAGTGAACTCCGAGAGATGATGATGAACAGGGAGGCCTGGTGTTCTGCAATTCATGGGGTCGCAAAGAGTCGGACAAGACTGAGCTACTGAACTGAACTGAAAAGTGGGGTGCTGCTGTAAGAAAAACCTATAAATGTGGAATTGGGTGATGGGCAGAGGCTGTAAGGCTGGGGTGCACGCTGGAAATGTGGACATTAAGGGCAATTCTGGTGACATCTTGGATGGACATGAGGAACATATTATTAGAAACTGGAGGGAAGGTGATCTTGGTTATAAAGTGACAAAGAACTTGACTGAGCAGTGTTATGGTGTTTTGTGGAAGGTAGAATTGGTGACTGATGAAACTGGATGTTTAGCTGAGGAGACGTCTAAGCAAAGTGTTGAAGAAGTGTCTCGATTCCTTCTGACCGAGGAAGAGAGAAAAGAGAGAAGAACTGAGGAAGAAATTGTTGAGTAAAAAGGGACCTGAACTTGAAGACTTGGAAATTTCTCATCCTGCCCATATTGAAAAGGCAGAAAGCTTGTCCTGAAGAGAACACCAAGGGTGTGGTTGCCCTACCACTCAGAGGAGGAAAGTCTGTGGGATTATAGGAGCAGGGACACTGCCGGTTGAATGGAAGGGGACAGGGATGGGAAAAAATGAAGGAAGGTTGTTGGGCTTCTTGGATTCCACAGGACAGGACCATGGGCCTGCATGGCTGTGAGCCTGTGGTGTTCCTAAAGGAAAGGAAGAATGATACCAAACGGGATTCTGAGTTCTTGAGGACTGTGCTCCCACTCCTGGGGGCAAGGCTGTTTCTTCCTCAGTTACCAACGTTGGACCACCTCTCCTGTTTCTGTGGGTCAGGAAGGTCTCACCCAGTGCCTTAGGAGTAGAGTTGCCTGGAGGAACCTTAGGGGCCAAGTTTCCTAGAGCCTTGATGGTGTAACTCTTGTCTGTCAAGGCATTGGAGCTGGAACCCCAGCAGGTCTCGAAGGCAGAGCATCAAACCACAGAGGATGTTTCTCAAGCTTTACTATCTGACGGAGTCTGCCTTGCTGGGGTTTGGACTTGCTTAGGACCTGCTGCCTTTTCCTTTTTTCCTGAATCTCCCTCCCAGAGGGCTTCTCTCATAGCTCAGTTGGTAGAGTCTGACTGCAATGCAGGAGACCTGGGTTTGATCCCTGGGATGGGAAGATTCCCTGGAGAAGGAAATGACAAACCACTCCAGTATTCTCACCTGGAGTATCCCATAGACAGAGGAGCATAGCAGGCTGTAGTCTATGAGGTTGCAAGAATTGGATATGACTGAGCAACTAAGCACACCCTCCCAGAATGGGATTTCTGTCTTCTGTTTGTCCTACCATTGTATCTTGGTAGCACAGGATTTTTCCTGTCTTTGTAGGTTCATAGCTGAAGAGGAATTTGCCTCAGGACAAATCATGTCTCAAGCTTCACTTGTATCTGATTTAGATGATATTTAAATGAGCCTTTGACTTTTAGAGTTAATACTGGAATGAGTTAGGACTGACAGGATTTTTTGGATAGAATGAAAGTATTTTGCATGTGAAAAGGACATGAATTAGTGGGGAGTGGCCAGGGGCAGAATGTTATAGTCTAAATGTTTGTCCTTCCCATTCATATGTTAAAGCCTTAACCTCCAGTATGATGGTATTTGGAGATGGGGTGGTTGGGAGGCAGTTAAGATTAGAGAAAGGCCTCACCATGAGGGTGAGGCCTTCATGACAGGATTAGTGCCCTTATAAAGAAAAAGGGAGAGGAGAGAGAGAGAAAACAGACAGTGAATCTCTCTCTGTGCAAGCACGGAGGAAAGGCCATATGAAGATGCAGCAGGGCAGCTGTCTGCAACCCATGGAGAGAGAACCATCCCCAGACAGTGACCCTGCTGGCACCTCGATCCTGGCTTTCCAGCCTCCAAACCTCTGAGAAAGTTAAGCCATGGAGTCTTATTTGGTTACGGCAGCCTGGCCTGCCTAAGACACTCAGTGAGTCTCAGTGGAAAAGGAAAAGGCCAAAAGTAAGGTGGGAGCAGGCTTCTCTGGTGGCTCAGACAGTAAAGCGTCTGCCTGCAATGCAGGAGACCGGGGTTTGATCCCTGGGTTTGGAAGATCCCCTGGAGAAGGAAATGGCAGCCCACTCCAGTATTCTTGCCTGGAAAATCCCATGGACGGCGGAGCCTGGTAGGCTACTGTCCATGGGGTTGCAAAGAGTAGGACACGACTGAGCGACTTCACTTCACTTCATGATGAAGGCAGACCTGCTCTCTTGCGTTTGTTCCAGGCTGGTCGCACCTTGGAGCAGGAGATCTTAGATTCAGGCAACTGGGTGAGTTTTTCAAAACAGCAGTCCTTCTTACCAGCCTTGTTCTCATCATAAGTTCACCGNTCCAGTATTCTTGCCTGGAAAATCCCATGGACGGCGGAGCCTGGTAGGCTACTGTCCATGGGGTTGCAAAGAGTCGGACACGACTGAGCGACTTCACTTCACTTCATGCTGAAGGCAGACCTGCTCTCTTGCGTTTGTTCCAGGCTGGTCGCACCTTGGAGCAGGAGATCTTAGATTCAGGCAACCGGGTGAGTTTTTCAAAACAGCAGTCCTTCTTACCAGCCTTGTTCTCATCATAAGTTCACCAGGCCTGGGGAGGCAGCCCCAGCAGAGAGCCCAGTGCAGGCTGTTAAACAAGGTGCCTGAAGCACTACCTGTCCCTATGTCCCTCAGGAGGCCAAAATCAAAGTGAACATGTACTTGAAATTCTTGGATGGAGAACGGTCATGTCCTTTGACCCAAATTCCCAAATCATGAACACTCCATAAAATATTTGGAGTTACTGCAACTATGCATGTTTACTTCAACTGATGATTGCTCAATGACTTCTTGATGCTGGAGGGAGGGTAGGGCGTAGGGAGGGAAAGATCATCACCCCCATGTGTTTGATGGAGAAAAACAAAGCTCTCGACTACACATCATTTTTCATAGTTGTACTTTTCAGCAAACATGAGGGTCCAGTGACTTCTTGGTATTGTGTATGGGGAAACGCTTTTAGTTTGAATAAGTACCTGAAAGGGGAAGCTTCCAAAGTCACATCTCCATGTTTTGTTGGATTATAAAGAAGCTGATCTGAGGGAGGTCTCCTTTTGTGAGCTCCCTGGCAGTGTGGAGGCAGTTTGGCCCTTGCAGTCTGGTTCTCACTTATCTTTCAAGACTTACCGTCTCATAAGGCTCAGTGGTAAAGAATCTGCCTGCCAATGCAGGAGACATGGGTTCAGTCCTTGGGTCAGGAAGATTGTCTGGAGAAGGAAATGGCAACCCATTCTAGCATTCTTGCCTGGGAAATCCCATGGACAGAGGAGCCTGGCGGGCTACAGTCCATGGGATAGTAAAGAATTGGACATGATTGAGTGACTAAACAATAACAAATCTCCCTTTCTTTCTCCCCTACCCCATCCTGCTCCTTGCTGCAGCCACAGTGAACTGCTTACTCGCATGCCCAGAGCACTGGGAACCTCGAAGAGTCCATGCTTTGCAAATGCATATCCTTGGCCTAGAAGTTCCTCTTGCCTTCTCTGATGCAAATCCTCCAACCTTCAAACACCGCATGATATTTTATGAGCTATGGGAAACCTTAGGTATCACATTACACTGGCCTGCAATTAAATGTTAGAAACAACTCTCGGGAGAATCCAATCTGACTTTCCTCTTGTGTCTTTTCTTTGAGATATAAAAGATACCATCTGAATTCTTAACTGAACTCGGTAGAAAAATCTACTGAAGGCATTTTGTAAGAGCAGAGTCCCTGAGGGTGGTTGACCCTGAGGACTCTTGGTCTGTTGTGTGAAATGCAGGAAAAGAATGAGAACTCCCGAGTCTTTGTCATATGGGGCCTGAGTCACCTACAAAGAGATCCTTGGGGGTGAGCTTTTTCCTGACCCAGCTGGGAAAGGGAAATGGTGGAGAAGAAAAAAATTAATTATGGGTGCTATTATTCAACTACCTCTGGGTTTAACTGAACAGTGAGATCAAAATGGTTTGTTTGTTCAATTTGTTTTTTAGTGAAGTACTTGTTTGTTTTGTTTTGGGGTAGTTTCTTTGGGGGGATTTAGGGCAAAGCAGAGTGGAGATGACTCGTTTCTTCCATGTAATCCTGTAATAACTACAAGTTTGTTGTAGTCTTTTGGTTCCCACAAAGAGGTCTGTATTCTGTGTGTGTGTCTGTGTTGGGAATAGGGAGACAGGAAGTGAAGACAGGGGAACTGAGCCTTGAGAAAGTGCGAGAAGCAAAACAAGGCATGCTGTGGTGGAAAGTGAAATAAAGAGAAATAAATACAGCAGAACCGGGCAAAGGGACGAGGAACTCACAAAGGACAATGGGAAGAAAGCATAAAGGTATGTAACACAGTCAATCAGAAGGAGTTAGAGCTGAGCTGGATCTTCAAAAACATTGAATCTGTCCTCTTTATTTCAAAGATGAGGGAATGTAAGTCCAGGGAGGCAATGTGAATTAGTGAATTGTTAAGGTCAGAGCTAAAACCAGTACCTTGGTCTCCTGCCCTATGAAGTACATGGCTATGTGCAATGAGTGGAGGTCAGGGGGTGGGGGAGAGTTCTGAGCTAAGACAGGACAGTGATATGATTTTCCTGTTCACTATTGTTAGAGAATAGTATTTTTAAGTGGCAAAATCATGCCTCTGATACAAATATAAGATGAGTATGCATCACTGATTTTTAACTCATTAATTGTTGAAGGAACCAGCAGAATGTTATAGGTTGAAAGAATTCAAAGTAATACACATGTACATATGTATAACATACATACACAGACAAGGAATTCTGAAATGAATTAAATAAATGCAGCGTGACATAGATTTTATTGAACTCATTAATTATTAAGGGAACTTGATAAGAAGTTACAACTGGTAGAAAGGAGAATTCAAAGAACCATACACTTACATAGGGACATAAGGAATGCTGAAATGAATTTTAACATTAAAAGCACATGCAATATGATTCTATCCACAGGCAATAATCAATTGCTTCTATCTGACACAACCAATTTGCATTTGTATGGACAAGAATCATTTGCATTGTTTTCAGCAGTCTACAAATTATAGCATTGTAAAATAGCTCAGAAACAATAAAGGGCAGATACAATCAGGAAAGGTATGCTGAAGAGGATACACAATAATCTTATTTATTTTCTAGTCCAAAAAGTCTTGCATAATTTCTCCCAATGAAAGGTATGCTGAAGAGGATACACAATAATCTTATTTATTTTCTAGTCCACAAAGTCTTGCATAATTTCTCCCAATGGAAGTGCATAATTGGAGCTGAAAAAGATGCTCCTTTTGGCTCACAAAAGGGATGAAGCGCAGCCGATGAAATGGAAGGAGGCACTGGCACAGTGAGGGGCCTGCCTGCAGCCACCTGTGGCAGGGTGCTGCTGCCGCCACCAACTCTGACAGACACGTGTCCCCAGCATTGCTCTGTGTACCATATTGGGCTCAGTTCAGTTCAGTTCAGTCGCTCAGTCGTGTCTGACTCTTTGTGACCCCATGAGTCGCAGCACGCCAGGCCTCCCTGTTCATTACCATCTCTCGGAGTTCACTCAAACTCAAGTCCATCGAGTCTGTGATGCCATCCAGCCATCTCATCCTCTGTCATCCCCTTCTCCCTCCCAGCATCAAAGTCTTTTCCAATGAGTCAACTCTTCTCATGAGGTGGCCAAAGTACTGGAGTTTCAGCTTTAGCATCATTCCTTCCAAAGAAATCCCAGGGTTGATCTCCTTCAGAATGGACTGGTTGGATGTCCTTGCAGTCCAGGGGACTCTCAAGAGTCTTCTCTAACACCACAGTTCAAAAGCATCAATTCTTTGGCGCTCTGCCTTCTTCACAGTCCAACTCTCACATCCATACACAACTACTGGAAAAACCATAGCTTTGACTAGATCCTCTCACTATTCAAAGTTTAGGGTAGGGGCATCAAGTTGGCCCAAGTCCCATACTCTCAGTCCAGCTGTCTTGGGCTAGGAAAAAGGGCTATCTGGTCATTTGGTTTTACTCTGGCAAGCCAAGACTCACACTTTGGGGCTCCAAAGAGGAAGGATATGTGGTATGTAGAGTAGTAAAAAGAAAAGGCAAATATTTACTGCAGTTACTTTACTAGGGATACACAAAACAACTGAAGAGGCTCTAAGCTTTTTTCTGGAGAAAGCTAACACAACAAAGTGGCAAGAGTGAGGGCATCTGACCCAGAAGCACCTTCAGTCTATGCTGAGCTCCACCATTTACTAGCTAAGTTATTGTGAAAAAGTTTCAAACCACTCTGAATTCCAGTTATTCCATTTACATTACTGTTACTGTCTATCTCACAGATATTCAAGACTCTGCAGGATCTGGTCCATTGTTTCTATGACCTTATCTGCTACTGCTCTTCCCTTGTTTACCCTGTTCCAGCCCTCCTGGCTTCCTTGTTCTTTGAGTACACAAACGCCGCCCTGCCTCAGGTCCTTTGCACATGCTGACTTAATACGTCTTATTAGAGACACTTATTTCCTATTAAAGACCCGCATCATTTCTTTCCTCACCTTTTCATTCAGCACTGTTCTCAAATGTCACCTTGGCTCTGGTCAGGCCTTCTCTGATGACACTACTGAAAATTAAAATTCCTTCCACCTAGTACTACCCCTCCCTTCTTCCCGCTTCCTTTTTCTCCATAACATGTGTTACTTGTCTATCTCCCTTCTCTAAACTCTAAGATCTGCAAGAGCAGGAAGACAAGTCTGTGTTTACATAGCCCTATCCCCAGCACCTGGAGCAGCGTCTGGCATGTAAAAAAAGTGCTCAGTGTACTTGCCTGGAGGTCCAATGGTTAAGAGTCCACCTGCCAGTGCAGTGCACACGGGTTCCATCCCTGCTGGATGATTCCACGTGCTGCAGAGCAAGTAAACCTGCCAGCCAAAACGGCCGGGCCCATGCAGCTAGACCCTGTGCTCTGCAACAAAAGACGCCACCACCATGAGAAGCTGAGCACTAACATGAACGACAGCTCCCACCTTGCCTCAACTAGAGAAAGCCCATGCAACAACGAAGACCCAGAGCAGCCAAAAATTAAAAAGTTAAAAACATTAAAAAGTTATTTAAAAAGTGCTCAGTAATATCTGTTGGATGTACGAATGATTGCAAAGCATGTGACATATAGTAGGCACCAGATAAATGCTAATTATCGCTAGTTTTTAGTCAAATTTTTCTTTTCTGTTTCCCTGGCCAGCTCCCCGCAAGTGGATCTGCTTTCCCAGAGGACTTTTTATCTAATAATAGCATTTTTTTTACCAGTCCAGAAATTTAACCTCCACATTTCCCAGCTAATCAACAGAAGGCAGCCAAAATATAGTACTCATGTTAGGAGTGACATTTGGAAGATATTTATTCTGCTTCTTTGTCCATTAATGTATCTCAGCTATGGTGTGGTGGTACCAGATGGTTTCTATGGAAGCTGGGCAAAAGCTTGCAGAATTACCTAGAAAGCATGTTTTGAGGCACCAGAGAAACACAGCATCTAGATATTAGGAAAGCTCTCTTTTTAGGATTTCCCAAAGAAACAGATTATTTATGTGTTTATTATAAGGAATCAGTTCACATGTTTATGCAGGCTGATGAATCCCCAGGTCTTCAGGGTGAGTTGACAATGGGGAGGCCTAGGAGAGCCAATGGTATAGTTTTCTAGTCTGAGGGCTGACAGGCTGGAGACCCAGACAGGCTGATGTTTAAGTTGAAGTCTACAGGCAGCAAAAAAGGCAAAGTGAAGTTGCTCAGTCGTGTCTGACTCTTTGCGACCCCATGGACTATAACCTATCAGGCTCCTCTGTCCATGGGATTTTCCAGGCAAGCATACTGGAGTGGGTTGCCATTTCCTTCTCCAGGCAATATCCCTGCTATAAGGCTCCAGACAGGGATTCTTTTCTTACTGGGGGTATGCTCAGCCTTTTTGGTCTATTCAGGCCTTCAACTGATTGGGTAAGGCCCACCCACACTAGGGACACGCACATGAGGGAGGGCCATGTATTCTATTTGGCCTACTGGTCTAAATGTTCATCTCATCCACAGCCCTCCCACAGAAACCCCCAGAATAATGTTTG
This sequence comes from Raphicerus campestris, assembly GCA_006410735.1. Lineage (NCBI taxonomy): Eukaryota > Metazoa > Chordata > Mammalia > Artiodactyla > Bovidae > Raphicerus > Raphicerus campestris. Next base: position 247,776 of record SJYW01015498.1, on the reverse strand, counting down.
ACCAAATATCAGGGCACCCTATAGCCCAATCAGGTTGACATAAAATTAGCCATCAAAGTTACTCTTTTATATCCACCATTAATTATTTTCTGTTGTAAAGAAAATAGTGGGCAACAAAATCTTGAGTAAAAACAGATGTAGGTCAGCTACTTTAGAAAAAAAAAAATAGTCACTCAGTCATGTCCAACTCTCTGCGGCCCCAAGGACTGTAACCTACCAGGCTCCCCTGTTCATGGAATTCTCCAGACAGGAATACTGGAGTGGGTAGCCATTCCCTTCTCCAAGGGATCTTCCTAACCTAGGGATCAAACCCATGTCTTCTGCATTGCAGGCAGATTCTTTACCAACCGAGCCACCAGAGAAGCCCATTTTATGTAGGTAAATCCTATTTAGAGTATGTGTGAAGGCTCAGCACTGAAATTAGCAAGAGGGACTATAAGCAAAGTAAAATCAAGACTGTGAAACTGTGTTCTAGTTACTAATTAGAGATTTGGTCTTTAGCAATTTATTTTATCTTTTGAGAATTTGCTGTTTTCTTTTGAAAGCTAGATGACTTTTTTTTTAACCCCCATTTTATCAATTTATTTTTTATTTAAAATTATTTTTCTTTTAAAAAAATTTATTGAAGTATAGTTGATTTACAATATTGTGTAAGTTTCAGGTATGATTCACTTATATATATGTATATATATTCATATATATTCTTTTTCCTTTATAATTATTACATAATATTGAGTAGAGTTCCTTGTGCCATACAGTAGGTCCTTGTTGGCTATCCACACATAGTAGTGAGTATGTGTTAATCCCATCCTCCTAATTTATCCCTCCCTTCAAGCCCATGGGCTTTGGAAGGTGGTACAGTGGTAAAGAATCCACCTGCCAATGCAGGAGATTCAGGAAATGTGGACTAGATCCCTGGGTTGGGAAGATGCCTTGGAGAAGGAAATGGCAACCTTCTCTAGTCCCCTTGCCTGGGAAATACCATAGACAGAGAAGCCTGGCGGGCTATAGTCCATGATGTTACAAAAGAGTCGGACACGACTTGGTGACTAAACCACAATAACCCAAGCCCCTTGATAATTTTAAAAAATCACTGGCAGCTCCAGGATCCTGGGTTCTTGATGAATGAATAAACTGCAAGAGAAGTCCTGTGTGCCAGCCAACAATGTCACATACACACCCTCAAAGCTGTGTGTGTGGTATTGCCCATGTTTGCAACCCAATGACAAAAATAGTTCCTCCTGACCTTTATTTGCTCCCAGTCAATGGAAAGTAAACAGAGTTTATTCTAGGAAATATCATGTCTTCTTCATGAATGTCCTCAGCCAACTCTCTTCCTGCCCAGGTTAATCTGCCCTCATCCGAAATGGCTTCACACCTCACCCGATTAGCTTTGATTAAAGTATTACCTCAGCCAGACTATGGGAATTTAATCTTGTCATTTCCTTTTTTGAAGACTCAGCCCTGGTCTTTAAAAGAAATGCCAGTACTAGCAAACTGGTGAGAAAATGTGGAACACTGGAGTCTCCAGAATTCACATTTTATTAAAATCAATGGATCAAGAAGACCCGAATACCAGTTTTACGTTGCAGAATGAGAATAAGCAAGGTCAGAAGGAAAGGGGAATAGCTTTCCCCCTATTTTCCGCAGCCCCACAGTGAGGCTGGGATCGGGTGGATGAGGAGCCAGGTCCAGACTGCAGGTGGGAAGCCTGCTGGCCCTGGGGCGGGGAGCCACGCCCCAGGGGTGGAGCCATGGGACAAGTGAGCCTCCTCTTTTAACGACTCTATCCTCCCCTGCCTCTCCCCAAGGTCCTCAGATATGCTTTGTGTTTTCTGATACAACATTCCTTTAGTTTGAATTTTAGATGCGAAATTAACTTAAAAAAATAGATCCATGGCTCTCCTATATTATTAAACACTGCTGCACAGTTGGGTCACTGGAATGAATTCCCTTTATTAGGAGAGATGTTTATGCCCATATATAGAAAATCAGTGCTGCTAAATCTGCTAAAGGAAGCCTGATTGCCAAAAGGAGTCAGAGTTCAGAAAAGAATATTGAATTTATTGAAAAGTTTAAAAATGGACCAAAAAGTTTACACAATGTATTAGTAATGGTTGTCTTTGGTATTTTAATTTTCATCTACATTTACCTGCCTCCCCCCCAATAATGAGCAAGTGTTATTTTTGTAAACAGGAAAAAACAATATTAAAACATTTACAAAACAAGCCATTTTATTTCAAGCAAATGCACATCAGTGAACACCAGCACAGTGAAATCTGGGAAACAAAGTCAAAGCAAGTTTCAGTTGAGAAGATATTGAGTCTCTGTTTTCACACAACTTCAGCCCAAGAATTGCAGAAAATTCTGCCTCCTTAGGTAAAGCTTACATCTCACTTCATTGTTGAATAAGAGATTTCCTTATCACAGTTAGAATGTTATTAATTTTATTACTTTGTTTTGCTTTCCATAACTTCTTAGAAGCTAAATATTGTATTAAGTGAGACTTGGTTTGGAAATTATTTTCCTTATTAGAAAAGACCCAATTTCCTTGAATAATAAAGTGATTATCAGGAAAAAGCAGCATATATTATTTCCCTCATTACTGTGACATAATCTTTCTTGCCTTGGCCCATCTATTGTAGAATTGTCTAGGTGCCCAGGATTTCTGGTAAGCTCAGTTTTACTGTATACCAAATTTATGAAGATGATAATGATAATACTAACAACAGTGACATGTGATTACAACAGCAGTAGCGTGTGCTTAGTGTTTTACAGTTTACAGAGTACTTGTGTATGCATTCTCAAATGATCCACAACAGCTTTATGTCCAGATAAGGAAACTGATTCTGAATGATCAAGAGGTCAGCCCAGAGTCAGCAACACATTATGGACTCAAAAAAGATCCTACACGTTAGAATTAGACAGACTTGGATTCAAAACCAAAGCCAGGTATGTACTAACTGGCAAACAACCATTTCTTCACTTAGAGACCTGTTTTCTTCCCCTTTCCTAAGGATGTCTCGAGATAACGAATGTTAAGTGTCTGCAGTAGATTGCCAGGTACAGAGCGGGTTCTCAATAAGCCTTAGTTCTCCTCTTTCTCTCCTTCTACCACCTGTATCCTGGTTTCCAAGCATCATTTGGGAATTGGAGCTCTTGGTCATGGCCTGTGTGGCCTCTCTGTGCTTTCTTGCTAATCACACTGATGAACTCTTGGGCACCTTCACACTCTGGTAGGCCAGGACCCCAGGAGAAACAGGGTGCTCACTGTTGGAACCTTGCACAGTGCCTAGCCCATAGGTCCTCGATACACATATGTTATGTGACTTATTGAGCTAATACACATTTGGTTCCTGGACACAGCACTTGGAACATCCTAGGGTGCCTGACCCATGTAGGAGTTTGCTTTGGTTGGTTAGTTGCACAATAGCCTGTGAAGCACCCCTACTCCCTTTCTGCCTGCTTTCTGCTTTTCCAGTAGAGATCAGATTTCCCTTTCTATTAATTGAATGTCTGATACTGGTGACAACAGCCCTCTTTCCCATACCCCAGGAGTGGTAGCCCCTTGACATGGTGGCAGAGGTGGGATAGATACGAACATCCTCCATTTGAACATCCATGAGCAGGATCTGAAAGAGGAGGGATTTCTGAGGGTATGATTCTTCATCCAGGCTTGTTGCTCCTTGTGAGCCCTGAGGAAAGGGGAACGCTTTTTAATTTTTTTTCCAGTTCATTCATTAAAAAAACTTTTTTAAAATTCATTTGCCAGTAATTGCTTCCCATTTTCCTCTTCTGGACCATTTTCATCAGTTTTGAGACCTCTAATTGAATTGAGTCTGCTTTCAGCACAGGGCAAAAGGAATTAGCACAAATACTGATGAAGTCATGACAGGGACAGCCTGAGACCAACCACTAAAGAAGATAGGCTTTATATCATTTGTTGCAAGATCCTTCCATCGATGTCTTGAGTCTTGCATCTCTATTTTAAAAAATTAACTGGCTCTTTAAAAAAAATTGATTTTATTGATTTACTTGACTGTTCTGGGTCTTAACTGTGGCATGCAGGATCTTTAGTTGCTACAAGCAACCTCTTAGTTGCGGCATGTGGGATCTAGTTCCCTGACCAAGGATGGAACCAGGGCCCCATCAATTAGGAGCTTGGAGTCTTAGCCACTGGACCACCAGAGAAGTCCCATTATTGTGACTTTTGGGACCACTTTTCAGGCTTTTGTATTTAAATATCTATCATGATCACAGATTTATAGAACACATTATAATGTATAGTGTATTTTCAGATACAGTATCTTGTTTATTTTTTCACAGCAACCTTATGTTCAGGTAAAGCAAGTGCTACAGAATCTTTACATCTTAGGTGAATAATCTGAGTTTCAGAGAAGTTCGGATATTACCCAAACTCACTCACCTGTTTTGCGGTAGAGGTTTAATTTGAGTTGAGGTATTTTGCTTCTAGAACCAGGATTATATATCATGTCTCATGCAGTATTTATGTATTCATGATGTTTTGTCTGTGCTGTTTTGAGATGGTCACCCCTTCTGGTTTTTCTGCCCCAAGTAAAACTAAAGAAAACTGGTAGAACTTTTGAAATCAAAGAGAACTTTGTGGCCTTCTGAATCTGGGTGGCTAAGTGTGTGAATGGGAAAAAACTGCAATTTTATAGTCACTCACTTCCAACTGGACAGTTAGCATTTCCTTCAGTTATGAACATAGGCATCTCCAGTAGTTAGTAGAACCTATGATTTTGTGATCAGTAGAAATCACGAGTATTTTCATGTCATATTACAGTTATTGGTAGGTCTCTCAAACTATCTCCTATTCTCATCACTACTTTGAAATGATGATAGTTACTTGACCTGCCACTAGATCTTATTATTTAATGTGCTAATACAGAAGACATATATGCCATATCACAAATTCATTTTTAAAAAATATTCTTTTCTTCTGAGTATTTTATTAAAAAAAATTATTAGTTGGAGTATAGGAAACTGGGATTGACATATACACATTACTATATATAAAATACATAACTAATACACTACTATATATAAAATAGAAAACTACTTGCCGGTAGTTATCTACANAGTATTTTATTAAAAAAAATTATTAGTTGGAGTATAGGAAACTGGGATTGACATATACACATTACTATATATAAAATACATAACTAATACACTACTATATATAAAATAGAAAACTACTTGCCAGTAGTTATCTACAGCATAGCACAGAGAAGTATACTCAATACCCTGTAATGGCCTATATGGGAGAAGAATCTTAAAAAGTGGATATATATATAAAATATATGTATAACATTCACTTGGCTGTACAGCTGAAATGAACACAACATTGTAAATCAATTAAATATTCTGGGGCTTCCCTGGTGGCTCAGGGGTAAAGAATCCACTTGCCAATGCAGGAGACACAGATTCAATTCCTGGTCCAGGAAGATCCCATATGCCCTGGAGTAGCTAAGCCCGTGCACCACAACTATTGAGAGTGTATTCTAGAGCCCAGGAACTGCAACTGATGAGCCCACATAGCTTAGCAACAAGAGAAGCCACCACAAGGAACCCGTGGTGCTGCAACTAGAGAAAGCCCACATGTGGCACAGACAAAAATACATAAATAAAATTATTTAAAAATATTCTGATAAATGTATTTTAATGTAATTGATATTCTTATAGTTCTATGTATTATATTATTGTTTTTCTTTTTAGAGGGTGCAGAGTTGATCCCTAAAGAAGAATTCTACCCCCAAGTAATGTTTATTGTCATATATTCAGGTGAGGATATACGTGTGCATACACATACACAGGCATGTCTGTTGGAGCTTTTATATTTTCCCTAGAAATACATTCCATACACTTTCAAAAATGCATTTAAGAATACTCTTCACTGGCCTTCCAAAAGGATGCATGACCCCTAAAATATTAAGAGCCCCTGCTGAAGTCTGAAAGTTTGTGTGGCCCTCCAAATTCCTATGTTGAAGCCCTAAACCCCAATGTGATGGCCTTTGGAGGTACAGCCTTTGGGAGGTAACTAGGTTTAGAGAAGGCATGGAGAGTCCAGCCCCTGTGATGGAATTAATGCATTTACAAGAAAAAGAGGATGGCTGTCTCTCTCTCACCACCAGGTGAGGAAACAGCAAGCAGATAGATGGCTGTCAGCAAGCTGGGAAGTGACTCTTATTAGACACCCAGTCTGCAAGTACCTTGATCTTAGCCTTCTCAGCTCTAGAACCACGAGAAATAGTTGTTTTTTTTGTTTTTTTTTTTTTAGCCATTGAGCCTATGGTATCCTGTAGGAGCTCAGAGAGAGACAGCCCCTCGTACCAAGAACTAGTCAAGTTGGAGCTGTTGGCACAGTGTCTGTTGGGTAAAATATCCCATATTCGGTTCTCACAAAAATGCTTGTAATACCACTTAGCAATATTTTGATATTAAAATTGTTCCCAACTAGCTATTTGTCCAATATCAGACTCAGCAAGTTCTAAGATAAGAGAATTAATACATTAAACTATTAAACTATCTAGGACAGCAAACTGAAGTGCTTTCTTGGGAGCAGGACTGCAGAAAAACTTAGCTGACCCGTTGCCTCATAGGCCTTGGCGTTTCGACAGATAATTCCCCCCTTTGGTAAAGACTCTAAAGATGCATCGAATGGCTTAGTGTCTCACTTTTTTTTTTTAATGTCCTGTGGGTTTGTGTGGAGGGATGTTTCTTCCTTTAAATGTCATTTTATTTATTTTTTTCTCCACATATAAACATTTCTCCTTGGAGAGATCAAAAGATATAAATTGTTATTGATTTATTTATCTTGAATGCTTTTATTTGGCCTTGTATGCATGCTGAGTGCTCATAGAAGGTATTAGATTAATGAGACTGGAGACTGAAGTCTTCTGTTTATCTACTTATTTGGGAAACTGAAGATCTCTAAGTCATTTAGTATAAACTTGCCTGTACTATGTAGCTAATTGCCTCAAACTTGACCCAGGAAACTCTAGAGCTTCATCTATGAGTCCATGTTAGGGCCATAAAAACACTAACTGCTACTCTAAATCATTGTATAAAAAGGGCCATCCTTCCTTTTCTCTTCATCTTTTTACTCTCTCTCCTGGTATTTCCAGGAGGCCACAGATTGGTTACTTTGTGACGTCCCATCTTCTAAATACTGAAGATGGCCATAACCATCTCCTCTCCAGCCCTTCAAAAATTCACTTTTTTCTTCCTTTACCTCTTAGCCCTTATGTACCTATTTTCTCCGTGTTCCTGGTACTTATCAATTACTTCCTGAATTAAACAGAAAAGAAGATAAGGAGATATCTAGTAATATTCTGTGACGCTCTTATCCTTATAATCTCATATAGGAAGCGGAGACTCTGGTTCTTCTGGCTCCATTTCTACAAGAGAAGCTTTTATCCATTATATTTTTTATCTGAACACTTCTAGTATAACTTCACATGAACAAAGTGTTCTGTGGGTAAAGGAGTTTAAAAACTATTGAACTAGAGAACATTCTTGCTCTGTCCATTGAACATAGTGTTATTTCTAGAAAAAATTGGATACTGTTATGTCTTGGTTTCCGTGTCAATTTTCATTTCTGAATTTGCTAGAAAAAAGTTTGGGAAATCAGTGGCTTGTTTGAAAAGTTACGAAGTAGGAGTGACTTTAAATAATGGTTCTCATGTCATGTGTCATGTCAGAAGTCAAATCCACTTCTCACTAATTGACACAGTATAGCAAGAGAGGACTAAATATAGTTGTCCTTCACAAAAGAAAATTCTCAGAAAAAAATATGNGCAAGAACACTGGAGTGGGCTGCCATTTCCTTCTCCAATGCAGGAAAGTGAAAAATGAAAGTGAAGTCACTCAGTCGTGTCCGACCCTCAGTGACCCCAGGGACTGCAGCCTTCCAGGCTACTCCATCCATGGGATTTTCCAGGCAAGAGTACTGGAGTGGGGTGCCATTGCCTTCTCCAGACACACTATTAGGCTCTTAAATATTTGCTGAATGAATGAGTGAATAATACATACACCTCAGATACACTTTCTTAAAAGCGCAAAGAATGTTTAACCTGTTAATGCATGAGTTATTCTTGCCCAGAAATCTATGGGTGTATCTACCTAGAGCATTCTTTTTACTTTTATTTAAATCTTAATGATGTCGTTAATATAAAATGTGCTAATCAGATTAAATAATTATNAGAATGTTTAACCTGTTAATGCATGAGTTATTCTTGCCCAGAAATCTATGGGTGTATCTACCTAGAGCATTCTTTTTACTTTTCTTTAAATCTTAATGATGTCGTTAATATAAAATGTGCTAATCAGATTAAATAATTATTTGGGGAGGATGGTGTTGGAAACACTGAGATTTGAGACCTAGTTTTCAAGATCAGTTCTTTCCTGGTTTCGTTTTTTTTTCTGAAACCCCTTCAAATGCAGGGTGACTCAGGGCTCAGGTTTTGAGTTTTAATTATTGTGCTTTTTTCCAGACATCTAGCAGTTTGAGTTGCAATCTGCTAGCCAGAAGCTGAGCTAGTTATACATATATATGTGGACACTACGTGGATTTAAAAGGATTAATGATTCGACAATTGTGGAAGATATCTAGATAAGAAAGGAATTATCATAAGAAGGATAGAAGTAAGTGCCTTCAGTTTAGAGTAGGATGGAATATTGCCGTATTTCCCAGCCTCTGATTTTGTAACTCAAAGGGAACGTAAAATTCTGATTTGTTAGAATAGAATATGTAGTCTCTAGAAAGAGAAATATTTAAGTTAGCTAACTAAATTTTAGTAAATCCACACAGTGGAATATTATGCAGTCACTTAAATTAGTAAGCTATATCTGTAAGTGCTGGATTGGAAATAGGTATAAAATGTATTAAATGGAAAAATGTAGATGATATGTAAAGTATGACATGATTTTTGTTAAAAAGGCATAAATGTGACAAGATATAAACATTCAAACTTGTTATTTTTTAAACTTTTCATTTTTAGATAACTGTAGAGTCTTGTGCAGTTGTAAAAAATAGAGACCTCCTACATCCTTCCGTCTGTCTCCCCCAATGCTAACAGGTTGTGTAACTATAGCACAATGTTGAAGCCATGACACTGACATCAATACAGTATATTGACCTTGTTTAGAGCAAACTACCCTTAACATTTCATTTGTTCATTTGTTTTTGGCTGTGCTGGGTCTCTGTGGCTGTGCCTGGGCTTTCTCTGGTTTCAGTGAGTGGGGCTGCTCTTCCTTGCGATGCACATGCTTCTCATCACGGTGGCTTCTCTTCTGGAGCTCTCTTACCACGGGCTTCAGCAGTCGTGGTGCACGGGTTTGGTTGCCCCTAGGCACGTGGAATCTACCCGGACCGGGGATGGAACCTGTGTCCCCTGCATTATCAGGCGATTCTTAACCACTGGACCACCAGGAAAGTCACCAGATCGAAGTATTTCAAATTAATTTCTGTTTTAATGAAAATGATTCACATATATTTAAAAGATTAGTACTAAAAACTTACTACTCTTAAGTTTCAATACTAAAAGACTTAAGTTCTAGTTATTTATTGATGTACAGCAAAGTACTCCAATATATAAATGGTTAAACCAACTGTGATTTTATTGTCTCATGATTTGCAGATGAGGAATTCAAGCAGGGCTTGGCTGGGTGATTTTTCAGTTCCACGTGGTAGTGACCGGTGGTGATCAGCCGGTGTCTGGTTCGGTCTGGCTCTTTGAAGGCAGTCTTTCAGATGTCTGGTATCTTGGTGGAGTGACTAGAAGGTTAGGCTTGGCTGATTATTTCTCTCTCAATACTGTCTCAGGGCCTCTCCGTGTGGTTTCTTGAGGGAGGTGTTGGTTCAAGAATTCATGAGCCCACACTGGAAACTTCTAATCTTAAAAGCCAGGCCCGGAAATGGTAGAGTGTCAGGCCCATTACTGGGAAGCAGTTAGAAGCCAGTCCAAATTCATTCATGGGGAGGCAAAATGTATCCCAGTCCTCCATGGGAAGAATGTCAATGACTCTGTGATGATCTTTAATAAACCGCAGCTAATAACAAAGAAAGGAAGCCCCTCCCCTCCTTTTCCTCTCTTGAGACCTACTCCCCAGCTGTTGTTCAGTCGCTGAGTCCTGCCCGGCTCTTAGTGATCCCATGGACTGCAGCACACCAGGCTTCCCTATCTTTCACTGTCTCCTGGAGTTTGCTCAAACTCATGTCCATTGAGTCAGTGATTCCATCCAACCATCTCATCTTCTGTCGTCCCCTTCTCCTCCTGCCTTCAATCTTTCCTGGCATCAGGATCTTTTCCAATCAGTTGGCTCTTTGCATCAGGTGGCCGAAGTATTGAAGCTTCAGCTTCAGCATCAGTCCTTCCAATGAATATTCAGAGTTGATTTCCTTTAGGACTGACTGGTTTGATCTCCTTGCTGTCAAGGGACTCTCAAGAGTCTTCTCCAGCACCATAGTTCACAACCACTTTAAACTTTTTAATTATCTTTTTTTACTGGTATTTAACTCTGTATTTTTGGACAATGGTTACACTGCATTTCCGTGGGTTTGTCAAATTTATGCATTACTTTTTGGCTTCTTTTCAGAGTAAGTGAGATCTTACCTCAGTCACTCCCACTGCCCCCTTCTGTCTTACACACACACACACACACACACGCACACACACACTTTCCCTTCTCTAATTACCCCAATGGAGCAAAGTCATAATTTGGACAATGTTAGATCATCTACTAATTTTGTCTTTTTTTTCCTCTGAAGACAAGACCCCCTTTCCAGAACTTTCTGTCCTCCTGCTCCCATCTGGACTGATTGCTCCAGGCCAGCTGCTGCTCAGCTGTCACCCTGGGACTTCTCTTCACTCTTATTCTGGGAAGTCTCTCTGCCTCTCTCCTGTGTTGGAGCCTCTGTTTTTTCTGAATCTCACATTTTTTCTTTTTTT
>SJYW01015498.1:220739-232522 GCA_006410735.1 Raphicerus campestris | reverse complement strand
ACTGGTATTTAACTCTGTATTTTTGGACAATGGTTACACTGCATTTCCGTGGGTTTGTCAAATTTATGCATTACTTTTTGGCTTCTTTTCAGAGTAAGTGAGATCTTACCTCAGTCACTCCCACTGCCCCCTTCTGTCTTACACACACACACACACACACACGCACACACACACTTTCCCTTCTCTAATTACCCCAATGGAGCAAAGTCATAATTTGGACAATGTTAGATCATCTACTAATTTTGTCTTTTTTTTCCTCTGAAGACAAGACCCCCTTTCCAGAACTTTCTGTCCTCCTGCTCCCATCTGGACTGACTACTCCAGGCCAGCTGCTGCTCAGCTGTCACCCTGGGACTTCTCTTCACTCTTATTCTGGGAAGTCTCTCTGCCTCTCTCCTGTGTTGGAGCCTCTGTTTTTTCTGAATCTCACATTTTTTTCTTTTTTTGGTTAACCCTCTTGTTTTTATTAGAGTCAATCTCTTTGTCCACCAAACTCTCTCAGGTCTGTCTTTTCTTTTTGGTATTAATAGAAGTCATTTTTCTTACTGGGGATGGAGAATGTTTGGGTGACTTTCTGAAGCATGGGAAGCAAAGCTCTCTCTTTCCTTCCAGGAATGGGAGATCTGGAAATAATGCTTCTGGAGAAAACACTTCCTACTCCTGCACAGAAGGAATGGATGCCATGGCATCCAGGTTTACCAGATGGTCACAGCTTTACCTATCAGTCATTAATAGCTACTATGTTAGGAAAAGAGTAAATAGGCAACAGAAGAAGAAGGACATAGGTTTAACTGGAAGAGGGTAAGGAAGGGAGAAGTGGTGTATACTGGGGTATGGAGGTGAACACAGGGCTTGGAGGGAGGCGTCACTGCCAGGGCAGTTCAAGGTTATGCCAGTGATGTTGCCAATCTTTACTGGGAATTTCGCTTTGCCAGCCTCAAGTGTCCTGCCCATAAATGATACAGCCACTGTGGGTGTGGAAGCAGTGCCTACCTGTCTCTGCTCTCCTTGACTCTACAGCACGTAGAGGAAGCTACTCTCTTATTGGTACCCTACCTCTGCCTCCAGGACGACTGAAGATGAAGGAGATCCTTGGACACCTGATGAGGAGATTTGTGAGTTGAACTCAGCATGCTTGAGCATCTCAGTATGGAACATTAGAAGCAGACACTTGTGCTGTATGTACAGAGTACGATAAAGCCGGAATCAATCTAAAGTGACTATAAGTTTAACTTCTCTGTTTCCATACTTGACTTCTTCCTCTGCACCTAGTTAAATTTCTGGTGATTGTAGAAAGTCATTTTTTAAAGCTCATGATTAACAGGTACCTTAGCTTATTCCAGTTTAATAGGTTCATTTGTGNTAGAAGCAGACACTTGTGCTGTATGTACAGAGTACGATAAAGCCGGAATCAATCTAAAGTGACTATAAGATAAAGTTTAACTTCTCTGTTTCCATACTTGACTTCTTCCTCTGCACCTAGTTAAATTTCTAGTGATTGTAGAAAGTCATTTTTTAAAGCTCATGATTAACAGGTACTTTAGCTTATTCCAGTTTAATAGGTTCATTTGTGCTGCTAAGTCACTTCAGTCGTGTCCGACTCTGTGCGACCCCAGAGACGGCAGCCCACCAGGCTTCCCTGTCCCTGGGATTCTCCAGGCAAGAACACTGGAGTGGGTTGCCATTTCCTTCCCCAATGCATGAAAGTGAAAAGTGAAAGGGAAGTCACTCAGTTGTGTCCGACTCTTCCCGATCCCATGGACCACAGCTTACCAAGCTCCTTGTGTGCGTGTCTATATACTCATATTCAAGCAATTAAAAATTCCAGCTTCCTACCGGAGTTGTTGGGGCTTCCCAGGTGGCACTAGTGGTAAAGTACCTACCTGCCAAGGCAGGATATGTAAGAGACTCGGGTTCAGTCTCTAGGTTTGGAAGATCCCCTGCAGGAGGGCATGACAACTCACTTGTAGTCTTGCCTGGAGAATCCCCCAGAGAGCAGAGCCTGGCAGACTATGGTCCATAGCGTTGCAAAGAGTCGGACATGACTGAACTGACCTAGCACCCACGCATCAGAGTTGTTTCTCTTCTAAAGAGTTTCCTTTCCTCCTCCAAGTTGATGTCTGGGTGCAAAAGGGAGCTTATGTAATATCTGTTGCTCACTGGTCAAGATACACCCTCCCCTCTGCAGGGAGTGACCTGTTCTTGCTGAGTCCACTGATGAAACGTCCAGCCTTGTCTTCTGGGCTCTCTGACCTCCCCTGTCTCCCCTGGGGACTTCAGTGTCATCACAACTCTCTCTCTAGTACCCAAAGGAGCTTCAGTGACCTTCTCTGGGAGCAACTGGAACTTCTATATCTTTTCTGCGCTACATGGGAGACTTGAGGATAGTGAGCACAATCCTCTCTCTCTAGTCACTCGTACTTATTTGTCTTTAGCTGCAGACAACCACACTGGTTTAGGTCAGCTGAGGTTGGTCTGCTCATGTGTTCTAAACAGGAGCTATAGTGCACAGGGCCTCTTGCTACAAAGGGTGCAATTCACCATCCCGAGGCTTCCATCTTGTCTTTCTTTGCCTGATCGCTGTCTCCACAGTCAAACAGTACCTCAACTGGCCAAATCTTAGGAGTGTAGGTAGGAGTCATGAAACCCTAAAGAATCCAGGTGGAAGGTGCATGGTATTCCCACGAGGCTGTCCCACTGTGGATCAGAAGAGCGTGTGTTCTTTCCATTCTGGTGGATTCTGGCAGATACTTCTCTCATCATGTCTTCCACTGTGGATTTTTGTTCTAGGTGGTATCTGCCATCCCATTCCCTCAGGTGATTAAGTGATGGATGAACCTTCAGAGAAAAAAAATAATCTGCAATATTAAAAAAGAAAATGTTCTGGGAAGCACTAACAGTGATTTTTCTTGTTCAGTCACTAAGTTGTGTCTGACTCTTTGTGACCCCATGAACTGATTTCTCTTATTACCTCTTTGATTTAAAATTTATTTACTTTTGGCTGTGCCACCAGTATGTGGGATCCTAGTTCCCTGACCAGGGATTGAACCTGTATTCTCTGCAGTGGAAGCATGAAGTTTTAACACATTGGACCACCAGGGAAGTCCCTTTCATCCCCTCCTTTAAACCCACCCTGTAGGTTTAGTCTTATACCTGGTCTGTTGAATTCTTGGGCTAAGTCCATAATTTTCTGGGTCACTCTTCAATAGTTATAAAGGTTTTGTTCACAAAAGCAGTCTCACATCAATGTAAAAACATGCAGGCTGATGTAATAACCAAAATCCTGTACTCTTATCTAATTGTCATTATATACATNTTTTCTAGTGGAAGGGAGTCAACAGTAGACCAGCTTAAATGAGCATGAAAAATGTCATGTAACCATGTGTGCTATACAGAAAATTAAAACAGAGTGAAATGATAGAGTGAATGGGTGACTCATTTACATTATGTGGTCAGGAAAGATCCCTCAGAGGAAGTGACCTTTAAGCTGAAATCAGAGTGACAGCCTCTTACGTGTTGCACACTGTCTAATTCACAGAGTCAAGAGCTTGTAAGATCATATGTCATACAGCGTAAATTTCGGATGAGAGTATTCAGCTGTGACCATTCAGCATTCCCTGGAGTACTGGGACAACCTGGGGGAATGATGAGTGATCCCCAGCATGGTCAGAAGTTATGCCATTATTTTGCCTGAATTAATTCATGGTTCAGTAGAACACAGAGTTCCCCTGACCTTGCTGCTTTCTGATTGGAAGAGACCCTGGGATGTTGGACTGATGGCAAGTGCGTGGCTGCACCAAGTAACCAAGNGAAGTTATGCCATTATTTTGCCTGAATTAATTCATGGTTCAGTAGAACACAGAGTTCCCCTGACCTTGCTGCTTTCTGATTGGAAGAGACCCTGGGATGTTGGACTGATGGCAAGTGCGTGGCTGCACCAAGTAACCAAGTCCAAAGAACTGTGCAATTTACAGCATAATGCAATTGCCGAATACCTGAAAACGATGTGGAATGTGGGAAATGGAGGGTCCACGGTGGAGGAAGTACAACTCTGGCTCCTTCTGCCTGATTAAATTTGGAAATGGAGCCCTCAGTGAAGAGGGAGGAGTTAGAGAATGGTCTAGCATGTTATAAATTCTCTACGGATACACAGAGGAAGGGGAGGGAAACATGTTGGACCACTTCAGGGCTTTATCTCCACCGGCCATCCTGACTGATATTTTGGAAGACTGAGAAAGACTCTTTAGTATGGAATGGCTATGGGAGTAGGAGATGTTTGTAAAATAAAGGCTTTAAGGCATAGTTATGTGGGTAGTATTATTATCCAGCTTTATGAAAATTTATTTTCCCTGATAGATTCTCCAAGGAAGCATATCACGAAATGGTTTTGATTTATCTTGAGTATTTGTTACATCCCTATGATGATTAACTTTATGAGCTATTTTTATTTTTACTTGATTTGGACTAGGAATAATCCAGATAGTTGGTAAGATGTTATTTCTTGTTTAAAAAAATGTTTATTTTCTTTATTTGGCTTTGCCTGGTCTTTGTTACAGCATGCGAGATCTTCAGTTGTGGCATATGGGATCTAGTTCTCTGACCAGGGATGGAATCTAGTCCCCCTGCATTGGGAGCATGAAGTCTTAGCCAGTGAACCACCAGGGACATTCCTAAAATGTTATTTGTGGGTGTGTCTGTGAGAGTGTCTCTGGGAGGAGGGACTGGCGTTTGATAGACTGAATAAAGAGTGCTCTCCCCAATGCAGGAGAGCATCATCCAACCATGCAAGCTAGTTCCTGTAATAAATCTCTTATGTCTTATGCTTAGTCATGTCTACTAAGTCATGTCTGACTCTTTGTGACCCAGTGGACTGTAGCCTACCAGGCTCCTCTGTCCATGGGATTTCCCAGGCAAGAATACTGGAGTGAGTTACTTTTTTCTTCTCCAGAAGATCTTCCTGACCCAGGGGGTCGAACCTGTGTTTCTCCTGCTTTACAGAGGGATCCTTTACAGGTGGAGCCATCTGGGGAAGCCCAAATCTCTTATATGTAGCTATATATGTATATTCTGTTGGTTCTCTTTCTCTGAAGAAGCTTGACTAACACAGTTGGTAAACTGAAGAAACTTTAAAACTATCATTGCCAAAAATTAGATAAACTTTGTTTTTCTATGTATGCTGTTTAGAGATTAATACACATTCATTATAGGAAAGTCATACAGTTATGTTTCCTGGCATCTCTGGACAACCTTGAATGTGGATGGAAACCTCTGACTCTACCTGTGGGTCTGTCTTCCCTGAGTCCCTCCAGTGAGGAGTTGTAAAGTTCATTCAGATTATACTTGCATGGGTATCTTTCCAGGAAATTCCTGAGGGTATGATTTTGAAAGGGCACTCTTATACCTATAGTAGAAACAGGCCTGTTCTTATCATTAATATAGACAGAGGACATTCATGAGTAGAAATAGGAAATCACATGCCTAAAGAAACAGAGGTTTGTGACACTGTACAGGAGGTAGTGATCAAGACCATCCCCAAGAAAAACAAATGCAAAAAGATAAAATGGTTGTCCGAGGAGGCCTTACTAATAGCTGAGAAAAAAAGAGAAGCTAAAGGCAAAGGAGAAAAGGAAAGATAGAAGCATGTGAATGCAGATTTCGAAAGAATAGCAAAGAGAGATAAGAAAGCCTTCCTCACTGATCAGTGCAAAGAAATAGAGGAAAACAATAGAATGGGAAAGACTAGAGATCTCTACAAGAAAATTAAAGATACCAAGGGAATATTTCATGCAAAGATGGGCACAATAAAGGGCAGAAATGGTATAGACTTAATAGAAGCAGAAGATATTAAGAAGAGGTGGCAAGAATACATAGGAGAACTGTACAAAAAAGATCTTCATGACCAAGATAATCACAATGGTGTGATCACTCACTTAGAGCCAGACATCCTGGAATGTGAAGTCAAGTGGGCCTTAGAAAGCATCACTATGAACAAAGCTAGTTGAGGTGATGGAATTCCAGCTGAGGTATTTCAAATCCTGAAAGATGATGCTGTGAAAGTGCTGCACTCAATGTGCCAGCAAATTTGGAAAACTCAGCAGTGGCCACAGGACTGGAAAAGTTCAGTGTTCTTTCCAATCCCAAAGAAAGGCAATGCCAAAGAAAGCTCAAACTACCGCACAATTGCACTCAGTTCACATGCTAGCAAAGTAATGCTCAAAATTCTCCAAGCCAGGCTTCAACAGTATGTGAACTGTGAACTTGAAAATGTTTAAGCTGGATTTAGAAAAGGCAGAGGAACCAGAGATCAAATTGTCAACATCCACTGGATCATTGAGAAAGCAAAAGAGTTTCAGAAAAAACATTTACTTCTGTTTTATTGACTACGCCAAAGCCTTTGACCATGTGGATCACAATAAACTGTGGAAAATTCTTCAAGAAATGGGAATACTAGATCACCTCGCCTGCCTCCTGAAAAGTTTGTATGCAGGTCAAAAAGCATCACTTAAAACCAGACATAGAACAACAGACTGGTTTCAAATCGGCAAAGGAGTATGTCAAGGCTGTGTATTGTCATCCTGCTTATTTATCTTATGTGCAGAGTACAGCATGTGAAATGCCAGTCTGGATGAAGCACAAGCTGGAATCAAGGTAACTGGGAGAAACATCAATAACTTCAGATTAGCAGATGATACCACCCTTATGTCAGAAATCAAAGAAGAACTAAAGAGCCTCTTGATGAAAGTGAAAGAGGAGAGTAAAAAGTGTGCTTAAAATTCAACATTCAAGAAACTAAGATCATGGTATCTGGTCCCATCACTTCATGGCAAATAGATGGAGAAACAATGGAAACAGTGAGAGACTTTATTTTTTGGGCTCCAAAATCACTGCAAATGGTGACCTCCGCCATGAAATTAAAAGTTGCTTGCTCCTTGGAAGAAAAGCTATGACCAACCTAGATAGCATATTCAAAAGCAGAGACATTATTTCACCAACAATGGTCCATCTAGTCAAAGCTATGGTTTTCCCAGTAGTCACGTATGGATGTGAGAGTTGGACTAAAGAACTGAGTGCTGAAGAACTGATGCTTTTGAACTGTGGTGTTGGAGAATCTCTTGAGAGTCCCTTGGATTGCAAGGAGATCCAACCAGTCCATTCTAAAGGAGATAAGTTCTGAGTGTTCACTGGGTGGACTGACGTTGAAGCTGAAGCTACAATACTTTGGCCACCTGATGTGAAGAACTAACTCATTTGAAAAGACCTTGATGCTGGGAAAGATTGAAGGTGAGAGGAGAAGGGGACGACAGAGGATGAGATGGTTTGATGGCATCACCAGTTCAATGGACATGAGTTTGAGTAAGCTCCGGGAGTTGGTGATGGACAGGGAAGCCTGGAGTGCTGCATTCCATGGAGGTGCAAAGAGTTGGACACGACTGAGCAACTGAACTGAACTGAAGACGTTGTTGATTACTTACCTTGATTCCTCACTGACTAGTGAAGAAGAATACTTCTTTTCCAAGGCTGCCATTTGCATCTTCTTTTGCCTTGTATGGGAGCTTGATCCATCAATTATTTTCTTCTTTTTTTCATCCATGCATGATCTGTTCCTATCACTGGCCTAATTCTACTGTCTTAAAATTGCTGAGGCTGTTTTTATCTTTCTTTTTAAAAAAATATTTATGTTTTTGGCTGCACTGGGTCTTAGTTGTCTTAGTTGAGGCATGCAGGATCTTTAGTTGCAGCTTGTGAACTCTTAGTTAAAGTATGTGGGATCTAGTTCCCTGATCAGGGGTTGAACCTCAATCCCCTGCATTGGGAGTGTGGAGTCTTAGCCACTGGACTGCCAGGGAAGTCCCTGGTTGCCTTTCTCTTGAAGAGATAAAATCCTTTCCTTTGACCTTGCCTTCCTCACCTTGTCATCTTGGCTTAGTACACTCGTGGGCAAACCCTTTGAAAGAGTGAACTATGCTTGTGGCCAGCACTTCCCAACCGACAGCTGACTAATCTTGCTTGCCTTCTCATTGATTTCTAGCTTCATACGCAAATGACCTACACCTTCATTTGGCAGCCACTTGGGAAAGACATGTCCTCCTAAGAGAAACTGCAGTTGAATTCTTACATGAGGAATGTTTGGATATACAGAAAAACTTAACTGCCATGCTCCAAGGAGCCTGTAATGGAGTTCCTAGAGTGGTTAAGTGGGTCTCCATAGCCAATAGGACTGTGGCTGAGGAAGTCTGGATTGCTAGTTAGCAGAGAGCTCTCATGCATATGCCAATGCCTCAGAGAAAAATCAAAAGTGGTTTCAAATACCAGTGATCATTTAGTATGCTAAAGAATCTGACATGTACAGTGTCTTGCAATTTGCCATTTAAGTTCAGCAGTGAGATAGAAATGTGTGCTGTCTTTGGTCAGATTCTTCTAGAAGAACTCAAGGCAGGTGTTTTGGTGTCTGTGGTTTGTTAAGGCACAGTCCCGCAGCAGAAACCAGTGAGGGAAAGGGAAGATGCTCCCTCATCTTTAAGGTGATGCTTCAGTTGAGGCTGCAGAATCAGCCTGTTCTCTGGGGGTGCTTGCTGTTTACCCCCCACCGCCCCGAGAGACACAAGAGCTGGGCTTTTACACTCCCACACTGGCCAGTCCTTAGCCATAGGTCATGGTGGCGATGGAGCGGGGTGTAAAACCCCCAGTCTCCTCCTCTTCTCCTTTCATGCTAGAGGGCTCCAGTGTCCAAGGGCAGGCCGCTGACAGGTGCAGATAGTAGAAAAACACCGAAAGTGGAGATGGGTGAACAGAGCTAGTACAAAGGATCCAAGAGGATATGGTCAGGTGTCCAACTGTTTGCAGCAGAGACCTAAAGGTAGGGTCCCCCAGTGTGATGGCACCCACATAAAGAGGAACAATTGCAAGGCACTGAGAGCCCTGAAATCTTTAATAATTGATCACCCAGGACTGGTGGGCCAATATGGAGATAGTTTGGCAGGATGTATGAATTGACTGCAATCCTGCTCCTCTTTAATTTTCCTAGAGAAATCACACATATCTTCATGGCTGCTGCTGCTGCTACTAAGTCGCTTCAGTCGTGTCTGACTCTGTGTGACCCCATAGACAGCAGGCCACCAGGCTCCCCCAACCCTGGGATTCTTCAGGAAAGAACACCAGAGTGTGTTGCCGTTTCCTTCTCCAATGCATGAAAGTGAAAAGTGAAAGTGAAGTCACTCAGTCGTGTCCAACTCTTAGCGACCCCATGGACNGTAATGTCTCTGTTTTTCAATATGCTATCTAGGTTGCTCATAACTTTCCTTCCAAGGAGTAAGCGTCTTTTAATTTCATGGCTGCAGTCACCATCTGCAGTGATTTTGGAGCCCAAGAAAATAAAGTTTGACACTGTTTCCGCTATATTGCTTCATGTTATGTAATTCTGTAGCAGTGAACTCACCAAAATAAGGATTTCAGGGAATTCCCTGGCAGTACAGTGGTTAGGACTAGTGCTTTCACTGCTGGGGCCCAGGTTTAATCAATCCCTTGTTTTGGGGGAAAAAGATCCTGCAAGCCATGTGGATAGTGATTTTTTAAGTTGGGTAATACATGAGCAGAGGAATAATATGGCAGCACAGGTTAGAAAGCCATTAGAAGCTTAGTTTTAGGCGTAGTATATCTATGAACTAGCTGTGTGTGCATGTGTGCTAAGTCGTTTCAGTCGTGTCCAACTCTTTGTGACCCTGTGGACTGTAGCCTGCCACGTTCCCCCGCCCATGGGATTCTGCAGGCAAGAATACTAGAGGGGGTTGCCATGCCCTCCTCCAGGGGATCTTCCTGAGCTGGGTAACGAACCTTCATCTCCTGCATCTCCAGCACTGGCAGGTGGGTTATTTACCACTAGTGCCACCTGGGAAGCCCCATTGACTAGCTCCCTAGTTGAAAATGTCAAATAACCAGTTATATATACATGAGTCCAGGTATCCACCTGACACATTGTTTATTGACGATAGTTTTTTATTTTCTAGCTTCTTCTAGGATGCAAGCTCCATGAGAGCAGGTACTTGGCCTGTTTTATTCCCTGCTATACCCCCAGTAGCTAGAAGAACTCCTGGTGCATAGTAGATGCTCAGTAAAATTCACAGGAAAGGTGAATGAAGGATTGAATGGGAGCCTTAAGTGTTCAATACAACAAAATTGGTTGGGAATACAGTACAGTTAGGAATTATTTGTTTGAAAACCACTCACCTGGCTATTAGTCGGGAGTGGTTTGCAACCATTGTGTAGCAAACATTTCCTAGATTGAACTATGTATTAATACAAATGAAGAGACACTCACAAGGCTTCTGTAAACTTTTATTTTGTACTTATGGGCCACTGCCAGTGCAGGGCCGTGGCTTCTGGCTCATTTCTATAGATTTACCTGGAAAGATGTGATAAACGTAGAAACTGGAAAGTATTCCTACTTATCAACCACAGTCACTTACTGGTCCATAAACAAAATGCACATGGAAGCCCGTGTGGTTATTCAGAAATCTATGGCTTTCTGAACTTGCAGAATGCATTTTTGATATGCAAGAGACAAAGCATCTTAAAGAAAAAGACCACTGTCTAAACAAAATGGTGTGAACCTATGGCTTATATTATGGGCTACATCACTGCTTGTGGCGCACCAGTGGACTAATGGAATTTGCTGCTAACACACAAAGGAGCCCTGCAATTGGGTGCCTGCTGGCGCCTGGTCTCATCTTATACATGACTGTTCTAAAATACAGCCCAAGGAATCAGCTGAGCTAATTTATCATCAGACATTTTTCTGGTGAAATCTGATAGAAGCATTTGCCCACTTGTCAGTCTCATCACCACACTGAGGACTGGGACAATATAATACTTCAGACTTTAATGAATTTTGCTCCAGCACAGGAAAAAATACAACCCCAAATACTGCTTTTTTCAACTAACCAACCAACCAAGAAACCAAAATCCATCGTCAACCCATGGCTTGTACTTTCTCATGAGGCTTCTCACATTCCATTTGTAATGGTAACATGGTCGTGAGATTTATGAACATGGATAGATTAAAACTGACAGGTTGGTTGTTGTTGAGGGACAACCACCTAGATTCCATCTGGAGTGTGTGCTTTGGCACAACTGTAAGGCATTAATATTACATTACATGAAATCCATACATGCCATCTGACCACATGCATATACCACACACACGGATATGTTCCACAGAGACGCTCATAGAAAAATTGGCTAAAAGAAATTTATGGTTGTTTATATACACATATATTTATATACACACAGTAAAAGATTTGCTGCTGTGATCACAGTTTGTAAACATTGTGGAAACGCCCAGCAGAAGTCACTGCGGGCCTTTTGAAATGGAGACCATGTGAGGAGTGTCGGTAGGGAAGGCGTTTAGGTTCATACGAAAACCCAGGGACACGAAGAACCTTAAGTTCATGGCGCCATCTGGGAGTAATTATATTTCATTGACACAATAAACTCAGCTGGCCACTTTGAAATTATGTTTTCCATATTCCTATGTGGAAAAGGAATGACCAAAGAAGTCTCACTGCCAGTTAACATTTTAAAAGCAAGCAAAGGAATATATACATACATGTATATATGTATACGCATGTATATACATACATGATACATATGTGTATATTTGCACACACATCTACATGTTACTATTACCAAAAATAAACCTCAATGAGAATTTCCAAATCTTCTAAAAATACACAATCCTTTCTTTCTTGCTTTGTTCTGGACTTCTATGCATTTCACTGAAAGTCTTG
>SJYW01015498.1:139149-202539 GCA_006410735.1 Raphicerus campestris | reverse complement strand
CACTGTAGAGGGCACGGTTTCAACTTCTAGTCAGGACATTAAGATCCCCAAACCGTGGGGTGCAATAGCCCCTCCGCCTCCCAAAAAAAAAAAATCCTTTGAGAGTAAATTTTAGGTATCATGTGCTTTAGCCCTTAAGCACACACATTAGCACATGTCTCTGAAGAATAAGCCTGTTTTCTCATGTAACTGGTATAACTTTCAAACCTGAGGAAGTTCACGTTGACCAATACAGTTATCAAACAAAAGGTTCTTGTTTTAATTTTGCTAATTATACCAACAATATTCTTCAGAGCAAAAAAAGTTTTTTGTTTTTTTTCTCCAACTGGATTCCAATCCATTTAGCTTTTCATATCATAGAACACTGAAAAGCTTTCTTTCCTCTGGAAATGTTCTTTAATCTTTTTGGCCTTTCAGGACATTTTTTGAAGACTATAGACAACTTTTTTTTTTTTTTTAAACAGAATTCCTTTCATTTGAACTTGACTAATATTTCCTTGAGATTTGATTCTGTTTATCAAAGTCTAATATTTATTAGTTTATCTAATGCTAAGATTTTAAAAACTTAATTTTTTTTGTTCATCATGGACTTTTTGGGCATCAGTTTTTACATTTATTTATTTATTGGCCATGCTGCGTAGCATGCAGATCTTAGTTCCCCGCCTGATCAGGGATTGAACTCTTGCCCCCTGTAGTGGGTACTTGGAGACTTAACCCCTGGACCACCAGGGAAGTCCCTTGAAAACATTTTTTTTTTAAGAATATTAGTTGACAGAACTAAGGTAGCATGTCTTATTCTAAATATGCTTTTTCTTAAAATCAAGAAGAAAGGGTGTTTTCTCCCCATATTTATTCTTAATTTCCTGATCAACCAGATGGGACCACAGGAGATACTTTGTTATGAAACCCAGCAGCTGACTTCCTCACCACTAAATCTGAACATGCATAATGCATTTCTTCAGCAAGTACTTCTTATATGCCTGCCATGTGTCAGAAATTGTTTTAGGTACTGGGAATAAATAGAGTAGAACAAAGCAGACAAAAGTCCCCAGGCCGGGATTCTTCTTAGATGAAGTGAACGGCTGGAGCTGGGGTTCATTGTTTTCTTGTACTCTGGGTCAGCCATGTGGAGAGCTGCTTCGTCTCTCATTGCCTCATTTGAAACGGGGGTATTGACAACTGAAATCTGTCTGCAGGAAGGAGACTGGGTGCCAGGGGGTCTGGAATTCACATCTTGCGAGAACTGGCCAAAGGAATGGGATCTGAGTGTTCTAGGGACTACATCACATTTACCGTAAGATATTGGAAGGACTTTTATGTGGGAGATGACTAAAGTAGCTCCCTGTCAGGACGCCACTATCAAAACTGGAGAATGAGGACAACAGTGAACAAAGGGATTTTCTCACAGTTGAGGGAGGGGGCTGCCTCTGGACTCCTCAGAATTCAGGGAGACTGGTGGCCAAGCCTCAGGCTGGATTCCTGGCTGGGTGGCACACTGGCCTAGGCACATTTTCAACTTTAGATTCCATTATTATGTGAAATCATATTTTTAGGTATTTTGTTTACTATAGTTTTGAAAACAAAGCTGTGAAAAACTCTTGGCCTTGCAAAGATCATCAAATAGAAACCTTCAAACACCAGTGTGCAAGCTTGTGCAATTTTAAAGTTAAATTGTAGGCACCAGGGTCATGCTAGAAGACCCCATGGAGACCACCAGGCTCCTCTGTCCATGGGAATCTCCAGGCAAGAATACTGGAGTCGGTTGCCATTCTCTTCTCCTGGGGATCTTCCTGACCCATGGATCAAACCCAGGTCTCCCACATTGCAGGCAGATTCTTCACCATCTGAGCCACTAGGGAAACCCAAAGTTAAATGGTAGGCACCAGCTCCTGCTAGGAAGATCACTCCAGATCCATGGGGGTGGGAGGTGTGGGAGCAGAATGTTCCACTTTCCATGATGACATTGCTTAACTTGCTCAACAGCTAAGGGCAGGCACCTATTAGCCATGAAAAGATTTACCCAAGAGGTGATTAAAGGGACAGATTCCTTGGCCCTGCCTCCCAGAGTCTGATTATGTGAGTCTAGGGTGGGGTCTAGAATCTCTTATCTTTTTAAGCAGCATCTTTTAGACATCCTCTTCTCTTTCCTAAGTCCATGTCTAGGTTGAATGTAGTCCAAAGTGTGGCTGGCGATGCTGGGTCCTGATGCTCACAGGTGGGGCTTCTTTAGGGATTGAGCACAGGATAAAAAACTTATTCCAAGCCTCTGTTCTCTCTTGTTGGCAGGTGCCTGGATTCTCACTGGAGGTACCCACTATGGGCTGATGAAGTTCATTGGGGAGGTGGTGAGAGATAACACCATCAGCAGGAATTCGGAGGAGAACATTGTGGCCATTGGCATCGCCGCTTGGGGCATGGTCTCCAACAGGGACACCCTCATCAGGAATTGTGATGTGGAGGTACGGGCAGGACATGAGGAGGCCTGCGGGGTCACAGGGGAAGAGCGACCCTGGCACAGGGCTCTGGGATGCCATCAGCTCGTAGGAAGTTGGCCTTACAAGGTTCCTTTGGAACCTCAGGAATTAAAAACAAGGATGACATAATCAAAGGGGTTCTGTGAAGGAGTTACCGATAGATGTGTTTTGTTCATGATAATTTGTTCCCAGCAAATCCTGTTAGAGTCAGTTCTTTAGTTTTTAATTCTCTGGTACTAAGTCTTATGACAAAGTATATGTTTAATTACCTCTTTTCATAATTCTGTAACTATGTGCTCCTCAAGAGCTAAGATTCCATTTTATTCATTTTCTAATCCCTAGACCCTGGCATAGGTCTTGGCATATGATGTATTCTAGACAAACACGTGTATATCATTATCTACCTCTACCATATCCACATGCACACAAATATGTATGTCTGGACACGCACACACACACTTTCCCAAATGCTATCAGTTGCTGTGAATTTATACAAAAGAGCACAGGGCGAAGGAACAAGAACTGGATTGGGAATCTGATTCTTACACTGCCACCGGTCATTCATGTGACAATAGGGAAGTGATCCAACTATTTTGAACCTTCATTTCCTCATATTTAAAATGATTGCTTGAACTATAAGATTTTTAAGACCGTTCTGCACGTAGGAAATCTGGAAAGAGGCATCAATATAGTTGAACCCAGAGAGTCAGCCTTTCATGAGCCCATAAAGATGTCATCAGGCATTTTGGCCAATAACTAAGTCTCAAAGACAAGTTGCTGTGTGCTTTTCAGGGATATTTTTCAGCTCAGTACATCATGGATGACTTCAAGAGAGACCCGCTGTACATCCTGGACAACAACCACACCCACCTGCTGCTCGTGGACAACGGCTGCCATGGGCACCCCACAGTGGAGGCAAAGCTGCGCAATCAGCTGGAGAAGTACATCTCCGAGCGCACGATTCAAGGTCAGTGTTTATGAGATGGGACATTAGAAAAACATATGAACAAAAGCAGCAGCAGCATCAACAATAGCTCCCAATTATTGAGTGAAGCATGGTAAGCCCATCCTATCAGATGCTCTACTGCCAAAGAAGAGCCATTGTATCTCTTCTTTAATACACTAGAAATGCTTCTGCTGCTATGATAGGTACCCTCCAATGTGCTAGAGCATTGATGAATGCTGCCTTGTCCCACTCTGGCTTGTCAGTAAAGAGACCTGCTCTCCATTCTGCTTGACAGCATTTAAGACCTGGTAAAATTCACGGTAGCAAATTGCACTGATGAAGCAATGGGATTTGCTAGAGTAGAAGTGAAAAAAAACCAAGATGCTAGCTGAACAGTTAGATGATTTACTTCTTTGAATATTGGCTGCTTCTCTTTACCATTGTTGTTTACTTGCTAAGTCCCATCCAACTCTTTCGTGACTCCATAGACTGTAGAATGCCAGTCTCCTCTTGCCCATGGAATTTTCCAGGCAAGAATACTGGAGTGAGTTGCCATTTCCGTCTCTAAGTGATTTTCCTGACCCAGGGATTGAACTCGTGTCTCCCACTCTTTACCACTGGGCCAACTAAAGCCACCTAAAATATTGGTTTCAGGGGGAGAATGCAACCATTGAGTGAAAGCCTTTATTTGCTATGGAAAGTGATAAATAATGTCTTCCGACTGCTGAGATGTTGGTGTTGAGATGTGTCCTGTTGTGGAACCAGATCACCACATGATCTAGTGACAGTCTCCATCACAGAGACTTGTTGGATATAATCTCGATCTTTTCTTTTCTCAATGGGAAGTCTGTGGAGGAAGACATTTATATATGCAGTCATCTCTCTGGAGAAAACACATAGTTATGCAAATTTTTCATGCACTTGAGAAAGCATATATTATACAAATGAGTGAAAGCGTAATTATTGTCAGGATAAATTTGAACCTGGCTATATATATTCAGGTCAGTTCAGTTCAGTTACTCAGTTGTGTCTGACTCTTTGCAACGCCATGGACCGTAGCATGCCAGGCCTCCCTGTCTATCACCAGCTCCCAGAGTTTACTCAAATTCATGTCTATTGAGTTGGTGATGCCATCCAACCGTCTCATCCTCTGTCATCCCCTTCTCCTCCCGCCTTCAATCTTTCCCAGCATCAGGGTCTTTTCTATTGAGTTGGTTCTTCACATCAGGTGGCCAAAGTATTGGAGCTTCAGCTTCAACATCAGTCCTTCCAATGAATATTCAGGACTGATTTCCTTTAGGATTCACTGGTTTGATCTCCATGGAGTCCACAATATTTATTAGCAAACGTCAAGCATTCACAGACTTCAGCATTTTAAGTAAACGTCATGCAGAGTGACTCTTGTCACACTCCTGCTGGTCTGGAGCCCAGAGATGATCCATTGTGATCAACTGATGGTCAGGTTCGTTAGGCCTGCAGCCAGCAGCCCCACCCTGGGCTCAAGGAGCAGAAGTTCCCCTCGGTGGGTGAGTATTTCTGATGAGCCCAAAATATGTTTTATGTTTTATATTTCACAGATTCCAACTACGGTGGCAAGATCCCCATTGTATGTTTTGCCCAAGGAGGTGGGAAAGAGACGCTGAAAGTGAGTCTTGGTTTGGTTTTCTAGAAGATCAGTCAACAAGTTTGCTCAACCAGTTTGTATTTTTGTGGCTTTGGGGGCTCACCTAACCTAATCTGATTGCTTTCTTTTCTACAGCAAGTAAGTAGCATTTTTCCAATCGCACAGTGTTGCCCTAACAGACTTATGTTGTCTCCTCAACTGAGAAGATTTAGGAAGAGACTTTGTAGCAACATGAATAGTCTGTGTACTTACTGTTGGCTTTGGCCATCAACCAGCCAAATAGAAGGGCTTGACCGGAACTCACAAGAGTCAAGGATGGTAACCAACACGTATGTTGGAAAACCATGGCCACCCTGGGATCACACACACTTAGAATTACATGAAATTTCCAGCAGAGTTAGTTGGAATCATAATCTAATGCTTCTCTTTGTTTATTATTTTCTGTAACAATGATCCATTCGTTTATTCCTTCATCAGCAGGTATTTATTATGTACCCTCTATGAGAGCTACTGTTGAAAACATTATTAAATAAANTCCAGCAGTGTTAGTTGGAATCATAATCTAATGCTTCTCTTTGTTTATTATTTTCTGTAACAATGATCCATTCGTTTATTCCTTCATCAGCAGGTATTTATTATGTACCCTCTATGAGAGCTACTGTTGAAAACATTATTAAATAAAGATTTTTCAGGGAAAGACTTTTCAGAGAAAAATTAGAGATTTTTTTCAGTGTGAAATAGTCAGTATGGAAATGCTTGAAGAAGCAGTCACATTAAAGAGGAAGAGAGATGGAGAAAAAGTAATTGAAGATGGTTGCCTCTATTATCACTCAGATTTTAGACTTGGAATTAAGGTTTCCAGTGAGGTGCTGCCAGTCTAGAGTATCGCATTTCTGTAGCATTTCCCTCAAAGTCTGTTCAGGCAATTCACAACCCACAGATGCAACAGGAGAGAGGAGAGGAGGAGAAACTGCCCACTGAGCTCTTCATCCTTCAGCTCACTCTCCTATCATCCTCACTCCCGCCCCAGCACGGCCCCGACACCCACCTTTGGCACAGGTAGGGAGGTGAAGATGGATCCCAGCCTGATCTGATGAGGGCTCCACACTCTATGGGCAACGTCTTCTGTAAGGGAGACAGCACCCCTGACTAAAGGAAGGGGCTGTGCTCACATGTACATCACTTTGTCTTGTTGTCAAGAGGTTAAAATTCTTAAGACCGGATTCCCCTATGCTGGTCTCTGTGGTTTTTATCAAGGAAATAAAACGGGGGTATGTGTTTATCTATAAAACAAATATATTTTTCTTTTCTTTTCATAAAAGGAGAAAAGACAACTATTTGAGGAGGGAAATATGTGTGTCAAAAAAGTGTGCCTGCTTCTGGGAAGGTATTTTCATGCCTTAAAACTATGCGTTATTATTCACCTCTGTNTTTCTTTTCTTTTCATAAAAGGAGAAAAGGCAACTATTTGAGGAGGGAAATATGTGTGTCAAAAAAGTGTGCCTGCTTCTGGGAAGGTATTTTCATGCCTTAAAACTATGCGTTATTATTCACCTCTGTCAGATAAGCCGATGACAATGTTGAGGACCATCTTAAGAGCTGTCATTTAAATCTATGATGTCAGTATTTGGAGTGATCAGTTTTATATAGAGGGACATTTTGAAGCACTTATTTATGGAAAACTTACCAGCTGCACATGTCCTTACTATGGAATTTGATACTAACACAGGATGTAAGACAACTGGCTTACATTTCTGATTCTTAAAGCGGTTGCAAGTATTTGGTTTGCTTCTGATTGAAAATGAACCTCTCCTGGCCCCGCAGAAGGATACAGTGCAGAGATGTGTCCATGTGATTTGTTCACTAGCTTGATTAGAGCCTCGGTCCCGGGCCGGGTTCTGTTGATCCTCTGGTCGACTCTTAACCTCCCTTCTCGCAGGCCATCAATACCTCCGTCAAAAGTAAAATCCCCTGCGTGGTGGTGGAAGGCTCGGGGCAGATCGCCGATGTGATCGCGAGCCTGGTGGAGGTGGAGGATGTCCTGACGTCATCCATTATCAAGGAGAAGCTGGTGCGCTTTCTGCCGCGCACCGTGTCCCGGCTGCCTGAGGAGGAGACCGAGAGTTGGATCAGATGGGTGAGTTGCAGAGGGGGCAAGTTCACGGGAAGGGAGGGGGCGGGCGCCTCCACTGCCAGCCTCTACTAGCAGCTCTGGGTGTTCATACTTTCTCAGCGACTTGGAAACTGCACTCCAGCCCAAACAGGTTTTTTCCTTGGAAACTGAAGCTCACATACATTAAATGACTTGCCTAGTCTCCATACCTCATAAGGTGTAGCAGTGCAGTTCAGTTCATTTCAGTCGCTCAGTCGTGTCCGACTCTTTGCGACCCCAGGAATCGCAGCACGCCAGGCCTCCCTGTCCATCACCAACTCNCTAAGCTAGCTCCCCTGCCACCCTCCAGCCCCAAAGGCCTCCCAGCTAGGCTTGCTCTCCTGCAGTCAGAACCTGCTCGATCTTTGAGTGGGACTCAAGGGAATGTCTACTGCATGGGGACCAAGTTTTGGATTCTAATGTTCATTCGGTTGCACTATTCTCTTAAACACCTGTATAATAAGGGTGCCTGTCTAGCTTATCTCACAGAGTGTTTGGAGGAATCAAATACCAAAATGACATGGAAATGCTCTTTGGGAACTTAAAAAATGCTATGAAAATGTGAAGCAGCAGCATCTTATTGCTCCCAATCCCTATTTAATTATTTTCAGAGCAGGTGTCACTCATAGCTGAATAGGCTCAATTATGGTGCTAATGCAAAAATCGACATTTAAAAACACTGTTTTTTACAAATCTATTCTAATTAGTTACCTGTATTGCAGGAATGAAAGGTAATAACAGCTTAATAT
Source organism: Raphicerus campestris (assembly GCA_006410735.1). Classification (NCBI taxonomy): domain Eukaryota; kingdom Metazoa; phylum Chordata; class Mammalia; order Artiodactyla; family Bovidae; genus Raphicerus; species Raphicerus campestris. Next base: position 194,594 of record SJYW01015498.1, on the reverse strand, counting down.
GTTTCACATCTGGAGTACTCCAAACTTTCATGCCTGGATGATGTCATGCTAACGTTTCTCAAGATAATTTTCCTGTTAAATTTTAATAAAGGATAATAGCTACCATTTGTATAACATGTTAGATTTTTATGAAGTATGTGAATGCATGTTAATTCCTTTGATTCTCAATAATAATACTGACTCATATATTATTATGTCCAGTTTAAGATAATGAATTGAGGCTCAAAAAAATCAGTACTCTGGTCAAAAAGAGTTGCTGATGAAGACTGATGCTTGTGTACAGCAGTCACACAGGGCAGTTATCCAGGCTCCATCAACAACTCACATTGACTTTTGGTGTGGTGGGTCCTCTTTACATACTTGTCTAGTTTTACTCTTTGAATTAATATATATCAACAGTATCTGACTACTTAGTATCCGCTGGGTTCTATTAGACACCGTACATGCATTACATAACCCCTTTGATGTAGTATTATATACATTTCATTAAAAATTTTTAAGACTCAAAATTGGGTTAGTTTTTGTACAGAAGATTGCAGGTGGGACCTCCCTGGTAACACAGTGGCTAAGACTCTGCACTCAAAATATAAGGGGCCTAGGTTTGATCCCTGGTCAGGAAACTAGATCTCACAGTCAAATAAATATTTTCAAGGGCAGATATTATTTCATACATTGTTCAAAAAACTAGAAGTTCACAGAGAAAGCAATTGCCCAGTGTCACAGGGTCAGCAAACAGAAGCTTCAAAGCTTTGTCTGCCCTGTTTGCTGCCTGCGAGGAACAGACAGCCTCCTACTGAGAGGTTCAGATTTCTTCTAGGACTTTAGACTTTCCAAAATGTGACTTCTTAGGTACCCAGTCCCATTTCTTTCCATGAGTTATACCTTAGATGTTGCTCTAATGAGGTCTGTCTCCTTTTCCTACTCCTCAAATGCATGGTACTAGACCCCCATCAGGAACAGTTCAATCCTCCTCATGCGTGAACACTTTCTTCATGACTTGATCTCATATCCTCCTTGGCTTTCTATAGCACAAGCAACTTTTTACCACACCTTGTGATTCCATTTTTCAATTATCTCATGTTTGTGTTTTATTTCCACAATAGGACTGCAAAGCCTACTGGGGAGAAAGTCATGTGCTGCTGCTTCTTTTTTTTTTTTATAGTCCTGGCATAATTCCAAGCCCAGTTCAATGTACTACTAATCACAAACACACGTTTGATAGATACTCTTGGCAAAATTAACAAATAGTTCCTCTCTATTTGGGTCCTGCCCCCAGGGCCATCTGTTTCACAGGTCGGATCCTGACTTCACTGGAGAAATGCTCAATACTCTAAAGAAAACAAGGCATACAGACAAGTAAGACAGTATTTTAATTTTTAGGAAATCAGGCTAAATCTGCAAAACACAGTATCTGTGGTGCTTTTGTTGTCAAGGACAAACCAGTGTTGGCCAGATTGTCACGATCTTATCAGGTTTACCTGTTTCAGATGCTCACTGAGGGCAATCCTCAGGCTGCCATTCCTTCGGTTTAACATCTCACAAGTCATGAGGGTGTAGAAGATCGCAGTGCACACCAGGGGCATGCAGAAGTAGAACCCGAATAGCCACCAGTCCTTAACATCTTGATAGAACTGGAAAGAGGAGAGGAGGGAGAGAGGAGGAAGAGCATTATATGGAAAGTTCGCTGCACAGCGCCTCTGGTGGCTTCAAGGTCTTCATGCTTACAGCTATGTTTGTATATTCATGCTCTCTGCTGGCAGTAATGGCCTTGGAGGTCGTGCTCAAAACTCAACTAAACTGAAAACTCCAAACATGTAGTTTCTGGTTTAGCTGTGTGTTATGTGCTGTGTGTTGCTTTTTATAACAGCACACAAAGAAATTGCATTAATATTATTCTGACAATACTGTTCACAATAGCCAAGACATAACAGCAACCTAAATGCCTATTGACAGACGAATGTGGTATACATATATATATATATACACACACACACCATATATATATATCACACACACCAAATATATATACAGTATGCACCATATATATACACACACCATATATGTATATTATATATATGTACACATACATAGAGGCTTCCCTGGTGGCTCAGAGGTTAAAGCATCTGGCTCCGATGTGGGACACCTGGGTTTGAGCCCTGGGTCGGGAAGAACCCCTGGAGAAGGAAATGGCAACCCACTCCAGTATTCTTGCCTGGAGAAGCCCATGGACGGAGAAGCCTGGTAGGCTACAGTCCATGGGGTTGCAAACAGTCAGACATGACTGAGCGACTTCATTTACTTATACATACATATACAGTGGAATATTACTCAGCCATAAAAAGAATAAAATAATGCCATTTGCAGCAACAAGATGGACCTAGAGATTATCATACCAAGTGAAGTAAGTTAGACAGAGGAAGACAAATAACATAGGATATCACTTTATGTGGAATCTAAAATATAGCACAAATGAACTTATCCATGAAACAGAAACATGCACAGACAGAGAACAGACTTGTGGTTACCAAGTGGGAGGCCGGGTGGGAGAGGGATGGACTGGAAGTTCTGGATTAACAGCTGCAAACTATTATATATAGAATGGATAAACAACAAGGTCCTACTCTATAGCACAGGGAACTAGATTCAATATTCTTTCAAAGTCATAACGGAAAAGAATGTGAAAAAGAAAATATATAACAAAATTATAGCAGAAATTAACACATTGTAAATCAGCTACAATAAGTTTAAATTTACCCAAATTATTAATAGTTTTAATAATTATTAACAATTATTAATATTTTTAATAAACTGAAGTTGGTTTGAATTACACAGAAGAACTCTCATCAATAAAATGAATTCCCTTTCAAAGCTCATGAAACATGCTTTTGAGACATACAGAATCTGTATCTTTATTGGTGATTCTCAACATTTTGCTAGTGCCTGGTTTACTTCTGACTGTTGTGGTGAAAGTGTACTTAATGTGCCTGTCTTGTTTGGAAAGAGTGAAGGTTATGAATGGCTTATCTGTGGAGCTCTGGTTACTGGGAGTTAACCCTTTGTCTGGTATGTCTGCTATGCGACCTCAGCCAGCCAGTGTGAGCCATCAATAACCATGTCCTTCCTCTCTCTCTTAATACTTACCACNTTCTTGCCTGGAGAAGCCCATGGACGGAGAAGCCTGGTAGGCTACAGTCCATGGGGTTGCAAACAGTCAGACATGACTGAGCGACTTCATTTACTTATACATACATATACAGTGGAATATTACTCAGCCATAAAAAGAATAAAATAATGCCATTTGCAGCAACAAGATGGACCTAGAGATTATCATACCAAGTGAAGTAAGTTAGACAGAGGAAGACAAATAACATAGGATATCACTTTATGTGGAATCTAAAATATAGCACAAATGAACTTATCCATGAAACAGAAACATGCACAGACAGAGAACAGACTTGTGGTTACCAAGTGGGAGGCCGGGTGGGAGAGGGATGGACTGGAAGTTCTGGATTAACAGCTGCAAACTATTATATATAGAATGGATAAACAACAAGGTCCTACTCTATAGCACAGGGAACTAGATTCAATATTCTTTCAAAGTCATAACGGAAAAGAATGTGAAAAAGAAAATATATAACAAAATTATAGCAGAAATTAACACATTGTAAATCAGCTACAATAAGTTTAAATTTACCCAAATTATTAATAGTTTTAATAATTATTAACAATTATTAATATTTTTAATAAACTGAAGTTGGTTTGAATTACACAGAAGAACTCTCATCAATAAAATGAATTCCCTTTCAAAGCTCATGAAACATGCTTTTGAGACATACAGAATCTGTATCTTTATTGGTGATTCTCAACATTTTGCTAGTGCCTGGTTTACTTCTGACTGTTGTGGTGAAAGTGTACTTAATGTGCCTGTCTTGTTTGGAAAGAGTGAAGGTTATGAATGGCTTATCTGTGGAGCTCTGGTTACTGGGAGTTAACCCTTTGTCTGGTATGTCTGCTATGCGACCTCAGCCAGCCAGTGTGAGCCATCAATAACCATGTCCTTCCTCTCTCTCTTAATACTTACCACCTGGAAACTATTGAGGCAGAGTAGTTTATCTGAAGGCATGTTGAACCTGATCTCCCTGTGGACAGGATTTGTAAATACCAGGATTACTCAATTTTATGTCTTTTTAAAGGAGAAAATGTAATACCCAATAAAAATGGAAATAAAATTATAGCTAAATTCTTCCTCCCACTAAATTAATCACCAACTTGGGAAGAACGCTTTTCCTTTCCTAATGCTGTTTCTCCAGATAGTTTATTTACTAAGGATAATGCAGCCTCCTGCAATGTCTCAGTTCCCACAGTAAAAAATAATCACACTGCTCTGTGAAAAACTGCAGAGTTTCTGAATATAGAAAGAGGCCCAGTAGGCTGCATTTATAACATGTCTATTAAAATATGCTATAAATGGTTCCTGAGGAAAAAAAGTTCTGGGCAGGGGTTCATAACTATTTTTATGTCAGGAACCCCTTTGGATTTCTGGTGAAGACTATAATTCTTTCTGAGACTAATACTTACAAAAAAACATTTTATTTTATATTGGAGTATAGCTGATTAACAATTCTGTGATGGTTTCAGGTGAACAATGAAGGGACTCATGCATATACATGTATCCATTCTCCCCCAAAGTCCCTTCTCATCCAGGCTGCCACATAACATTGAACAGAGTCCTATGTGCTATACAGTAGGTCCTTGTTGGTTATCCATTTTAAATGTAGCAGTGTGTACATATCGATCCCAAATTCCCTATCTCTTTGCCATATTCTCCCCGCCCCCACCCCCCGCAACCATAAGTTTGTTGAGAATAATGCTTTTAAATGCATGAAATAAAATATGTACCAATACAATAGAAACAAATTACATCAAAACATAGCTAACAAAAATATGAGAAAAAAAATTCTAATATTACAGTATAAGGGTTTATTAACAAATTAAATGACTGGTCTAATGAGTTCTATCAGAATGTGGAACCAATGATGAATGTAAATGACATTTCCAGATTATATGTTATATGGTATGAAAATGTCTGTTATTTCCATTTAGTGAAAAAAAACAACAACATGGTACTGTTAAACACTACTGTGATTTGTTGCCTACATCCACATTAATTAGAAGGAAATGATAAATTTCAGTTAGAAGTTAGTGAAAATAAACATGTAATTTCCTTTTCCTTCAAGTTCACAGACCACTGAATTGTAGCCTCAGGTTAAGTGCAGAATCTCAAAGGAGTTGGCGTATTCAAATCTATTGCTACAAGTATTTTCCTATTCACATCCCACTGTAGAAAGATCTTAGTACTGAACTTAAAACACAAGCAAAAAAATTCAGAACTGTTCATTTAAGCACAGTGTACACACCTCTTGAAGAAGCCCCTTCCTTTGTACCCGCTCCTTCTGGGTGCACTGCGGGTGGGGGTGTGACTGCCCAGAAGCAGCTGTGGGGGTCCTGGGAGTTGGCCCTTGCTGGAGGAGGCTGGATGGAGTCCCCTGCCCCTTCCATGGCAGAGGCCAGTGGAGAATGGGATCACACATTTCTTCTGAACTGATGTCATCAACAAGGGTACAGAGGGGCCTCCCTCCAGTCTGGGTGAGTCCTCAGCCACTTCAGTTGTGGATGACTCTTTGTGACCCCATGGACTGTAGCCTGCCAGGCTCCTCTGTCCATGGGGATTCTCCAGGCAAGAATCCTGGAGTGGTTGCCGTGCCCACTCCAGGGCATCTTTCCAACCCAGGGATTAAACCGGTGTCTCTTATGTCTCCTACATTGGCAGATGGGTTCTTTACTACTAACACCACCTGGGAAGCCCCTCCTTCCAGTCTAGGTTAGAGCAAAGCTGAGTAAGAAGGGGAATCAAATTAGAAAAAGAGACCAGGGAGAAAGAGAAGCCTAAAACCTTAGACTTGAAAAGAAATCTACAAAATCATCAGTTCATGGGACTTCGCTGGCAGTCCAGTGGTTAAGACTTGGGGCTTCCAATGCAGGGGTTCCTGGTTGGATCTGTAATCAGGGAACTAAGATCCTGCAGGCTGAGCCATCAGCGAAGCCAGGTGCCACGGGGCGGGGGGTGGGGGGGTGGTAAAGAACCCTCCTGCCAGTGCAGTAGCTGTAAGAGACGTGGGCTTGATCCCTTAGTTGAGAAGATCCCCTGGAGGAGGAAATGGCAACCTGCTCCAGTATTCTTGCCTGGAGAATCCCAAGGACAAAGGAACCTGGCAGCTTCAAGTCCATGGGCTCACAAAGAGTTGGAAGTGACTCAAGCAACTTAGTATGCATGCATGTAAGATCCTGCATGCTGAAGGGTGTGACCAAAAAATATCAGTTCAAACTCAGTACTCTTTATGCAGCCCTCTAGGCACCCCCGCCCCTGCCTGAAGGGCAGCTGCTCTTAGCTTCATTGCTAACAAGGAGATGCTTTCTTGTGAAGAAACCCATTTTCTTTTACCCAGCAAGATCCATCAATAAGTTCCTTGTTACACCAAGCCTCTTCTCTAATGCTTTAGTCAGAGGTATCCATATCACTCATTTACACTGCCCAAATTTTCAGAATACACAGAAGAACTACACAAAAAAGATTTTAATGACCCAGATGACCACGATGGTGTAATCACTGAACTAGAGCCAGACATCCTGGAATGCAAAGTCAAGTGGGCCTTACTCGACTACATGTGGGCCTTACTTGTCACTATGTATAGTGACAAGCATCACTACACATAAAGCTAGTGGAGATGATAGAATTCCAGTTGAGCTATTTCAAATCCTAAAAGATGATGCTCTTAAAGTGCTATACTCAATATACCAGCAAATTTGGAAAACTCAACAGGGGCCATAAAACTGGAAAAGGTCAGTTTTCATTCCAATCCAAAGAAAAGCAATGCCAAAGAATGTTCAAACTACAGCACAATTGCACTCGTCTCACACACTAGCAAAGTAATGCTCAAAATTGTAAAATCCAGGCTCCAACAGTATGTGAACTGTGAATTTCCAGATGTTCAAGCTGGATTTAGAAAAGGCAGCAGAACCAGATATCAAATTGCTAACATCCGTCAGATCATCGAGAAAGCAAGAGAATTCCAGAAAAACATCTATTTCTGCTTTATTGACTATGCCAAAGCTTTAACTGTGTGGATTATAACAAACTGTGGAAAATTCTTCAAGAGATGGGAATACTAGACCACCTGACCTGCCTCCTGAGAAATCTGTATGCAGGTCAAGAAGCAACAGTTAGAACAGATCATGGAACAATAGACTGGTTCCAAACTGGGAAAGGAGTACGTCAAGGCTGTATATTGTGACTCTGCTTATTTGACTTATATATAGAGTACATCATGTGAAATGCTGGGCTGGATGAAGCACAAGCTGGAATCAAGATTAACAGGAGAAATATCAGTAACTTCAGATAGCAGATGATACCACCCTTATGGCAGAAAGTGAAGAACTAAAGAGCCTTTGTTGAAAGTGAAAGAGAAAAGTGAAAAAGTTGGCTTAAAACTCAGCATTCAGAAAACTAAGATCATGGGATCCGATCCCATCACTTCATGGCAAATAGATGGGGAAACACTGGAAACAGTGAGAGACTATTTTGGGGGGCTCAAAAATCACTTCAGATGGTGACTGCAGCCATGAAATTAAAAGATGTTTGCTCCTTGGAAGAAAAGCTATGACCAACTTAGATAGCATATTAAAAAGCAGAGACATTACTCTGTCAACAAAGGTCTGTCTAGTCAAAGCTATGATTTTTCCAGTAGTCATGTATGGATGTGAGATTTGGACTATAAAGAAAGCTGAGCACAAAAGAATTGATGCTATTGAATTGTAGTGTTGGAGAAGACTCTTGAGAGTCCCTTGGGCTGCAAGGAGATCCAACTAGTCCATCCAAAGGAAATCAGTTCTAAATATCCATTGGAAGGATTGATGCTGAAGCTGAAACTCCAGTACTTTGGGCATCTGATATGAAGAACTGACTCATTGGAAAAGACCCTGATGCTGGAAGGCATCAGGAGGAAGGGAAGGCAGGAGGACAGAAGATGAGATGTTTGGATGGTATCATTGACTCAATGGCCATGAGTTTGAGCAAACTCTGGGAGTTGGTGATGGACAGGGAAGCCTGCTGCAGTCCATGGGGTTGCAAAAAGTCGGACATGACTGAGCAACTGAATTGAACTGAATTGAAATTCTGAGCACTTCTACTACTTCGTTTTTCATTATGGATGTTGACTTAGTAAAAAATGTCAGTAGGTCAGTAGAAAACTTTAATTTTAAAGTTGCCAATTTGGCTCTGTTCACAAACACTTTTAATTTCAAAACAAGAATTTCCAAGCAGGGTAACTGGTCGACCATAAGACCACTAATTTTTGTGAATTTTCCAAGGTAGAAAACATACTGTAAGTTGTCTGTAAATGATTAAAGGTGGAACCAGACTTTGTGAAACTTACATCAAAGCACTGAATTATGCTGATTTAAGAGAAATAGAAATAGTTACTCTTGGTTTTTCTCCTTGGTCTGCATGGGACTAGTTTTGCAGAGGAAATATGCATTTGAAACGCTTCCTTACATGCTAAGCTATGCAATTAAGCTGTTCATAAAAATTAATGCCGTCAGGTATAATAAACAGCAATTGAATTTGTTACACTAAAATGCTGTTTTAAAAAGTTCTGAAAATTTAAATCATATTAGAATCTGAACTAAGATAAGTACACATGAGAATGACTTCCTACTTTTAATTAGTACATCTATCTTTAAAAAACGTGTGAGAAACATGCATTTCCAAAAGTAGCATCAAATAAGTGTCAGCGTGTCTTTCAGAGGGAAAATGTTGTGCTATATTCCTTATTCTCAAAACAAATAGCCCTCCATGTATACACATCAATCTCTCTTAGTTTCAGAATTCTGAGTTGTTTGGCACAGAGCAGCAGTTGTGTCTACAGTTACAAAAGAGAAGACAGAGTAGTTGTTCTAGTCAAGAAGCTAAGCCCTGGCTTAACATCTACTTTTCAGGAAATTGAATAATATAGTAAGTCTCCTACATATGAATGAATTACGTTCTGCAAGAGCGTTCATAAATCCAATATGTTCATAAGCCCAACAAAGTCAGCCTAGGTACCGAACCAACACAATAAGTTATATAGTATTGGACTGTAACAGGTTTATTGTACTTTTCACACAAATAATATACAAAAATAATAAATGATATATAAAAACAAAATATAAAGAAAATATTTTTAATCTTACAGCATAGTATCTTGAAAAAGCACAGTAGCACAGTATGACAGCGGGCATACAGGCACATGTTCACATCTCTGAAAGGTCACAACTTGAGGGCTCATTTATAGGGGACTTACTGAACTAACAGAGTAAACCAGGCTTCCCTGGGGGCTCAGACAGTAAAAATTCCACCTTCAATGTAGGAGACCTGGGTTCGATCCCTGGGTTGGGAAGATTCCATGGAGAAGGGAATGGCTATCCACTCCAGTATTCTTGCTTGCAAAATCCCATGGACAGAGGAGCCTGGCGGGCTATAGTCCATGGGGTTGCAAAGAGTCAGCTATGACTGAGCGACTAAGCACACACAGCACGCAACATCGTAAATCACACTGGGCAGTGTAGTGATATCAAGTCTCGGTGATGATAAACAAAGACCTCTCCCGCTCCCTAATTAATGTCCTTCAGACTATTCATACCTCCATGAATTTTGACGTGGCATTGAGCATACAGGTTCTGTGCTGTGCACCCTTGTATTCAAAAGGTACCATGACAAAGCCGATGGCTTCAGGGATGGCCAAGATAAAAGAAAGGATCCAGATGGAGACAATCTCAATGGCTGTGACCAAGGGAATCCCAATTCCCTGAACACGACTCCAGGAGGCAACTGCTCTGTACCTGGGGGGAAAAACAACAACAAAAAAGAGGAGAGTGATGGAACCAAGTGGTTAGGAAATTTTGTTATTTCAATTCAATAAAAATTCTATTAATAAATGCTGGAAAATCCTTCCACCGGCCACTGACCAACCATGGCTTTCTAGGAAATTTCTGTGTGTGAAAAACAGTTGGGGCCATTAAAAGTTGGGATTCAACTGGCTGGCAGGCCTGAGTCTGAGATCTTCACTTGCGGTTTAGTAAAATCTTGTGAGAGTTTAGGATGTGGCCACTAAGACAGGTGTGCTATGTGTTTTAAGCTGTGGGGAAAATTGGGTAGTGAAAACTGCTGGTATTTACTATGGTAATATTGTATTTGTTTCTATATTAAAAAAACTTGAAATATTATATATGAAGTGGATCTAGATATCTTTAAGTGAATCATGACCATAGATATTCCATTGTTTTCTCCCTTCTTTGACTCTCAAATTATGGTTACAGTGGCAATTTTAGTAAATAAATGTTTTTAATCGTTACACTTTAGTGTAGTCAATGAAACAAAAGTAGATGTTTTTCTGGAATTTTCTTGCTTTTTCCATAATCCAGCAGATGTTGGCAATTTGATCTCTGGTTCCTCTGCCTTTTCTAAATCCAGTTTGAACACCTGGAAGTTCTTAGTTCATGTACTGTTGAAGCCTGGCTTGGAGAATTTTGAGCATTACTTTGCTAGCATGTGAAATGAGTGCAGTTGTGTGGTAGTTTGAACATTCTTTGGGATTGGAATGAAAACTGACCTTTTCCAGTCTTGTGGCTACTGCTGAGTTTTCCAAATTTGCTGGCATACCGAGTACAGCACTTTAACAGCATCATCTTTTAGGATTTGAAATATCTCAGCTGGAATTCCATCACCTCCATTAGCTTTGTTCATAGTGATGCTTCCTAAAGCCCACTTCACTTTGCACTCCAAGATGTCTGGCTTCAGGTAGGTGATCACACTGTTGTGGCTATCTAGGTCATTAAGATCTTTTTTGCACAGCTCTTCTGTGTATTCTTGTCACCTCTTCTTAACATTTTCTGCTTCTGTTAGGTCCATACCGTTTCTGTCTTTTATTGTGCCCATCTTTGCATGAAATATTCCCTTGGTATCTCTAACTTTCTTGAAGAGATATCTAGTCTTCCCCATCCTATTATTTTCCTCTATTTCTTGCATTGCCCACTTAGGAAGACTTTCTTATCTCTCCTTGCTATTCTTTGAAACTTTTGGAACTGGTTCAAAATTGGACAAGGAGTACATCAAGGCTCTATATTGTCACCCTGGGCTTATTTAACTTCTGTGTGAAGTACATCATGCGAAATGCTGGACTGAATGAAACACAGCTGGAATCAAGACTGCCGGGAGAAATATCAATAACCTCAGATATGTAGATGACACCACCGTTATGGCAGAAAGCAAAGAGAACTAAAGAGTCTCTTGATGAAGGTGAAAAAGAGTGAAAAAGCTGGCTTAAAACTCAACATTGAAGAAAATTAAGATCCATAGCATCTGGTCCCATCACTTCATGGCAAATAGATGGGAAAACAATGGAAACAGTGACAGACTTTATTTTCTTGGGCTCCAAAATCACTGCAGATGGTGACTACAGCCACAAAATTAAAAGATGCTTGCTCCTAGGAAGAAAAGCTACTACAAACCCAGACAGTGTATTAAAAATCAGAGACATTACCTTGCTGACAAAGGTCCATATAGTGAAAGCTATGTTTTTCCAGTAGTCATGTATGGATGTGAGAGTTGAACCATAAAGTGGACTGAGCACAGAAGAACTGATGTTTTTGAACAGTGATGCTGGAGAAGACTCTTGAGAGTCCCTTGGACTGCAGGGAGATCCAACCAGTCAATCCTCAAGGAAATTAATCCTGATTTTCATTAGAAGGACTGATGCTGAAACTGAAGCTCAATACTTTGGCCACCTGATGCAAAAAACTGACTCATTAGAAAAGACCTTGATGCTGGGAAGGATTGAAGGCAGGAGGAGAAGGGGATGCAGAGGATGAGATGGTTGGATGGCATCACCCACTCAATGGACATGAGTTTGAGCAAGCTCTGGCAGATAGTGAAGGACAGGAGAGCCTGGCATGCTATAGTCCATGGAGCTGCAAAGAGTTGGACGTGGTTGAGCAACTGAACAACAACAAAATCGTAATTCTTAAAAATGTAAAAGAATAACTATAGCTCTCCCATGTGGCCTGGTGCCAGACCATGTAAAACTGAACTAAATATACCTTGGTTCCTAATCTTTAGGGTTTATAATTAAATATAAAAAGAATAGGTCATATAGAAGCACAGGATATAAATGTAACAATATAAATGAACAATTTTGCCAATCAAAACACCAACTGGCATAAAAAATTGTGTTTGCCTTACTTCGTACCTTAATATTTTATCATAATAATCACATTTGAATGTTAAGTCTAAAGAAAGTTTGTTTTCAGAAACTCTGTGCTCTTTGACCTGATGTGATGGTCTGGTGCTAACTGCTTTCAGATTTACAGTTAAGAAAGGACCTGGGATGTGGTACAGTATTTTTGTGGCTTCATTCTCGAAATTTTTGCTGCTGTTGTAATGGAAAGGAAACATTTTCTTTTTATAGCTTTCATTAGAGAGTGCCAGAAGAAGGCCGTAAAACAGACCAAGGCATTGGAGACAGGTGCACGTGGGTTTGCAGGCCAGGCAACTTAATGGGAATGATTAGGCAGCAACACCAAGGCAACATACAAAATAGCCATCGCCACTGAAACGAGCCCTTGATCACTTCCAATTAGTGTTCTGTCTCATCTAAAAAGTACATGTGTGAAAACACAGCTCCTAGGAATTATGCTCCCTTGTTCTTCACTGTAGGTTAGAACCTATAGTTTGGTACACACAGTGATGCCGCTTGGCATATATATAGCTCAATTTGCTGGAGAAATGTTTTGCAAAAGATTTTGAGGGTAAATAAGATTGGTGTACAATCAGAATCTCTGAAAAAGTCCAGACTAGTCCAGAATGGGATAAAATACAGCTATGCAAACAGACCAAGAAAATCCTTTTACGATATAGCCAACATTGCATTTTAAAATTTATGGTTATTACCACTGGAATAAAGACTGCAATATATTTTGCTTTCTACTTCTGTTGACTTTGCTGCCTTATTAGACTGGCAGGCTGATGTCCAGTAAAAGCTAAAAGGAATGGAGACGGGATGTCTATATCTTGAGGCTGCTGATAAATTTTATCTAGTTCTTCTCCCTTTTTCTTATCAGGAAAGGTGATGTAAATAAAACACTTTATCTTTTAAGAGAGTCAGAAAGCCAGATTTCTTAGGCAGGATTGGAGATAGAAGGTGGTTTAGTAAGAAAATGTGGTCTAAATGTTCTAATGATGAATATATTCACAGAGCGGCTTCATTTCGTAACGTGCCAATGAGTTGCCAGAATATTACATATCTATAATCCAATGTAAATTCAACATTTAAATAAGTAGAAGTAATTTTTCATATCTAGTTGAGAAAATGATTCATAATCAGTCTGCTTCTTCCTTAACCCTCAGGACTAAGAATTAGAATGTTTTCCATTTTTAATCGCACTGATCTTGTTTCTTGAGAAAACAAAAGCAATTACAAATGATCATTTGTGATGACAGAGGTGGAGAAAGATATGGAAAATAAGAAATACTGGATGTTCCAAAAATGATTTCTATCTGGAGAGAAAAACATAACACATAACACATAATATGTTCTTATTAGGTGTGATAAATTCTGGGTTGGCCAAAAAGTTTGTTCAGGTTTTTCTATGTTACGGAAAAGCCCAAACAAACACTTTTGCCAACAACCCAATATTTTACTTTTTTATTTTGCTTACTTTCTATGTCTACCTCTTCCTTTAGAATATAATCTCCATAGGGCAGACATCTTGTGTGTTGGTCACAAGACCTACATCAGTAGATGCCAAATAAATATCTGTTGAATCAAGCATCTTTGTTTGTTTCCTTACCATGCATTTGGCTTTACTGGGCAAAGCCAATCTACAATCCCAATGTGTTATTTTTCAAGCCAGGCTTGAATTAGGCAACAGATAAACAGCTAATACTTCTAGAATCCTAAAACAAAATGGGCTTCCCTGGTGGCTCAGAGGTTAAAGCATCTGCCCCCAATGCAGGAGACTTGGGTTCGATCCCTGGGTCAGGAAGATCCTCTGGAGAAGGAAATGGCAACCCACTCCAGTATTCTTGCCCGGAGAATCCCATGGATGGAGGAGCCTGGTAGGCTACAGTCCATGGGGTCGCCAAGAGTCGGACACGATTGAGCGACTTCACCTTCAAAACGAAATAATTTGAAACCAAGAGGGAACTCTGGGCTGATCTTTCTCCCTTTGTGTTCTGGTTGGGAACCTGTTCTGACCTTTCTTTCTTTGTGTTCTGGGTGTGTAAGCAAGTCCTCTGCCTGGTCGTCAGTGAGTGTGGGGCGCCTGGCCTAGGGCTCTGGTCTGCCAAGTTCCAGAGCAGTCTTTTCTCATGACACCACCTTGAGCTCTGTCATGTGGCACGCAAAATAAAAGACTAAATTACATGTTATATTTATGCAAAATATGTGTGCTACTGTATATGTATATAGTTATTATACATGTTTTCAAGGCTAGAGTCATTAATACATGTTTTTGAATCTTTATGATCTGGGAAAATCATCAAATAAAAGTAAATATTATTCAATGAACAATGTAAAATAAAATTTAAATTCAAAGGATCACTTCAGCAAAATCTATTTTAATTTCTCCTTATCCTTTGCCCATTTCTGTTCTCATAAGTATGATTTAAATATATATTATAATCGTGTCAATTTTGCTACAATTTTGTATTAACTTTTTAATGTCTCTACATAGGCATGGCATTTATTAATTTCATGGCTACAGAGTATAATAAGATGTTGATAAAATTTACCTAAATCTTCCTCCTATGTTTACATTATTTCTAGTGTTCCAAGGTTGTAAAAAACATGTCTATAACTATGTTTGCATAAGGTTTTTTGAGTGATTTTCCTGGGTTAATAATCTTAACTGAGGTTACTGAATCAAAGGAATGAAAAAAAAATAGCTTAGGTACATTTAAAAAATGTTTCTGCTAAGTGCCTGCCTATGTTTTCCTTCATTAGAATTTATTTTCTTCAATTTTGCCACTTTCGTAAGGCAAAATAGCACTTACATCTTTTATGTACATCATTAATTAGCAACAAATATGACCATTTGTAACTTTTTTTTATGATTTGTGTCTCCTGTGTGATTGGCAAACTAATTGCCATGCAGAGGTTTGGGGGCAACACAGCAGTAGAAAGAATGTTAAAGAGAAGCCAGGTGAGATGGATTAAAAGATAGTTGCAGAAGAAGGAAACAATGCCATTTGAAGCAACATGGATGGACCTAGAGATTATCATACTCAGTGAAGTCAGAGAAAAACAAGTATTGTATGATGTCATTTACATATTGAATCTAAAGATAATGATACAAATGAATTTCTTAATAAGACAGAAAGACAGACATAGAAAACAAATTTATGGTTCAGTTCAGTTCAGTCACTCAGTCGTGTTCGACTCTTTGCGACCCCATGAATCCCAGCACACCAGGTCTCCCTGTCCATCACCAACTCCCGGAGTTCACTTAGACTCACGTCCACTGAGTCCGTGATGCCATCCANCCATGAATCACAGCACACCAGGCCTCCCTGTTCATCACCATCTCCCGGAGTTCACTCAAACTCATGTCCATCGAGTCAGTGATGCCATCCAGCTATCTCATGCTCTGTCGTCCCCTTCTCCTCCTGCCCCCAATCTCTCCCAGCATCAGAGTCTTTTCCAATAAGTCATCTCTTCGCATGATTCAGGATTAAATGAGTATAAATAAATGAGAAGTAATATAGGTAAAAGGCTTGACACAGTTCCTGTGTATATAGCTAACACTGATAACAGTGTTTGCTTATATTTATTTTCCTCATTAATATTCTTTCTTATTTGAGATTTCCCAGAGATTCTGTACTCATTTACAAACAACCCTTTTTATGGCTTTAGGCTCATCAGTAATGACGTAAGAATTCTTACTAGGGGGAAGAAACTTTTGTTTGGATAGTTTTTTTCTGAATTCCATTCCCTTGCCTTTGGTGAGGGGAGTGCCAGGGAGAGTGCAGTACAGAGTCAGCAGTCAGGGAGAGCCACGGGCACCAGCAGCGTTCCTCACTGCCTGCCTGGCACATGGCTGGGTCCTTGGGATTATTTGATGACAGAATCAATGCTTATTCCCTTGGGTCAATTTAAAGAATGCCACAGTGTCAGTATTAGCAAAAGTTGAACAAAGATACATGAGAACTCTCTGTACTGTCCTTGCAGGTCTTCTGTAAATCTAAAATTATTTCAGTATAAAAGTTTTTTAAAATAGGGGGAAATAGTTCAGTGGTTACAGAGTTTCAGTCATGCAAGGTGAAAACAGTAATAAACATGTACTTAACAGTTGTGTAATGTACACTTTAATAACTGGTAAGAGGGTAAATTTTATGTGTGTTTTAAAAAGAAAACGAAGGGACTTCCCTGTGGTCCAGTGGTTAAGACTCCTAACTCCCAATGCAAGGGGCCTGGATTTGATCCTGGTCAGGGAACTAGATCCCACATGCTGCAACTAAGACCCAGAGCAGTCCAATAAATAAATAAGTGTTTTTTGAATTTAAGAAAGAGAAAAGGCAAAAAAAAAAAAATGTTGAAGAAAGAGTACCAGCAACAAAGCTGGCACATAGGACCATGCCTGGCACGCAGAGATGCTTGATAGATGTTTGTTGGATGCAAGAGTGATAGTCCTAATAGTCTGTTGTTTGGATGTCCCTGTTTGTGTGTGTGTGGTTTTTGTTTAAACCATTATACAGGTTTATTTTTAATATCTTAAAGTTGCTTTTAATGTTTTGCTTTTATAAACAGCACCTTGATTTAGTCTTACAGCTAAATTTCTGTGTGCATACATTATGTTTTCTTAGGATGTATTACGGAGAAGGTGATGGCAGCCCACCCCAGTACTCTTGCCTGGAGAATCCCATGGGTGGAGGAGCCTGGTGGGCTGCAGTCCATGGGGTCACTAAGAGTTGGACACGACTGAGTGACTTCACTTCCACTTTCATGCATTGGAGAAGGAAATGGCAACCCACTCCAGTGTTCTTGCCTGGAGAATCCCAGTGATGGGGGAGCCTGGTGGGCTGCCATCTGTGGGGTCGCACAGAGTCAGACACAACTGAAGCAACTTAGCAGCAGCAGCAGCAGCTGGGAGTCACATGGTTCCTATTTTTTTAGGTCTTTTCATTTCATTACCAGATTGCCATTCCCCACAGCAGTGCAGAGAACAGATTTTTGACAGGCAGAAATGGGAGATCGGGGTGTTGAGAGTAGCCCCTATACAAAAGAGGTGCCATTTTCACACTAAAGTTTGAGCCCCCTCTGAATGCTGGCCTGAGTTCCCAGAATACAATTCCCCAGGACGCAAGAAGTCTGCCTTGGGCCATGTAGCTAGTGCCCCACTGCTGTGGTTCGGGTGGGCTGGGTTGCTTTTACCCCCTGGTTGGGGATGGGACTGAGGTGACTGACAGCCCAAGTGGACTGCTGGTAGCCGCCCTCAGGGTGCAGAACCTTACTGTTGACAGATTAGGGGAACAGAAAGGCAGTGCTTTTGCTTAGGGCCTCCTTCCCCTGGGAGCTGCATTCTGCTGGAGTGGGGAAGAAGAGGGTGGGTAGATAACACAGACCTAATTAGAAATTGCCTTCCTCTCTTGGGAGGAGGAAATGGCAACTTGCTCCAGTATTCTTGCCTGGAAAATTATACAGACAGAGGAGTCTGGCGGGCTGTAGTGGGGCTGCAGCGAGTTGGACAGGACTGAGCACAGCACACATGATTGTTAGAGCTTGACAAAGACTTTGAGAGTATCTGGTACAGTGGATTTTGACTCCTTGGAAAACAGGGTACCCTATTTCAAATCCAATCACACATGGAACCTTAGTGTACTAAAGAGATTTAAATTCAGGCTTACAAATATCATTAACATTGACTTATGATAAAGGCCAGAAAACATGGAAGCTGATTTCATGAGCACTGAATTTTGAGTTGGGTTCAGAGTGCCAGTCTCCATCATCTGCCTGTTTCACTACCTTGCTTATTTCTGGATTTAGTTTTGAAGTATGTAAAAATCTGATTTGCGTGGGTAAGTAATTGCAGGTAGTTTATTAGTAATATCTTGTAGTTTCAGAATACTCTTCAACTAAATTGACCCAGAAGCCTGAAAGAAGAATAGAGGGAACTTTTATCACAAGGTAGAATCACAGTATTTTACCACTGCTTTCATTCTTTATGACATGGAGCAGGACCGAGGATAAGGTGAGCACTCTTTTCATTCCAGTGCAGTTGGTTAAGAGATTCATTTGTTGCTGTATAACTGACTGTTCCCTTATTAAAAAAGTATGGTCCCAGTAGATATACTTGAGGTTTGCCTGGCATGTTAATTAAGTGTGCTGTAGGTGTACCTCGTAGTATACTTGCTTGAGCAGTTTTAAAGTGGCAGACAAGAATAGGCCTGAATTTGAAAGATAGAATTCCCAGCTTCCTTCAGAATCAGTGACATATTTATAAAATGTCCAAATGTAAGCTGAAAATTGATGAGAAAAGCTTTATTCTGAGGTCTGCAGAAAAAAAAATGTGAATTTATTGGTAGTTTTCAGTGGGTTAAAATTTGCTATAAAATTTGAGTTTGTGGAGGTTTATTATGATGTAAAAAATTGTTCAAATATATCTTAAAAGTGAAATCTGAATCCATTTTTTTCCTCAGTAATATATAGCACTCAAAACCTTTCAATTTCTTAGAACATAACTTGAAACTCCTTGTCTGTTATGTATTACAGCCTCACTCATTTTGCAAGTGATGAAACTGAGTCCTTCCTATAGCGAGGTGGTGGCTCTTCAAAGGCCGCTCCGCAAACCCCTGGGAAAGCTGAGAGAGGAGTACTTGGGTCTCTGTTTCTTTCTCTATCCTGTTTGGGTTTTTTTTTTTGTTTTTTTTTTTTTTTTGCTGAACAAAGGCCTCCCCAAGGGGTCAGAAGCAGAGAAGTGTAAGCAGCCGCCTCCTCTGGTTTTGTGTATGCGTGTGTGTAGGTATGTGAGTGCACCATTGTGCATGGATTCACGCCAGACACCCTGAATGGTGGTAGCTTCAGCAGAGAGGGTCAAGTGTATGCAGTTTGGGGTCCACAGACTAGGCTTGCCTTTCCTGGCTGTACTCCTTGTTCTGACTCTCACTATCATTTGCTGCGAGAAAACACAATATTCTCAGGACTCAACTTTGAGGCTGCTCTGCTCTGACACGTAATAGTAGCTAATCTGATAAACTAGTCTGAATGAAAGGTAAGAGTGAGCTGACTGGCTCCCTGTTTTTTATGAGATCATAAGCATCTCATGGAATAGAATGCTTTCACCCCAGGTCACTGTTTCAGGGACACAGGAATATGGGTGGGTGTTCTTGATAGTATCTTTTGTGCCCTTAAAAATCCCGTGGTATAGAGACCCAGCCTTGAGAAATAAGATTGCCTCTCTGCTGGGCTGCTACCGATCTGCATGTTGCCTTTGTGAGAATGAGAAATCAGTGGCTTGTCTGGGTGGGGCAGTCCTGCCCTAGGGAGTGTGGACTGGCGAGCAGAAGGCAGGCGGGATTTCAGCTGTCACTCCCTCACTCAGTTGGATACTCTTGGAGATGCACAACCTGCCCACCCGTACCCTCTAATCCTAATGCTGCTGAACTGGAATTCAGGCTCTGTTACCCACTTTTGACCTTGGTCAAAAGCTTGGGCCTTGTGTTTGGGCCTCATTTAGCTTCCTGTGAAGTGAAGCTGTATAAACAGACACTTTACTGTCTGAGCCACCAGGGGTCAAATAAGCATTTAGCACTCTGTGCCTGTGGTACATAGTAAATGTTCAAATGATTGTAGTGGAAGTTACTAGATTGCGAGGTGGAAGGCTCTCAATACCCACAGGAAGCCTGTTTGAGCCTACTAATTGCCTTCTCCCATATTTCTGAGGTTAGGAAGCCTAAGCAGTTGGCAGGACTCACTGGAGCCATGTTGGGATGGATTTTAAAGCCACTCCCAGGCTCGGTGGGACATCATGCCGTGATGTGTCTTTGCTGTCTGAGTCTTCAACTGTCGTTGTGGGCAGGAGCAATGGCATCCTTTAGAGTGCTTCTAATTGTGAGTGAAACGTTTATATTCCAGTTCAGCAGATGCCATCTTCCTATTGACTTAAAATAGTGACTACTTTTCTGCTAAGAAGGAATAGAGAAGTCTTAGAAGAACTACCACTCAGTTCCTCAGACTTCTTAAGCACCTCCTCAGGAGCTAAGCATAGTTCTCAGGTCAGTATATGAAACACAGAGACAGTAAGACTCTTCTTGGCCTCACAGCAGGGCGCAGATGGCTAGTGATTTCTGTGGGGCTTTGCTGGTTGGTGGTAGGGTGGGCACCTTTGGTACTTACGGGCGTGGCCCGGAGTACTAAGAATTCTACCCTGTGCAAAAAGGAATTTTTCTGTAGCCTGAGTGACTTTTTAAATATTTTTTTAGCTTACATGAGTTTTAAACTTTTCTATCCAGATATTCTCAAAAGGTGGAAAACCTGTTTATAACTTTATGAGCTTAGAACACAATTTCATTTTACATAGAGTATCTTATGCATCATTTTGGTATACTCTGAGTTTTTCCAGGAATGCAGCTACTATATAAATTGATATACTCTACTATATAAATAGTATACTACTTAATTTTGTTTGGAACTTTATCAGCAGCTATTCACCATTTTTAAAAATTATGTTACCAGTGTGCTTGTATTTGTGTCAACAAGAACACTCAGTTTCTGCATTTATAGTCTTTACATTTGTGGTTCTCTGCTGCTTCAAGTGTTAGACTACTTCATTATATCTGCTAGTGTACTTACGACAGAGCAATTACTTACTGAAAAACAGATTCTTATAAATTTCTTTAAATTTGCCTCTATGTATAATTTGGATATCATATTGATTACTATGAAATTTTGCATGTAAATAGTTTATATATGTTAATTTTGAAGTGGTAAGGGGAACCATATAAAATATATGTTTTGCAAAAGGGGGAGGAGAATGTTGAGCATCTTTGGCCTAGTGTATTGGTTCAATATTAATTAAATTTGCTATAGCGAGAGGTTTAAACTCTGTTCTCAGTCGTGGTATGTGTAGCCTTGATTCTTGCATGACTTGCAGGATCTCTGTTCCCNATCATATTGATTACTATGAAATTTTGCATGTAAATAGTTTATATATGTTCATTTTGAGGTGGTAAGGGGAACCATATAAAATATATGTTTTGCAAAAGGGGGAGGAGAATATTGAGCATCTTTGGCCTAGTGCATTGATTCAATATTAATTAAATTTGCTGTAGCGAGAGGTTTAAACTCTGTTCTCAGTCGTGGTATGTGTAGCCTTGATTCTTGCATGACTTGCAGGATCTCTGTTCCCCCATCAGGGATTGAACTTGGACCATGGCAGTTGAAGCCTAGAATCCTAACCGCTAGGCCACCAGGGAACTCCTGTGTAGCCATGATTCTAAACTTGTTTGAATAAAGAGCTGTTTTTAGCTGATGGTTTGAAGTTCTAGAAAATGGGTGTATCTGAATGGATGTGAAGTGGTTACAGTGGTTTAGTCCACAGCACCCTGAGCCTGAGAATCTTAGCCCACGGGACTGTAATTCTTGTCAGTAGTCACCACAGCCAGCCAGTGGGAGTGTCCCCATGTGATCTGAACCAAAGTGGTTTCAGAGCAGAGAGTATCACAGTGTTCTTTTTTTTTTTTTTCACAGTGTTCTTTTAAAATATTAAAGTTATCTGTTACTGCTCAAGAGTGAGTTTTGCATTTTCAAACTTCTGCAATTTAATTAAACACTGTTGCATAATCACTTGTGGTCTCAGTGTAGTTTATAATCAGCTGGAATAATGAAAGGGTAATGAGACTGGAAGTTAGAGAAGCAGAACTCTTNAGTAGTCACCACAGCCAGCCAGTGGGAGTGTCCCCATGTGATCTGA
Organism: Raphicerus campestris; assembly: GCA_006410735.1. Lineage (NCBI taxonomy): Eukaryota > Metazoa > Chordata > Mammalia > Artiodactyla > Bovidae > Raphicerus > Raphicerus campestris. The sequence continues at coordinate 172,535 of SJYW01015498.1, read as the reverse complement.
ACCAAAGTGGTTTCAGAGCAAAGAGTATCATAGTGTTCTTTTTTTTTTTTTTCCCCACAGTGTTCTTTTAAAATATTAAAGTTATCTGTTACTACTCAAGAGTGAGTTTTGCATTTTCAAACTTCTGCAATTTAATTAAACACTGTTGCATAATCGCTTGTGGTCTCAGTGTAGTTTATAATCAGCTGGAATAATGAAAGGGTAATGAGACTGGAAGTTAGAGAAGCAGAACTCTTCCCCGAAGGCCTTAAACAGATAAATGTTAGGGCCAGCTGAGTACTGATCCTGAAAACATATGATAAAGTGCTAACTATATTATGCGTCAATCCTTATAGACTGAAGTTGATGGAGACAGGTGGTGGAAGAGGAGGTTAGATTGGTGTGAACCTTGAGGGGAGGAGAATAGAATATAAAAAAGCTGTAACTATTTCTTACCCTGATATTCCTTGCTGTTATTACCCAAGCAGTCACCTTGACTTGTAGTTTGAATTTACTTTCATAGCAAATTCCTTTTCTTTACTACCTTATGTATGGTTTCCTCTGTGCTTGGTGACACATGAAAGGGGATTGGTATTACAGATGCAGAAACTTGAGCTCAGAAACTCAGGTCCCCAGGGCCACACAGCTCATAAGTGGTAGGGCTAGGATTTGAGAGATGCCCAAACCACTCCTTGATGCCTTTCCATTTCTTCATTCTAGAGATGGTGATCATGATTAAATTGTTTACTTACCATCTTTCTACCCAGATTATAAAGCAGATCTCCATTGGCCCAGGACTTAGAGATTTGTTATAAATTTTTGACATATAGTCTGTGATTGTATTTAAATGAGGTACGGTTAGAAGGTTCCAGCCCAGTAGTAATTTAGCAACTTAAAGTGTTTGACAAGCATGGTTAACCAAAAACCTAAATCATACTAAATGTTTGAAGTGGTGAAGGGTCTGGGAGATTTTTATATTGTTGCTAGTCTGTTCTTAAAATGTGTTTGTAAACTGAGAAACCTAGGTGAATGTATTTTTACTACTGATGTTAGTCTGGCTTTGGAAATTCCCTCATTGTGACTTCTTGTAAGCTTGGCTGAATAAACTGACAGGGGATTCCAGCCCTTATTGTGTAATTAAAGGTGAGGATATAGAGTGAATTTGCACGCCCCCCCCGCCCATGGCTATTGTGAAGTTAGTTGTAGCTGCCAATGAAACTGGTCAATGAAAAAAATCTTATTTTTAAAACAGGTGGTCTGGCTAGCTGTTGTCAAGTAGCTACCTGAAGAGGACATTTAATAGTATTTTTTCTTTTTTCCTTCTTAAAAATAATCAAATAAGGAACCCAACAGCACCTTTGAATGCTAAGGGAATTTTTGTACTGAAGGGACTGTTGAAATCTGTTTCTCAGAAAGGCTTACCAAACATCTAAATGTTAATGTGTAGCGAGGATCGTAGGTCCCAGGCTGCACCATGTTATCTGTGCAGCTCTGTGATTTGAGGCCAGTTTCTTCGTCTCTTTGTCTCTACTGACTCCAGCCATGTGAGAACTAGCAATTTCTGTTCTGAGAGCTCATTTCAACAGCTGTCTCCTTTAGTCGGGAATGGCAGAGGGAGCACGTTTGGGGTCAAGCCCAAACGGGTAGGCAGTCTCAGTTCCCGTCCTCCTGGTCCTTCCCTCCACCCCTGGGATTCCTGCTCTGTCCTTCTCTTGCCCTGTCTGCCCAGGCTTCCTGACCCCCTTTGTGAGAGAGAGGAGAGAAAGGTAAGGAGACCAGACTAGTTTGGAGGTAGCCAAAGAACTGTCTCTGGGCCTGGTTCTAATTTTGGTTCCATGATGACTTGTTCTTTTTGGAAATAGAAGGGTCCACTTGTTAGTGATGTTGAGGATAGAGATAAGTGACCGGTAGTAAAGCTTTTATTTTCATATACTGTTTTTCTTTAGCTGTCACTTTCATAGGCAAAAGTGATAACCCTGGCAATACACAGTGCAGTGGGGATAAATAAGATAGGGAGAAGGAAGTTTAAGAATCATTTTTCTCATCCACGGTGTTTACAAAAGATTGAACTAGTCTTATGAGTAAAACCACAAGAGTTTCCAAAAGATTTTATTTGATTTGCTTATTTTCTTATCCCCAGATCACACAGCAGTTTGGTGAGAAGAGCCCAGGTTTGCTACCTACTAGCTGGATATTCTTGGGCAAGTCACTTAAATTATCTGAAACCTTATTTCTTCATCTGTGAAATGGGTACAGTGATGTCTGCCCTAAATATTTTAGTGGCTCACTGGGAATCAGCTAAATTAACAGATGTGAAAATGCTTTGTAAACTTCAAAGGGCTGTATAAGTCAGAAGGATAATTGTTGTTATGGTTGCAGGTATCAAAAGTCTAGGTGACTGTACATGGACAGGTGAGAGAATCGTATTTTGGGGCTACTGACTGGATGTTCTGTATTCCAAAGCCCAGAAATCCTCACTGGGTTTTCTGCTAGTGCTCCTGTTCTGAGTTTTGGAGTATGGCCAGAAGCACATGCTATACTTACTAAAGGGCTTTGGCACTCTGTAATGTGGGGCTGCTGGCACCAGAAGATGAAATGATAAAGGAACATCTCATTATACTCAGATGTGTGAATCATGCACATTTATGAGTTACTTTAAAAAATGGAGTCATAATAGAAATGGGCATGGATTCAACTTATTTTTCTCTGCTTTAGCAGTTTTCAGGTTAAAAGTCACTGTATTTTTCTTAAAGCATAGCATTTATAAAAGGCTTTTAGAACTTAAGCCCTGTGTGAAACACCTGAATTTGACACTGCCTTTTAATTTTTCTACCAGCAGATTATGAGAGGCGGTTTTGCACTGGCTGTATCCCCATGTACTGCCGTGACTCTTACTCAGTGAATCAGAACGTAGGAATGGATCCCTACAACCCTGCTGACCTTCAGTGAGCCTCCTGGTCATTTATTCTGCCCACTTGTTTTACAGTGGGGGAAAACTGAGGTCAGGAGCTAGATTAGGGCAGAGGCAGGATCAGAACTCACCCAGTCTGTCACAGTGCTGACAGGGAGATAGACTCCACTGGGATTTAGTCACTGCCTTGACTAAGAGGCTAAGAGGGCCCCCTCCACTACCACCAATTCATTCCATTTAAAATCACAGCTCGTTTAGTTTAAGCCACTGCCTCTGGTTTAGTCCTTTACATACTTGGAAATAATTTTCAAGGATTAGCCTTAAAACCACACCACCTCTTTATGCTTAAAAATTGTGCTTGATTTCATTTAACTAGGTATGATCATAAGGAGTTCTCCTTTCCTGTATGGGGCTACTTTTTTATTAATCAGTTTAGTCATATTTGTCACTCTTCTCAGAACTTATTTCTTTTGATTTAATTTACTGTTTCTCAGCAAACATTTGGGTTCTTAATCTGTGCCAGGCCCTGTGCTAGGTAGGTGCTTGGATAGGGAGGCATTCAGTGATGGAAGGGCCTTGTATAAAAACTTGACATTCTCTTGAGAGAATCTTAAGTACCACTCAGGCCCCACTGAACCCCTGTTTGTGTTTATAGTAGATAATGGATAGCCAAAAGAAGGAAACAATCATTAGGAAAAGTAGTGATTTTTTTTTNGAGAAGGAAGTTTAAGAATCATTTTTCTCATCCACGGTGTTTACAAAAGATTGAACTAGTCTTATGAGTAAAACCACAAGAGTTTCCAAAAGATTTTATTTGATTTGCTTATTTTCTTATCCCCAGATCACACAGCAGTTTGGTGAGAAGAGCTCAGGTTTGCTACCTACTAGCTGGATATTCTTGGGCAAGTCACTTAAATTATCTGAAACCTTATTTCTTCATCTGTGAAATGGGTACAGTGATGTCTGCCCTAAATATTTTAGTGGCTCACTGGGAATCAGCTAAATTAACAGATGTGAAAATGCTTTGTAAACTTCAAAGGGCTGTATAAGTCAGAAGGATAATTGTTGTTATGGTTGCAGGTATCAAAAGTCTAGGTGACTGTACATGGACAGGTGAGAGAATCGTATTTTGGGGCTACTGACTGGATGTTCTGTATTCCAAAGCCCAGAAATCCTCACTGGGTTTTCTGCTAGTGCTCCTGTTCTGAGTTTTGGAGTATGGCCAGAAGCACATGCTATACTTACTAAAGGGCTTTGGCACTCTGTAATGTGGGGCTGCTGGCACCAGAAGATGAAATGATAAAGGAACATCTCATTATACTCAGATGTGTGAATCATGCACATTTATGAGTTACTTTAAAAAATGGAGTCATAATAGAAATGGGCATGGATTCAACTTATTTTTCTCTGCTTTAGCAGTTTTCAGGTTAAAAGTCACTGTATTTTTCTTAAAGCATAGCATTTATAAAAGGCTTTTAGAACTTAAGCCCTGTGTGAAACACCTGAATTTGACACTGCCTTTTAATTTTTCTACCAGCAGATTATGAGAGGCGGTTTTGCACTGGCTGTATCCCCATGTACTGCCGTGACTCTTACTCAGTGAATCAGAACGTAGGAATGGATCCCTACAACCCTGCTGACCTTCAGTGAGCCTCCTGGTCATTTATTCTGCCCACTTGTTTTACAGTGGGGGAAAACTGAGGTCAGGAGCTAGATTAGGGCAGAGGCAGGATCAGAACTCACCCAGTCTGTCACAGTGCTGACAGGGAGATAGACTCCACTGGGATTTAGTCACTGCCTTGACTAAGAGGCTAAGAGGGCCCCCTCCACTACCACCAATTCATTCCATTTAAAATCACAGCTCGTTTAGTTTAAGCCACTGCCTCTGGTTTAGTCCTTTACATACTTGGAAATAATTTTCAAGGATTAGCCTTAAAACCACACCACTTCTTTATGCTTAAAAATTGTGCTTGATTTCATTTAACTAGGTATAATCATAAGGAGTTCTCCTTTCCTGTATGGGGCTACTTTTTTATTAATCATTTTAGTCATATTTGTCACTCTTCTTAGAACTTATTTCTTTTGATTTAATTTACTGTTCCTCAGCAAACATTTGGGTTCTTAATCTGTGCCAGGCCCTGTGCTAGGTAGGTGCTTGGATAGGGAGGCATTCAGTGATTGAAGGGCCTTGTATAAAAACTTGACTTTCTCTTGAGAGAATCTTAAGTACCACTCAGGCCCCACTGAACCCCTGTTTGTGTTTATAGTAGATAATGGATAGCCAAAAGAAGGAAACAATCATTAGGAAAAGTAGTGATTTTTTTTTTTTTCTAAATATCTGTTCTTAGTCTAGCTAAGGAGACAAAATTACCAGTAAATAGTAACACAAACCAGCAAATAAAAGTCAAGGAGATTATTGTATAGTCAAGGTTTTAGAATGTTGCTACCATTTGAGATGATCTTTAGAGAAGCACAGAATTCAAATAACTGGAGAGAATAAGGTCATTGACAATTAATGAATATCTAAAAAGAACCTCTCATTGTATCAGAGGCCTTAATATATTAGCTCATTTAACCTTTTCGGGAGGGAATTCTTTAAATTGAAAAATGTATCAAACACATGGAAGAGTATATAAACCGTATGTGTAGTTTGAGAAAAATACCCAGGCGGTCACCATTCAAGTTAAGAAACAGAACATAACCGGGCTTTTAGAAGTCACCTGGTGCCCCTCCCCACTGAGCTTCCTCAGAGGTAGTAACCATTCTGACTCTTGCTTTAATTATTCCCTTCCTTCCACTGTCTTAATAGACGCCCCTAAAGCAGGCACAAGCCTGGTTATAAAGGGAAGTGTTCCCCTCCCTCTTCTCAGGAGAAAGGGCTCTATGGTCCTAGTTTGAATTCAGTATTCCTGGATCTGAACAGAAGCTCTGGATCAAGTCTGAATTTGAAGTTGAGAGGCTATACGACCCTTCTGGGGAAGTCAGTGGAAAAGGTCATGAGAAAGTTCTGGGAAATGGGGCTCTTTGCAGTTGGAGTATCTGGAAGACTAGTGGGTCCAGCTGCTGGGAGCCTGAAGTATGATCGAGGGGAGTGCCTGCTCTGTATTGGATTTTCTCAGCCTTGCTTATGTTAATCCCTCAGGTGTAGGCTGCAGCAGAATATGAACTCTGTGGGGTGAATTGGTCTTTTACTGATTCGGGCATCAGGATATGGGATGAAAAACAAGAAGGAACTTACTTCATCAGTGTATGATTAAGAGAAGCCAAATTCAGTTCAGAATCTGGCATTCTGTCCCTTGATGATGTCTGTGGGGGTCTTGTTGATGATACCACTTCTCTTTTTGAGTGTTAGGCCCCACTGTGGACTGTTCATTCCCGAAGTGGCTGCAACTCTCATCCTGTGATCTCTGTTCTGTCCCCTAGAAATTCCCTTTGTCTTATCTCTGTTTAATCTTTATTTCTTGTGTTGGAGCTCTCCTCTGCTAGCTTCTTGAAGGTACGTTGTTGTTCAGTCACTCAGTCATGTCTGACTCTTGCAACCCCATGGACTGCAGCACACCAGGCTTCCCTGTCCTTCACTGTCTTCTGGACTTGCTCAAACTCATGTCCATTCAGTTAGACACCACACAGCCATCTCATTCTCTGTCGTCTTCTTTTCCTCTTGCCTTCAGTCTTTCCCAGCCTCAGGCTCTTTTCCAATGAGTGGGCTCTTTGATCAGGTGGCCAAAGTATTGGAACTTCAGCATCAGTCCTCCAGTGAATATTCAGGACTGCTTTCCTTTAGGATTGATTGGTTTGATCTCCTTGCTGTCCAAGGGGCTCTCAAGAGTTCCTCCAGCACCACAGTTCAAAAGCATCAATTTTTTGGCACTCAGCCTTCTTTATGGTCCAGCTTTCACATCCACACATGACTCCTAGAAAATCCATAGCTTTGACTATATGGACCTTTGTTGGCAAAGTGATATGCTGTACATAGCAGGTATATATATATATATATATATGTATTTAAGATCTTGAATGTCTGAATATGCCTTTATTCCTTCTTCACACTTTATTCATAATTTGGCTGGTTAAAGGCTTCTAGGTTAGAAATTGTTTCCCTTCAGAATTTTGAAGGCATTGATTGTTCCTTGCTTCATGTAACTGTTAGAAAGACTCTCAGTTTTGGAAGGAAGCCAGCCAGCCAGCACAAAACACTCTGTTTGTGATCTTTTGAAGGTGGCATCTTTTATTCTCATTTGAAAGCTTTTTAGATTTTTCTCTCTTGTTTCCAGTGGTCCCTGTAATATCCAAAGCAGATCTTTTCATCCTTTCTCTTTTGGGGCCTTTCCAGTCTGGCATCTTGTGGCTCTAGGTTCTGGAAAATCTTTTAAAAATGATTTAGCTGATGATTTTTTTTCTCTCCATCCTCTCTTTCTTTTCTGTAGTAACTCCTTTTACTTAAATGTGTGACTTTCTGACTTTAACTTTTTTATATTTTTCTCTCTTATTTTCAAACTACTCTTGGCTGAACAATTTCCCAAATTTTATCCCCAGACCCTTCTATTGAAAATTTTAAGATAAAGGTATAATTTTCATACAGTAAACTAAACAAATCCTCTTTTATTTCGCTTAGTTTTTTTTTTTTAACTGTTGGTTTGTTTTTGGCTGAGCTGTCTCCGTTGCTGCACGCAGGCTTTCTCTAGCTGTGGAGACTAGCGGGCCACCTTTGGTTGTGGTGCTCAGGCTTCCCATCGCAGTGACTTCTCTTGCTGGGGAGCAGGGGTTCTAGGCATGTGGTCTAAGCAGTCGTGGCTCTCAGGCTCCAGAGCGCTGGCTCAGAAGCTGTGCAGAGGCTTGGCTGCCCCGTGGCATGTGGGATCTTCCCAGAGCAGGGGTCAGACTGGTATCCCCTGCATTGCACAGCAGATTCTTAACCACTGGACCACCAGGAAAGTCCTGTTTCACTTAGTTTTGACAATTGTATACATTCATGCAACCACCACCCAAGCAAAATATAGGACATTTCTATCAACCTTGAAAATTTCATAGGACTCTTTTCCAGTCCTGTGTTTCATTTCTGCTGTCATCTTTATAATATTCAAGAGCACCTTCTTCTCTGAAATTTTACTTAAAAGATATGTTATTCTGGCTTCATAGGTAAAATATATTCCTTTATCTCTCAGAAGACATAACGTTTTTTTCTCTATTGTAAAGTAGCTTGGTTTATTCTGAGCCCAAAAGACTGTTCTATACATCTCTGTCTCTTTTGCTGTCTCGCATATAGGATCATTGTTACCATCTTTCTAAATTCCATATATATGTGTTAGTATACTGTATTGGTGTTTTTCTTTCTCAGCCTTCTGTGTGTGCAGGTACAGCCCCCCTGTGCACCATGGTGTCTCCATTGCCCGGCATCTGTAGTCCCAGGATCCCGTGTCTTTTCCTTTCCAGAAAATACACCTCTAGGCCTGTACTGCTCTAAAATGCAATAGCCACTAGCTGCATGTAGCCGTTTAAACTAAATTAATAAACATTGAATAAAATTAAGACATTAATTCCCCATTTGCCCTAGTCACATTTTAAGCTGTCAGTAGCCGCATGTACTCTACCCCGCAGAGCAGATAGACAATATTTCTGTTATTGCATATAGTACTAGTTTAGACTTGTGCTATGATGGAGGAGTGGGAAAAGAATTCTGTTCCTCAGACACCTCTCCCCAGTCTTCCTCTTTTACTCCAGTTGCATGGTACTGGGATATACATTTATTTGGTCCTCAGCTTTTGCCGCTGTCAGCTTGGGATTCAGTTTTCGTGGGTCATTTTTCTATACATCTTAATTGTCAGTTTCTAAAAGTTGCAGTTTTCTTCTCTCATTTTGTAGTTTCAGGCTTAAAACAAAAATGTCTTACTGTATTTGTTACTTTATACACACACACACACACACACACATACATATTTTAGTAGGGTTTCAAGAGGGAAAGAAATTGAACACCTGTGTTCAGTCTGCTGTTTAACCAAGAATCCAGATTCATTTACTCTTCACAATTCTGAGGTGTAATTTATAAGTGTGGTTATTTTCCTTTTACAGTGAAGAGAAGCAGGTGAAATACATGGCTTAAGGTCAGTAAGTGGGATTTGAACTTGAGTCAGGCTTAAAAATCTGACATCTATTTCACTGAATAGTATTGTGCTTCACTTGTACTCAGGAAAACCCTTTGCATCACATAGACCTTAAGTTGCAATGCTTTAATTCTAGTTATATTTTTAAATTTATCAGCCCAGATACTTCTCAGTTAAACACACTTAAGAGGTCAACCTTGAACAATTGTCCCAGAAAGGTTTTTTCTTCCCAGCTGTTCATTTCTACTTTGTTGAAGGACTTCATGGCTTCTGAAGTTTGTGTTAGCGTCCCCTTCAGCAGTTCTCAAAGGGTTGAGGGTCAAAAACTTTCTGTTGTTTCAGCCTTTTATTCAAACTGCTGTGGTCATTCTCTTATATGAAAATTGTCCGTGTACCTTACTCTTCACTTGGATCCCACTTTCCATAAGGCAGTGAGTAATCCTGTTTATCTTTGATCCCCTAGTACCCAGGCCCTTGTCTGGGGTCAGGATTTGTGTTTGTCACACTTCGGTTGGATATCGTTTTTTTTAATTTGGTTCATTGCCTTGCTTTCTAGCTGCTAGTTTCTCCGCCTTCTATCTCTTGCTTGCCCAAGATGACCAATACAAATTGGTCCTTCCCAAATGCAGCGTTCATTGGCCTCCTCTAACCTTTGCTCTAAACTGTTTCCTTAGCCGGGCCTAGAAGGCTGACCATGGCTGCCTTTCCTCTCCGCTTGAGTCCCATCTTTGGCCACCCATTGCCACATGTAACGCACAACCTTACATGTAGAAAGGTCTCTACATGCTCTTGAATCTGTGCCCTTTACACATGCTTTTATTTCCGTGTAAAATGTGCTGTCTTCATTCTCACTTGTTTTTCACAATTTAGTATCTACAATTTTTCATAAATTTCAGCACCAGGATATTCTTCCCTGTGAAACCTTGCCTGATCCACCCTGATAGAGGATTAGAGGATTCTGCATTTTGTTCCCACAGCATTGCATTTCAGTGTTCTTCATCCACCCCTACCCATCCATCCAAATCAGATTCTGCCATACATGTTATTCTGCAGTTGGCTTTTTCAACTCAGTGAGTCCATGGCAATTTTTCCTTTGTTGTCTTTGAATTCTGTTATATATATTGTAACCATATATTCCACATATTTCTATTTTTCCAGCATAATTATGAAAGGTACCCCATTGCTACCTTTTAAAGTCTCCCAGTTTGGACAATAAAACTATTTGGCTAGCTACCAATCAAACACATCTAGGTGAAGGCCAAGTTTTCTTTATCCAGTGGATCAACTAAAGAGGAAGAAATACTTGGGGTATGAAATTGCATTTGAAATATTGAATCCTGTTTGTCTCCAACCTGCAAGAGAAGAAAGTCCCAAACTATACTTAGTCATCTTTGATGCACCTTCAAAGTCTGAAAGTTTCATTTTCCAGAAGGACTGATTATTTTTTCCAGAAGTACTTTTGTAAGGAGTAGTTTATATTTCAGAAATACATCTTTGCTTTCCTTTCCTGATGCTAACATAAATCAGTTTCAGTATAATAGAAAACGCAAAACCTTCTTGGATTCTTTCTCCATGGAAACTCCATGGGGTCCTGTACTGTGTCGTGCAGCTTGAAGGCAAGAGGAAGAAGAGCTTATCTCTTCCATAATGTGAAAAGGAGATGAGAATTGCCAGGGTCCAGGCCTGGTGGATCCAGGGTATTTTGAAGTGGGGATGGAGTCAGTGAGGAAAAACTTATTTATTTAGAAATAAAGAGAGGTTAGGAAGGAATAGTGTAGTAGGAAAATTAGTGGAGAAAAGATGCTGAATAACTTGATTTACGTGGAAAACCAATAAAGTTCCAAGACAAGGAACTTGCACCATCTACGTAGGCCACCGGCGCCTGCTTGAATAGCGGAGGGTGCCCTGCCTTGGGCTCCCTCTCATTGTGGGTCTTAGGAGCCAGGGCAAATAAGTAGACATGGTGAGCCTCCACGTTCCAGATGGGAATTCAGCCAGAAAAGGGAGAAAAGAATGACATGGGAGAGCCAAGCATCAGTGCCAGACCCACGACTTTATTTTCAAAAGCAGCTTATATACCTCAAGTTGTACATAAAGAAATAATGGAATATAAAGAGTTATGCAGGGGCAGCAGTCCTGACCCTTATTGAGACCAGGCTTTATTTTTGNACACACACACACACACACACACATACATATTTTAGTAGGGTTTCAAGAGGGAAAGAAATTGAACACCTGTGTTCAGTCTGCTGTTTAACCAAGAATCCAGATTCATTTACTCTTCACAATTCTGAGGTGTAATTTATAAGTGTGGTTATTTTCCTTTTACAGTGAAGAGAAGCAGGTGAAATACATGGCTTAAGGTCAGTAAGTGGGATTTGAACTTGAGTCAGGCTTAAAAATCTGACATCTATTTCACTGAATAGTATTGTGCTTCACTTGTACTCAGGAAAACCCTTTGCATCACATAGACCTTAAGTTGCAATGCTTTAATTCTAGTTATATTTTTAAATTTATCAGCCCAGATACTTCTCAGTTAAACACACTTAAGAGGTCAACCTTGAACAATTGTCCCAGAAAGGTTTTTTCTTCCCAGCTGTTCATTTCTACTTTGTTGAAGGACTTCATGGCTGCTGAAGTTTGTGTTAGCGTCCCCTTCAGCAGTTCTCAAAGGGTTGAGGGTCAAAAACTTTCTGTTGTTTCAGCCTTTTATTCAAACTGCTGTGGTCATTCTCTTATATGAAAATTGTCTGTGTACCTTACTCTTCACTTGGATCCCACTTTCCATAAGGCAGTGAGTAATCCTGTTTATCTTTGATCCCCTAGTACCCAGGCCCTTGTCTGGGGTCAGGATTTGTGTTTGTCACACTTCGGTTGGATATCGTTTTTTTTAATTTGGTTCATTGCCTTGCTTTCTAGCTGCTAGTTTCTCCGCCTTCTATCTCTTACTTGCCCAAGATGACCAATACAAATTGGTCCTTCCCAAATGCAGCGTTCATTGGCCTCCTCTAACCTTTGCTCTAAACTGGCTCCTTAGCTGGGCCTAGAAGGCTGACCATGGCTGCCTTTCCTCTCCGCTTGAGTCCCATCTTTGGCCACCCATTGCCACATGTAGCACACAACCTTACATGTAGAAAGGTCTCTACATGCTCTTGAATCTGTGCCCTTTACACATGCTTTTATTTCCGTGTAAAATGTGCTGTCTTCATTCTCACTTGTTTTTCACAATTTAGTATCTACAATTTTTCATAAATTTCAGCACCAGGATATTCTTCCCTGTGAAACCTTGCCTGATCCACCCTGATAGAGGATTAGAGGATTCTGCATTTTGTTCCCACAGCATTGCATTTCAGTGTTCTTCATCCACCCCTACCCATCCATCCAAATCAGATTCTGCCATACATGTTATTCTGCAGTTGGCTTTTTCAACTCAGTGAGTCCATGGCAATTTTTCCTTTGTTGTCTTTGAATTCTGTTATATATATTGTAACCATATATTCCACATATTTCTATTTTTCCAGCATAATTATGAAAGGTACCCCATTGCTACCTTTTAAAGTCTCCCAGTTTGGACAATAAAACTATTTGGCTAGCTACCAATCAAACACATCTAGGTGAAGGCCAAGTTTTCTTTATCCAGTGGATCAACTAAAGAGGAAGAAATACTTGGGGTATGAAATTGCATTTGAAATATTGAATCCTGTTTGTCTCCAACCTGCAAGAGAAGAAAGTCCCAAACTATACTTAGTCATCTTTGATGCACCTTCAAAGTCTGAAAGTTTCATTTTCCAGAAGGACTGATTATTTTTTCCAGAAGTACTTTTGTAAGGAGTAGTTTATATTTCAGAAATACATCTTTGCCTTCCTTTCCTGATGCTAACATAAATCAGTTTCAGTATAATAGAAAACGCAAAACCTTCTTGGATTCTTTCTCCATGGAAACTCCATGGGGTCCTGTACTGTGTCGTGCAGCTTGAAGGCAAGAGGAAGAAGAGCTTATCTCTTCCATAATGTGAAAAGGAGATGAGAATTGCCAGGGTCCAGGCCTGGTGGATCCAGGGTATTTTGAAGTGGGGATGGAGTCAGTGAGGAAAAACTTATTTATTTAGAAATAAAGAGAGGTTAGGAAGGAATAGTGTAGTAGGAAAATTAGTGGAGAAAAGATGCTGAATAACTTGATTTACGTGGAAAACCAATAAAGTTCCAAGACAAGGAACTTGCACCATCTACGTAGGCCACCGGCGCCTGCTTGAATAGCGGAGGGTGCCCTGCCTTGGGCTCCCTCTCATTGTGGGTCTTAGGAGCCAGGGCAAATAAGTAGACATGGTGAGCCTCCACGTTCCAGATGGGAATTCAGCCAGAAAAGGGAGAAAAGAANGCCCCAATTTCTGCCCTGCAACATGGTCAGACTGTAAGAAAATGATGATTGTTCCAAACCACTCAGTCTGGGTGGGGGTAGTTTCTTACCAAAGAAAAATGAGGCAGCAAGATTAACCAGTCACCTGATCTTGACAAGAGAATTAAAAGAGTGAAAAACTTTGGAATGGGGAACAGACTTAAAATGAGATTCTGAGTTGCACTACACACAGTTTTTATGGTTTAGTCCCTAAGTTGTGTTCAACTCTTTGTAACCCCATGAACTGTAGCCGGCCAGGCTCCTCTGTCCATGGGATTTCCCAGGTAAGAATACTAGAGCGGGTTGCCATTTCCTTCTCCAGGAGATATTCTTGACCTAAGAATCAAACCTACATCTCCTGCTTTGGTAGGCGGATTCTTTACCNTAGTCCCTAAGTTGTGTTCAACTCTTTGTAACCCCATGAACTGTAGCCGGCCAGGCTCCTCTGTCCATGGGATTTCCCAGGTAAGAATACTAGAGCGGGTTGCCATTTCCTTCTCCAGGAGATATTCTTGACCTAAGAATCAAACCTACATCTCCTGCTTTGGTAGGCGGATTCTTTACTACTTCCTAGGAGCCACAAGGGAAACCCATTACATGCAGGGTGAAAGAAAAATCAAAACACAGGAGAAAAAAAAGAGAAACCAAGACCCAGTAAAAGTGAAGTGTTTTAGAAAATCACTTCCATGCTTCTTGAGTTATGGTCCATCTTTGAGACTATCACAGAAACCACTGAGTAACTACTTGAAATGAGGGATGAGGAATTGATGCAAATCAAAGTTGCCTTATTAATGAATCCTTGCAACTTTCCCAGGTATCTAATTACACATCATCTGGAGTAGTTGTTAAAGGAGTTTTATCTTTTTATAGCTTCCTTTCCCAGGCAGCTTTTAACTACAATTTGGAGCTGTAACCAGACCTCTTTACTGGTCTGACCCCCATCATTTCCCACTTTAAACATGACTGTTAACCTTACAAAGAATAACATTTAATTTCTCTTTTCAGTCCCTGCTGCTGCTGCTGCTGCTGCTAAGTCGCTTCAGTCATGTCCGACTCTGTGCGACCCCATAGACGGAAGCCCACTAGGCTCCTCTGTCTCTGGGGTTCTCCAGGCAAGAATACTGGAGTGGGTTGCCATTGCCTTCTCTAATGCATGAAAGTGAAAAGCGAAAGTGAAGTCGCTCAGTTGTGCCGACTCTTCGAGACCCCCATGGACTGCAGCCCACCAGGCTCCTCCATCCATGGGACTTTCCAGGCAAGAGTACTGGAGTCGGGTGCCATTGCCTTCTCCGTTCCAATCCCTGCCCTTCCTTTTTTCCCTGAAACAAAGTAACATAGAGTGCTTGCCACTAAAAGCATGTAAGAATACTTATTCAAATTATTGGTAATGGCTGGTATAAGTGATGAGCTTTTCTGTTTTGTTTACCTTATTTAGATTAAAAAGACCTCTAGGAAGGGGGCTTCCCTGGTGGTCCAGTAGCTGAGAGCCTGCACTCCCAGTGCAGGGGGCCTGGTTTTGATCCCTCATCCATCCCACATGCAGCAACTAAGACCTGGGCAGCCAAATAAATAAATAAATATTAAAAAAAAATAAAACCAACCCCAAACCAAACACCTCGACTGAGAAAGGTAGGCCTTTTTTTTTTGATCCTCCAGTATTCGTATTCACTAAACAATCAATGAGGTAATAAATCGTATAGAGCTTGGATGAATTGTTGTTTAGTTGACAAATTGTGTCCAACTCCTTGCGACTCCATGGACTGTAGCTCTCCAGGCTCCTCTGTTCGTGGAGTTATCCCGGCAAGTACACTGGAGTGGATTGCTGTTTCCTTCTCCAGGGATTTTCCTGACCCAGGAATCAAACCCGCATCTCCTGCTCTGTCAGGTGGATTCTTTACTACTGAGCCCAGTTACTCCCATTATTTTCCCTCAAAAGCAACATATATATATAAAAAATCACAGACTCTTCCTGGGCCATAATTTGATTAGCTCATAAACGGAAAGCAGAGATTCCCAAGTTGCAAATTGTTTCATAACAGAATCCAAATTCCCTCTTTTTACTCCTTGCATTTATTTATTTTTTTTTAAAAAGGAAGAATTTTTCTTATTTTTAGTAGAATATAATGCAACCAAATCAAGATGCAAAGCAAATGGTATCTAATCTTCAGGAGTGAAGTGTGAATGATTCATTTTACAGTGTGAAAGCTTTTGAAATAGAAATGTCAAAAAAGATTCCTTCCATACAGATCTCCAAGTTGANGTTGCATTATATTCTACTAAATCAAGATGCAAAGCAAATGGTATCTAATCTTCAGGAGTGAAGTGTGAATGATTCATTTTACAGTGTGAAAGCTTTTGAAATAGAAATGTCAAAAAAGATTCCTTCCATACAGATCTCCAAGTTGAATCAGTACCAAGTGAAATGCAATAATTTATAAAGAAGGAACCGAGGGAACACAGAATGGTGAACTGATTACCAGGGAAAAACCTGGATTTTTGAGAAAGTGGAATTTTAAAATGGTTCATCTCCTTGATCTAAAATGGAGACTAGGGACTTCCCTGGTGGTCCAGTGGCTAAGACACCATGCCCCCAGTGCAGGCGGTCCCGGTTGGACCCTGGTCAGGGGGTTGAATCCCACATGCCACAGTCAAGTGTTCCCATGCTGAAACTAAAGATCCCCCATGTTGCAAATAAGATCTGATGAAGCCAGACAAATAAAAAACAAACAACTGAGAGCAAGTCTTAATGAAAGAGATGCTTGGCATTCATTTTTCTTTCTTTTTTCAAACCAAGGACATTTTATTTGATACGTAACTGATAACTGGTGATTGAACCATTGCATTAATTTTTCTCCCTGCATGAGACAGGGGAGGAAAGGGTGTGATTGAGGTGAGCCTACGCCAGAACTAGGAGCCTATGACCCAGTCCTTCCATTTCCTCCTCCATCATCTCCTCCCAGCTCCCTTCTTCCTCCTATCTACAGGTAGGGTATTTTTCTTTTTTACAGGTAGGGTTTATACTGGGGATGCTGAAGCAATATATTCCCCTGAGAGAGGGCAGAACAAGATGAAATAAGGAAGGAATTGGAAGTTTTTGATGACTGAGGACTTTTGGGAATCCCACTGCATGAATATCTCCCTTGTGCATTTCATTCTTCCTGGTTCCCATGCCCATATGTTCACAACCACTGAAACTCTGAAGAATAGCAGCCAGGCCTGATTCTTCATGTCTGTACCTCATACTCTTCTCTCCAGTTGTTCTGTTGAACTAAACGATGACTTATGCTTTTCAATCTAGGGATAATTCATGGTATAGTATATCACTGAGGAATAAGTGCCCTAAAATATTTTTCAATCAATAAAAAAATTAATTTTTTATACTTTTCTCTTTTTTTTTTTGGCTGTNCTGGTTCCCATGCCCATATGTTCACAACCACTGAAACTCTGAAGAATAGCAGCCAGGCCTGATTCTTCATGTCTGTACCTCATACTCTTCTCTCCAGTTGTTCTGTTGAACTAAACGATGACTTATGCTTTTCAATCTAGGGATAACTCATGGTATAGTATATCACTGAGGAATAAGTGCCCTAAAATATTTTTCAATCAAGAAAAAAATTAATTTTTTATACTTTTCTCTCTTTTTTTTTTTTTTTGGCTGTGACTCATGGCATGTGGGATCTTAGTTCCCCGACCAGGAATTGAACCCAACGGCCAAGGAAGTCCCAAGAAAAAAATGTATATTTTCTGCATTAAGATTCATATGAACTGCAAAAGCGACCACTCAACTATAGCACATAACACTATTTACAGCACATATTGTACATTTTGTAACAGGAAAATATACTGTGTAGAGATGAAAAGTTGCCTATATTTCTTATCAAACCAAGCAAATTCTTTCCTCTCCTTGCTGTCTCTTTTCATCAATGCCTCTCTTCTCAGAGGATTATATCCAGCTGCCTTAAAATGTTTTACTATTTATAGGAGCCAAGCATCTTCCTTGCCTTCTTTCTCATTTCTCATTCTGGGTCATAGGCTGTTCTTTTCTGGGTTTGGTTAGATGTTTCCTCAGAGGTGCAGTTTTCTTAGAACACTGAGTGGCTCTTTTCTAACACTTGCTATCATTCTAGTTTTTACCTAAAGTTTGGGAAATTTTCTAAATAAAAAGTAAGTTTTAAAATAAAATGCTATTTTCCCAGATTTGATGGTGCTCTTGTAAAGGCAAGTGTAGGCATGGAGATATCTCTGAGCTGAGTATGTACATGTATCTCCATACAAGGCCTATATACATTTGTGTTTCAGAGCTACAGTCATAGGAAATTAGTGTTAATATTTTAAAAAAAAGTCATAGGAATGAGCTGGGCAAATGAGAAAAATAAAATGTAAAGAATAGCATGAAGTAAATAAGGAAAACTGGCCACAGATAATAAAACTAAATAAACTTTCAGAACTTTTTTTTCTGCTTGTATTAATAGAACAACTACTAATAATATGATGAAAACCCATTATTCTATCCCTTGACATAACTACCAATAATACTGATCATATTACTTTCAAGGAATTTTATATTCACAAACCTACACATTTAAATTGCATTTAACATCCCTATCCTTTTCCCTAAAATGTTGCTTTCAACATTTTCTGTAAATTATCTTGTTTATGTACCTAATTTCTTTGTTCAAATTTTGGATCATTTCCATAGGACTTATTCTAAAAATTGTAATTATTGGGTCACAAGGCAAAAGCAGGGTTTCCCTGATGGCTCAATGGATGAGAATCCATTTGGAGCAACTAAGCCTGTGAGTCACAGCNACCTAATTTCTTTGTTCAAATTTTGGATCATTTCCATAGGACTTATTCTAAAAATTGTAATTATTGGGTCACAAGGCAAAAGCAGGGTTTCCCTGATGGCTCAATGGATGAGAATCCACTTGGAGCAACTAAGCCTGTGAGTCACAGCTATTGAGCCTGTGCTCCAGAGCCTGGGAATTGCAGCTACTGAAGTCTGAGTGCCCTAGAGCCTGTCCTCAGCAACAAGAGAAGCCTGCACACAGCAACAAAGACCTAGCATAGTCAATACACAAATAAAATTAAAGAAGAATGCAAAAGCACTTGTAGGACTACTTTCTGGAGGGGCTGTTCAAGTTTCTACCATTACCAGAGAAGTATGCTTTTTAATGAGAATTTCTCTGATTACATGGACATTATTCATGTTAATGACTGTTAGTCATTTTGATTTTTTCTTTGGTAATTTTTATACTTATGCCTTTTAATATGAAAGTATTATGATTTTAACTATGAATTGTATGGATTCTTTAAATACCAAGAATATTAACATGCAGTTTTGCTGCAAATATATTCCCCAGATTATTGCTTTATTTGGTTTTTAATTTTATGAATGTTTGATCTTCTTTTAAAATTTTATGTCCTAAAATGCATTTATAGTTTTACTCAGATTTTCTGCCATCCCTTTTAGGTTTAAAAAGTCTTCCTTTTCTAGAGACCAAAAAGACACTGGTTTATTTTCTACTGCCTGATGATTTGAGTTTCTGCATGCTTAAGCACAGTGTTTAAGAACACACACTATTTTTATCTGATGACTGGCTCCAAAACTTAGTAGCTGAGTGACCTTGATTAAGCTCTTTCAACTTCAGCTTCCTCACCTGTAAAATGGGGATAACTATAGCACCATCACAGCTGTTATAAAGATTAAATAAAATAATTTCTGGGAAGTATTTTTAACAGGGCCTGGTACATAGTAATACTTAATAAATGGTAATAATTGTAACAACAGACTGGTTCCAAATAGGAAAAGGAGTACATCAAGGCTGTATATTGTCANTTGTCGAACCGAGTGAAAAAAGTGAGATGGAGAAGACCTATCATATGACATCCCTTATGTGCCAAATCTAAAAAGAAATGATACAAACGAATTTACTTACAAAACAGAAAGAGACTCACAGACTTAGAAAATGACCACAGAGGAAGGATGGAGGAAGGGATAGTTAAAGAGTTTGGGATTGACATGTACACACTACTATATTTAAAATGGATAACCAGCAAGGACCTACTGTATAGCACAGGGAACTCTGCTCAATGTTATGTGGCAGCCTGGATGGGAGGGGAGTCTGGAGGAGAATGGATACATGTATATTCATGTTNTACTGTATAGCACAGGGAACTCTGCTCAATGTTATGTGGCAGCCTGGATGGGAGGGGAGTCTGGAGGAGAATGGATACATGTATATTCATGTTAAGGATCCAAAGGCTGAGTCCCTTTGCTGTCCACCTAAAACTATCATGACATTGCTAACTGGCTATCAGTTCAGTTCAGTTGCTCAGTCGTGTCCCATTCTTTGTGACCTCATGAATCGCAGCACGCCAGGCCTCCCTATTCTTCACCAACTCCCAGAGTTCAATCAAACTCATGTCCATCGAGTCGGTGATGCCATCCAGCCATCTCATCCTCTGTCATCCCCTTCTCCTCCTGCCCCCAATCCCTCCCAGCATCAGGGTCTTTCCCAATGAGTCAACTCTTCACATGAGGTGGCCAAAGTATTGGAGTTTCAGCTTCAGCATCAGTCCTTCCAATGAACACCCAGGACTGATCTCCTTTAGGACGGACTGGTTGGATTTCCTTGCTAACTGGCTATACTCAAATATAGAATAAAACATTTAAAAAATAAATGCTATAGATTTCTTTCTGCTGCTGCTAAGTCGCTTCAGTCGTGTCCGACTCTGAATGACCCCATAAACGGCAGCCCACCAGGCTTCCCCTGTCCCTGGGATTCTCTAGGCAAGAACACTGGAGTCGGTTGCCATTTTCTTCTCCAATGCATGAAAGTGAAAAGTGAAAATGAAGTCGCTCAGGGGNGCTTCAGTCGTGTCCGACTCTGAATGACCCCATAAACGGCAGCCCACAAGGCTTCCCCTGCCCCTGGGATTCTCTAGGCAAGAACACTAGAGTCGGTTGCCATTTTCTTCTCCAATGCATGAAAGTGAAAAGTGAAAATGAAGTCGCTCAGTCGTGTCGGATTCTTAGCGACCCCATGGACTGCAGCCTGCCAGGCTCCTCCATCCATGGGAATTTCCAGGCAAGAATACTGGAGTGGGTTGCCATTGCCTTCTCCGAGATTTTTTTCTATTTTCCTCTATTTCCAGAGAAGTAATTTTTCCCCTTTATAAGTGCCCTGCTGCTGCTGCTAAGTCGCTTCAGTCGTGTCCGACTCTCTGCGACCCCAGAGACAGCAGCCCACCAGGCTCCCCCATCCCTGGGATTCTCCAGGGAAGAACACTGGAGTGGGTTGCCATTTCCTTCTCCAATAAGTGCCCTATAAATACTCAATATCTTCTATAAGGTATACCCACTTGATAGACAATGCTTGCATTTGAAATACATCAAAAAAGCAATTGACAGGTTGCATTTTTTAACCCGTTGACAGAGAGTACAAGTTACCACATGATCCACTGATAAGCACCCTGTTAGAATGAGTAGGTCCCAAAGCAGGCTGTCCAGCCACTACTATATTTAGTACAAAGCAATTTCTATGTGATTGTGACCTTTTAGATAAATGCAGTGTACCTTTTTATGTCACTTTTCTGGAACACACCTGACAACCAGAAAGTAAGCAAAAATGTAAGGCGCCAAAGACTTGCTGTGAAATTTATGCCCTAAAGCTCTTGTCCTTTACTTATGGGCCGACTGCCTGATTCTTCCACACAAGTTGATTTACTTTTACTTTACACACAATTTTATTGTTTTATTATTCATCATTGCACATACAAAGCTACTTATTAATATGAACCCTCCTGATGAATGGTTCTTAGTCTTGGCTGTACATCAGAATGACTGAAGGAGTTTTTAAAAATCCCAGTGTCTAGGCTATGCCCTTAGACAATTGCTCTTCATCCTGGGGTGATCTTGTTCTTCAGGGGACATATGGCAACATCTTGTGACATTTTGGGTTTTTACAGCTTGTTGGGAGGCTATTAACATCTGGGGGCAGAGGCCAAGGATACCGCTAAATATCCAATGCATAGGCCAGGTGCTCCAATGAACAATTATCTAGCCCAAAATGTCTATGGTGTTTAGGTTGAAAATCCTGTCCTAGGCCAATGAAATCGGAATCTCTGGCGTGTTCAGTCACTTCAGTCATGTATGACTCTTTGCAACCCCCTGGGCTGTAACCCATCAGGCTCCTCTGTCCACGGGATTCTCCAGGCAAGAGTACTGGAGTGGGTTGTTGAACCCTTTCTCCAGGGGATCTTTCACACCCAGGGATCGAACTCACGTCTCCTGCATTGTAGGTGAATTCTTTACCACTGAGCCACTGGGGAGCCCCATAGTCTCTTGAGTTGGGACAAAAGGCCAGCAGTTTTCCTTTTTTTTTTTTTTTTTAAATGGAACTTGCTTTTACGTGATGAAGACATGCGCTTGAGCATGGGTGGTCAGGAGTTCTCACTTGCGTTTTGACATCCCCAAATAATGAATTAATGAACATGATAAACTGTTATTGCTGGAAGTGGCTTTACCGCAAGTGGCCAAGCGGCACTATCTGACTCAGGACTCTCAGTCCTTGGTGGGTCACACAAACCCTTGCCCCAACCCTCAGTGACCTTCTCCTCGTCCATCTTACTCGCCACTCTCTCTCCGCCATGTCCAGGTGGTTCCAACGTAGAGCTAAGGCTGAGACTCACTGCTTTAGTGTACTTGTTCTCACGCTTTGGCTGCCATCAGAATCATCTGGAGGGCCGGAACTTCACACACTGAATGTACACTGCACAGATGTTAGTTATTCTGCACTGCTATAGTTTGTAATTATAAACCAAAACATACCAATTATTCATGACCATGAAGAAAAGGATAATAAAAATAAGTTTATCCCCCCTTTTAAAATCCATTGCAGATGTTAATGCCACTATTTGGACATTATCTTTGTTATTGTCATGACATCTTATTAATGGGATAAATAAAACCAGGGGTGCCTTTTTCTTTGTGCTAATTTCCCTTCCAGCCCATCCAGTGAGGCTGACGGCTTCTCCTCTTTCCCTTCATCCCACTCCACCCATCCTAGGGAGGAATGAGAGATTTATGAGTACACTTTGTAATAGCTGGAAACCTCAAAGTAAATAAAATGTTTTCTTCCCCTCAACATGGATTATGCAGGTCACTTGAAGTTGGACATGGTGAACCAGGTATAGTCTTTAAAAAGTAGGGTTCTGAGGTTTTTCCTTTCTGAGAGTGGGGCTAGGAGGTATTCTAGAAGTTGGTACATCATTGAACCAGCAGTAAAGATGTTCTACATCTTCTGACAATACAGATTGGCATGGTAATAAAGCCTGTGATGCTGAGGCCTTTCATGAGAACATGTTTTTGGGCTGTTGCAAATCTCAAATTGGTTGTAATAAAATAAATCACTGTGCGTGACTGAGAATGAATTTTGCTCTTCCCTGAGGCTTTAATTGCTTCAGGATTGAGGCAGGATTTTCACAGAAGTCAGATGAAATCAAATCAAACCAATAAAGCAAAACCAATGGCTTCTGCCCTACTCCTACAATTTTTCATTTGACAGGGTTCTCATACCTCCTGGCCAGCCCTAGAATTTGGAGAACATGACAGACACAGAGCGGAAACTCCATAAATGTTCCCAACTCGGGTGCTGGGTGCTCTCTGTGATGAGGGCTGGGGGTGGGGGGTAAGGGGGAACGGAGAAGCACTCCTTTGAATGAGAGCAAGTGGCTTAGCATTATAAAGAGCATGGGACCTGAAGCTCAACTTCCTGGGTTGGACCAAATCCCAGCTCCTCTATATTCCAGATCATGTGACCTTGGCACGCTGGTTAACCTCACGCTTCTCAGTTTCCTCCTCTAGAAAATGGAAACGGTGATGGCAGCTACCTTGCCAGTTTCTGTGGGTGACAGAAGAGACGATCCAGAGAAAGTGCTTAGCAGAAGTAAGTATCTGGCAATGGGAACCTTTTTCACAGCCTACCTTTATCAGTCTCTGCTTTGTGTCTGCTTTTTCCAGTGAAACTGTGAAGGAGGGGCATCCCGGTTACCAGGTGCAGGGTGGCAGCAGACCCCATGGGCACAAAGGGCCCCAGCAGTTGTCTACCCAGAAGAGGAACAGATGTGATGGTCCCTAANTGTGTCTGCTTTTTCCAGTGAAACTGTGAAGGAGGGGCATCCCGGTTACCAGGTGCAGGGTGGCAGCAGACCCCATGGGCACAAAGGGCCCCAGCAGTTGTCTACCCAGAAGAGCAACAGATGCGATGGTCCCTAAAGAAGCTGCAAGCGGCATCCTGTAGCAGCTCAGCAGATGAAGGCGTTGGACCTACATGACTCATGCCATAGAAGTCTTTCTCAGTGAAAACCAGAGATGAAAGAGAACCTGTGCCATATATGGTTGATGTGGATAGGAAATTAGAGCCCCTTAGAACAGGGCCTGACTCATCAAAGATCATAACTGGGAATGCCTGTAAACATGGATTTTGAGGAACTGCTCCGGCTACTCTGCACTCAGATCAGAAACTTGAAGTTGTTGCTACCACCTGCTATCCATCTATTTAACTATTCAGTATTCAGTGTTTTGGTTTTGGCTGAGACCTTCACTTTTTAGAATCTGAAATACATAGATGTTAATAACCAGGTGAAGGAGAGAATAAAAAAGAGGAATAAATATTTTAAAAACCAAATTCCAAACCCAGGAAGGTTATTTCATTAGAGGAAAGATGGTTCAGCCAAGATATGGGCTTAGTATGTCCAAGAATCTCAGTCACCCAAGAGTTTCATTCTCAGAGGCTGGGGATGAAAAGAAATATCTCTCTTAGATAACTCTGCTGTAAGGATGCCAATCTAGAATCAATAGACTTCAGACTTCTACTTTTTCAGTATACCTAAACCAAAGGATCATTGGATGGAGAAGAATTAAACTTATCTAAAAAAGAAAAGTGAGAAGTACTCAATATCAAGATTTTACAGTTTACTGTCAGTACTTTATGATTTAATTCATAATGGAGAGAAGCTTTACATTGGAAAGAATGAAGTCAACTTTTCCTGAATGGAGAAAATATAATTATAGAAATTATATAATTATAGTTAATTATAGAAAACAAGTGCTCTGACCTGGACACACAGTAACACTCAAAACTTATTGAAAAAATGTTATTGTTTATCTTAAGCACTCCTTATGGTAGTACATGTTGCTGCTGCTGCTGCGAAGTCTCTTCAGTCGTGTCCGACTCTGTGCGACCCCATAGACGGCAGCCCACCAGGCTCCCCCATCCCTGGGATTTTCCAGACAAGGACACTGGAGTGGGTTGCCATTTCCTTCTCCAGTGCATGAAAATGAAAAGCGGAAGTGAAGTCGCTCAGCTGTGTCCGACTCTTAGTGACCCCATGGACAGCAGCCTACCAGGCTCCTCCGCCCGTGGGATTTTTCAGGCAAGAGTACTGGAGTGGGGTGCCATTCTAATACTTACTTAAAAGAAACATGAAGGTGAAAATGAAGCAGAACAAAACAAAATGAAATAACCGCCAGAGATTTCTCCATGTAGATTTAGGTAGTAGTCCCAAAAAACTTATCAGGAAGGTGGTAATAAGTAGCAAAAGGCAAAAACCAATGGCATATTTTAGAGCATGCAGCATATTGAATGATGTAATGTGTAAAATCTTAAGAACTGGAGTTAGTTCATTGTAAAGTATGTCACATGTTCACAATTATCCTGTGTTGCTGGAAACGATGACCCAACTAAGATATGGTATGTGGTGTGAAGAAAATGATACCATATGTGTCTTGTGGAGAACTAAGAATATGGTTGATGCTAAAGGTGATATATTACAGTAAACAAAGTTGAGGTGATTTTGAATACTTAACAGAAATTCATTGGGAAATAAGACTTCACAATTTGCAATAGCTGAGGCATAAAGTGAATTAGGAAGATATGTTCAAGATGTCTGAGTTACCAGTCATGTAACTGTCAGGCTTCCCTTAAGAATGGTGTGCCTCTTCACCCACTAAAGTATCAGAAGAGGGAAAGATGGACCAGACTGCAGGGAAGGAGAAATTCTGGCTTCCAGCTCTAGCCCTGTTGAAAATCTCTGGGCTGTGGTTTCCTCTTCTGCCGTATAATCTTGTTCTGGCCCAATATTTCTTATCTCTAAATTCTCTGCCAGCTCTTAGATTGCATGATTAAAAAAAAAAAATCACAACTCCAATCTGTAACTGGTTTCTCTGAAACAATTATCAGCGCCATTTATCCCTAACCTAGTCTAACCTCACTCCCTCCTTTCACTTTATTTATTATATATTTATTTGTTTATTTATGGCTGCGCCATGCAGCATGTGGGATCTAGTCCCCTGACCAGGGGTCAAGCCTGTGGTCCTTGCAGTGGAAACATGGATTCTTAACTTCTGGACCACTAGGAAAGTCTCTCCCTTAATTTTATATCGTTAATTTTGTTTTCCCAATTTCTCTTTTATTCTTCCCAA
Source organism: Raphicerus campestris (assembly GCA_006410735.1). Lineage (NCBI taxonomy): Eukaryota > Metazoa > Chordata > Mammalia > Artiodactyla > Bovidae > Raphicerus > Raphicerus campestris. Next base: position 146,661 of record SJYW01015498.1, on the reverse strand, counting down.
CCATGAATATTTTAGTTCTTTTTGCCTTTTTCTTTAGTTCTTTTTGCCTTTTTTTTGGCCTTTTTCCACCCCAAAAGATGAAGGATGTCAGATATTATGGAATCCCATAGATGAAGCCCTGAGACTATTTGTTTACCTTGACTATATAAATAGTATTTTATTCCTCTCCAGGGAGAAGTTAAAATACATGGAAAATTTGCCCAGTGAATATAATAAGCACCATACTATAAAATGTAGGAAAAAATAGTAGGTAAATGGCTATTTTAAGCTTCTAGTCAAGGGCTTGTTATAAATCATAGTGTAAAATTAAGGATTTAAAAAAACCTTGAAAATTAGTTTGATCCTATCTTGTCTTTTTTCCAGACATTTGGAAATGAGACAATACTAAACTGTATGAGTCAAGAATAATAGAGTTTAACTTAGTTTTACTTCTCAGTCTTGATATTTGACACACGCTATATTTCCACTATAAGCATTCTGTTTATTTTTAGTGCTACCTAGAAGAGAAAACATACAAATTTGGGGTCNACAATACTAAACTGTATGAGTCAAGAATAATAGAGTTTAACCTAGTTTTACTTCTCAGTCTTGATATTTGACACACGCTATATTTCCACTATAAGCATTTTGTTTATTTTTAGTGCTACCTAGAAGAGAAAACACACAAATTTGGGGTCTAATGTAATTAGCCTAGAGTAACGCTGAGTTTCCTTTCATAGACACTTGAGTACTGAGAGAGGCTTATGCTATTTCTTTTGAGATTTAGGGCCACAGTTCTATTTCCTTTTAATCTCTCTCAAAAGACTTGGCACATTTTTCTACATGCAGCAACGGTCTAAGGATATTGACTCATGAAAATCAATCACTTAAGCAAATGTTATTGTAAGTTTGGTAAATGATATTTATCTTAGATCTGAAAAACGATAGCATTTTAGACTTGGACAAGTGCTTGGAGATATCTAGATCAGTGGTTCCCTAAGCGCTGTCCTTGGAGCCCTTGAGATTGCCTTTCAAGGTTCAGGGGAACCTTCCATAGCATTTGCAAGATCAGAAAAATGCTGAGATGACTGCCTTTTCCACTGGTTGACTTTTGTACTGTTGGTGCAAAAGTGACAGTGGGTAAAACTGTTGTTGTTTTAGCATGTATCAAGCAGTGGCACCAAACTGTTCTAACACTAGTTGCATTCTTACCCATCACACACTAGCAGGGAAAAAAGTTTATGCTGCAAGAGTAATGGTGAAGACTCCAGCCAGGTCCTAGGCCACAATAGCAACAGACAAATATTTGTTGCATTTATATACATACAACCAATTTATTTTTCTAGAAAAGAAAACTACAAAAAATGAAATTGAGACAATTCCATTCAAAACTGCATCAAAAAAGAAGAAAATACTTAGAATATAAGGAATAAATTTAACTAAAGGAGTATNACAGACAAATATTTGTTGCATTTATATACATACAACCAATTTATTTTTCTAGAAAAGAAAACTACAAAAAATGAAATTGAGACAATTCCATTCAAAACTGCATCAAAAAAGAAGAAAATACTTAGAATATAAGGAATAAATTTAACTAAAGAAGTGTAAGACACGTATGCTGAAAGCTGCCAAATACTAGACAAATCAAAGGTCTAAATTAATGTTTATGGATTGGAAGGATCAGCCTTGTTAAGATGGCAATATTCTCTAAATTCATCCAAAGAGTCAATACAATCTCTATGTAAATTCCAAGAAATTTGCAAGTTGATCTTAAAATTTGTATAGAAATATAAAGGACCTAGAATAGCCAAAATTTTTTTTGGAGAAAAAATAAAGAACAAAGTAGGACTTATAGTACCTGTTTAAAAACTTACTATAAACTACAGTAATCAAGACAGGATGGCACAATGGTAGACACACAGGCACTGGACTAAGAAAGAAAAGACAAATAAACCCTTATATTTATTATCAATTGAATTTTAACAAAAGTGCCAAGGTAATTCAATAAGGAAAGGACAGTCTTGTTAGCAAATGGCATTGAAACAACTGGATATGCCTATGCAAAAAAATGAACTTAGATGCTTACCTTACATACTGCAAAAACATTAATTGTGATTACAGATCTAAATTAAGGGCTAAAATTATAATATTGTCAGAAAAAAATTAAAAGATTTTTTTGTGATCTAGGCTGAGGCAAAGATTTCATAGATATGACACCAGACATGTGATCCATAAAGGAAACATTTGATAAATTGGATTTAATAAAAATTTAAAAATTTTGCTCTTCAAAAGCTACATTTATAAAATGAAAAGAAAAGCCACAGAGTGGGAAAATATTTGCAAATCATATATCTGATGAAGAACTTCTGTCCAGGATAAATGTTATCTATTAAAATATAAATACTATGTATTTTTAATCTATGATGTTTCATGTAAACAACATTTTGTTCATTGTCAGACGTGTGTGATAAATCAACTTCACTGTATTAAAAAAGAAGCAAAACAAAAATAACATGAAAACTCCTACAGTTAAAAAAGATAAATAACTCCTACAATTAAAATATATCATAGTTAAAATGAGTAAAAGGCCTAAATAGACATTTCACCAGAGTAGAAATACAAATAGCTGCTGCTGCTGCTGCTGCTAAGTCGCTTCAGTCACGTTCGACTCTGTGCGACCCCATAGACGGCAGCCCACCAGGCTCCCCCTGTCCCTGGGATTCTCCAGGCAAGAACACTGGAGTGGACTGCCATTTCCTCCTCCAATGCATGAAAGTGAAAAGCGGAAGTGAAGTCGCTCAGCTGTGTCCGACTCTTAGTGACCCCATGGACTGTAGCCTACCAGGCTCCTCCATCCATGGGATTTTCCAGGCAAGAGTACTGGAGTGGGGTACCATTCCCTTCTCCACAAATAGCTAGGTACATGAAAATAAAAAATGCTCAACATCATTCATCGTTAAAGGAAACGTACATTAAAGCCACAGTGAGCTACCACTACACATCATTAGAATGGCTGTAATAAGAAAGACTGACAATAATAAATGTTGGTGAGGATGTGGAGAAATTGGAGCCCTCATATAATTCTGGTGGGAATGTAAACTGGTACAACCATTTTTTGACATTGGTGTGATTCAGTGATATTCAGATATCTCCACTGAATATCACTGTGATCCAGTGATATTCAGATATCTCCACTCCAGTGATATTCAGATATCTCCACTAACAGTGCAATTTTATCACAGGTATAGTTTTGTGTATTGACCTCCAGTCAAGATATGGAACAAATTCATGACCACAAGGATCCCTGTTAATGACCTCATAAGTGTGATTATAAAAATCACACTCCTTTGCCCTCTCTCTTGAACTCCCTCATCCCTGGCAACCATTAATCTGCCCTCCATCTCAATAACTCTGTCAGTTCAAGATGAATGGAATTAAATGTGACACTTTACTAGACATGTTCAATTCTAGTACCAGCTTTTTCATCTGGACCATTTCCACAACTAAATATTTATCACTTCATCAGAGTTCATCACAGTTACTGCAAACAAGTAAAAAATTTCAAAACCACAGTAGAGGTAGAATTGGGCCCATCAGCTGAGAGACTGCCTATATTCTATTGCCTGCAAGCAGGGCCAATTTGGATTAGTGTCTGTAAAATTATAAATAGCTCCAAGTTCTGGTTCACATAATTGGAACTACACACGTTGACTCCTCACATTCTGAGAGTCTAGGCTCCCTCCCTCTCTTCCTTCTTCCTTCCTTCACTTTCCCCCTTACTTAAACATATCCGAAAGCCTTCAGTGTGACTGCTGAATTACACAGTGGCTAAAAGTGGGGTCTCAAGGATGACTCTCCATCACCCAACTCTGTCTTCTTCCTCCCATCCCCTGTAGCTCCCTCTTCCTTCCCCAATAACTTTTAAAGGTTGTTGTATACAGATAATACCTGTGCCACAAAATCACATACATACATGCATAGTTTAAAAAAAGAAGGAACATGGAGTAGGTCTCATATGTTTCCACACCTTCGCCTTTGTCTGTGACAAGGCCTTTCTGTCCATTGTTGCTGTGTTCAGTCACCCAGCCGTGTCCGACTCTCTGCGACCCCATGGACTGCAGCACGCCAGCCCTCCCTGGCCCTCACCATCTCCTGAAGTTTGCCCAGGAACCTGTTCATGTTCATTGCATGAGTGATGCCATCCAGCCATCTCATCCTCTGATGCCCTCTTCTCCTTGTGCCCTCAAATCTTTCCCAGCATCAGGGACTTTTCCAATGAGCTATTTATATCAGATGACCAAAAAACTGGAGCATCAACTTCAGCATCAGTCCTTCCGATAAGTATTCAAGGTTGATTTCCCTTAAGATTGACTGGTTTGATTTCCTTGCAGTCCAAGAAACTCTCAGGAGTCTTCTCTAGCACCACACTTTGAAAGCATCAATTCTTCGGCACTCTGCCTTCTTTACGGTCCAGTTCTCAAAACTGTATGTGACCACTGGGAAGACCATAGCCTTGACTATACAAACTTTTCTTGGAGGAGTAATGTCTCTGCTTTTCAACATATTGTCTAGGTTTGTCATGGCTTTCCTGCCAAGAAGCAAATGTCTTCTGATTTCATGGCTGCAGTCACCATCCGTGGTGATTTTAGAGCGCAAGAAGAGGCAATCTGTTACTAATTCCACCTTGTCCCTCTATTTGCCAAGAAGTAGTGGGGGCCAGATGCCATAATCTTAGTTTTTTTAATATTTGGTTTTAAGCCGGCTCTTTCACTCTCCTCCTCCACCCTCCTCAAGAGGTTCTTTAGTTCCTCTTCGATTTCTGCCATAGAGTGGTATCATTCACGTATCTGAGGTTGCTGATATTTCTCCTACCTATCTTGATTCCAGCTTGTAACTCATCCAGCCTGGCATTTCTCATGATGTGCTCAGTGTATACATTAAACAAACAGAGTGACAACAGACAGCCCTGTCGTACTCCTTTCTTACTCTTGAACCAATCAATTGTTCCTAACAGGGTTCTAACTATTGCTTCTTGATCTGCATACAGGTTTCTCATGAGGCAGATAAGATGGTCTGGTCTGGTATTCCCATCTCTTAAAGAGCTTCCCCAGATTATTATGATCCACACAGTTAAAGGCTTTGGCATAGTTGATGAAACAGAGGAAGAGATATTTCTCTGGAATACCCTCGCTTTCTCTATGATCCAGTGACTGTTGGCAATTTGATATCTGGTTTCTCTTTCTTTCTAAACCTAGCTTAGACATCTGGAAGTTCTTGGCTCTCACAATGCTGAAGCCTAGCATGCAAGACTTTAAGCATGACCTTACTACCATGGGAGTGCAACTGTCTGATGGTTAGCACATTTGTTAGTACTATGCTTCTTGGGAATTTGGATGTTGACCTTTTCCAGTCCTGTGGCCCCTGCTGGGTCTTCCAGATTTGCTGACATATTGAATGCAACACCTTGACGGCATCATCTTTTAGGGTTTAGAATAGTTTTACTGGAATAGTTCTGCCCATTACCAAATAAATATTCCTTGCATTTTATAGCCCAGAGATAAAAATTCAGGCATGTTTAATTATGACCATAAAGTTTAATTGGTCTATCAAAGAAATACAAAATGCAGTGATTTTTCAGATCAAATAACTTTAAGTATGTAAAGCTTTTATCTTTAAGATCTCTGGAGAGTACCTCTCTTTTTGTCTTCTGTGTGAAATTTCCCTGAAATAAATGGAAACTTTGTTTTTGTTTTGTTCTTTTTCTTTTTAAACTGCAACATGAATTGCTGCTTGAAGATTAAGCCCCTTGGTTCAGAGCTGCTACCTATTGCTTGAAAGATAATGGAATGAATGTCTCTAAGTGTGTGACAAAGAACTGAAAACTTCTTCAATTTTGATCAGAAAAAATACAGTTTTGTCCAACAGGTTTGATGGATACCCAGTTGCTAAGACCTTCCAGGAAACTAAGTTTGGAAGTTTGCTAACATAAATGGGGAAGACAGAGGGAAGGTAATAGCCCTGGGTTGTTTGGCTCATTTATGTCAGTAGTCAGGAACAGGCTGACTATGTGTCACTGTCCTTAATGGGATTCCATGAGATGGCCCATCTTTATTTCTTCATACAATGATGATGACTTGAAGGAATTTTCCTGGTTGTCCAGTGGTTAAGATTTCACCTTCTAATGCAAGGGGTGTGGGTTCAAACCCTGGCTGGGGAGCTAAAATCCCACGTGCTTTGTAGTCAAAAAACGAAAGCAGAAGCAATACTGCAACAAAATTCAATAAAGACNTAAGTTTGGAAGTTTGCTAACATAAATGGGGAAGACAGAGGGAAGGTAATAGCCCTGGGTTGTTTGGCTCATTTATGTCAGCAGTCAGGAACAGGCTGACTATGTGTCACTGTCCTTAATGGGATTTCATGAGATGGCCCATCTTTATTTCTTCATACAAAGATGATGACTTGAAGGAATTTTCCTGGTTGTCCAGTGGTTAAGATTTCACCTTCTAATGCAAGGGGTGTGGGTTCAATCCCTGGCTGGGGAGCTAAAATCCCACGTGCTTTGTAGTCAAAAAATGAAAACAGAAGCAATACTGCAACAAAATTCAATAAAGACTTTAAAAGTGGTCCATATCAAGGACAAAAAATCTTGAAAAAAGATAATGATTTGAAAGATCAGTGATTTATTTCAGATCAGTCACAAAACTATTTTAAAAAAGAAACGTACTTTGATCTCTTGGGCTTATGCCATCTACTATTTTGGTGGTTGTGGGCATCAGTCACTTAAGAATAGTGAAGGTTATGAAGGCTTACTCATATTTTGAGGTTCAGTTCTTGGGCTCTGACTTGCTATGGGACAAAATGGAGGAGGATGAGAGACAGAGATGAAAGGCAGGGCCAGGGCAGTTGGTGAGATGCTGCAGGGGTTGATAAACTTTTCTGTAAATGGTTAGATAGTAAATATTTTAGGCTTTGCAGATCCTCTGGTATCTGTCGAAACCATTTATGTAAGCAATGGGTATGGCTGTGTTCCAATAAAATTTCATTTACAAAAATAGGCTTTGGGCCAGATTTGGTTCATGGCTGTAGTTTACCCATCCCTGGGTCAGAGAATCAGACAGGATTAAGCTGAAGTTGTAAGTACTCACTGCTTGTAAGTTCAGTTCAGTTGCTCAGTTGTGTCCGACTCTTTGTGACTCCGTGAATCGCAGCACACCAGGCCTCCCTGTCCATCACCATCTCCCAGAGTTCACTCAGACTCACATCCATTGAGACAGTGATGCCATCCAGCCATCTCATCCTCGGTCATCCCCTTCTCCTCCTGCCCCTAATCCCTCCCAGCATCAGAGTCTTTTCCAATGAGTCAACTCTTCACATGAGGTGGCCAAAGTACTGGAGTTTCAGAAATCCCAGGGCTTATCTCCTTCAGAATGGACTGGTTGGATCTCCTTGCAGTCCAAGGGACTCTCAAGAGTCTCCTCCAACACCACAGTTCAAAAGCATCAATTCTTCGGTGTTCAGCCTTCTTCACAG
>SJYW01015498.1:97079-130483 GCA_006410735.1 Raphicerus campestris | reverse complement strand
GTGTGTGATAAATCAACTTCACTGTATTAAAAAAGAAGCAAAACAAAAATAACATGAAAACTCCTACAGTTAAAAAAGATAAATAACTCGTACAATTAAAATATATCATAGTTAAAATGAGTAAAAGGCCTAAATAGACATTTCACCAGAGTAGAAATACAAATAGCTGCTGCTGCTGCTGCTGCTAAGTCGCTTCAGTCACGTTCGACTCTGTGCGACCCCATAGACGGCAGCCCACCAGGCTCCCCCTGTCCCTGGGATTCTCCAGGCAAGAACACTGGAGTGGACTGCCATTTCCTCCTCCAATGCATGAAAGTGAAAAGCGGAAGTGAAGTCGCTCAGCTGTGTCCGACTCTTAGTGACCCCATGGACTGTAGCCTACCAGGCTCCTCCATCCATGGGATTTTCCAGGCAAGAGTACTGGAGTGGGGTACCATTGCCTTCTCCACAAATAGCTAGGTACATGAAAATAAAAAATGCTCAACATCATTCATCGTTAAAGGAAACGTACATTAAAGCCACAGTGAGCTACCACTACACATCATTAGAATGGCTGTAATAAGAAAGACTGACAATAATAAATGTTGGTGAGGATGTGGAGAAATTGGAGCCCTCATATAATTCTGGTGGGAATGTAAACTGGTACAACCATTTTTTGACATTGGTGATATTTGACATTGTGATCCAGTGATATTCAGATATCTCCACTGTTACTCATTTGTTTCTATTTATGCAATTTTATCACAGGTATAGTTTTGTGTATTGACCTCCAGTCAAGATATGGAACAAATTCACGACCACAAGGATCCCTGTTAATGACCTCATAAGTGTGATTATAAAAATCACACTCCTTTGCCCTCTCTCTTGAACTCCCTCATCCCTGGCAACCATTAATCTGCCCTCCATCTCAATAACTCTGTCAGTTCAAGATGAATGGAATTAAATGTGACACTTTACTAGACATGTTCAATTCTAGTACCAGCTTTTTCATCTGGACCATTTCCACAACTAAATATTTATCACTTCATCAGAGTTCATCACAGTTACTGCAAACAAGTAAAAAATTTCAAAACCACAGTAGAGGTAGAATTGGGCCCATCAGCTGAGAGACTGCCTATATTCTATTGCCTGCAAGCAGGGCCAATTTGGATTAGTGTCTGTAAAATTATAAATAGCTCCAAGTTCTGGTTCACATAATTGGAACTACACACGTTGACTCCTCACATTCTGAGAGTCTAGGCTCCCTCCCTCTCTTCCTTCTCCCTTCCTTCACTTTCCCCCTTACTTAAACATATTTGAAAGCCTTCAGTGTGACTGCTGAATTACACAGTGGCTAAAAGTGGGGTCTCAAGGATGACTCTCCATCACCCAACTCTGTCTTCTTCCTCCCATCCCCTGTAGCTCCCTCTTCCTTCCCCAATAATTTTTAAAGGTTGTTGTATACAGATAATACCTGTGCCACAAAATCACATACATACATGCATAGTTTAAAAAAAGAAGGAACATGGAGTAGGTCTCATATGTTTCCACACCTTCGCCTTTGTCTGTGACAAGGCCTTTCTGTCCATTGTTGCTGTGTTCAGTCACCCAGCCGTGTCCCACTCTCTGTGACCCCATGGACTGCAGCACGCCAGCCCTCCCTGGCCCTCACCATCTCCTGAAGTTTGCCCAGGAACCTGTTCATGTTCATTGCATGAGTGATGCCATCCAGCCATCTCATCCTCTGATGCCCTCTTCTCCTTGTACCCTCAAATCTTTCCCAGCATCAGGGACTTTTCCAATGAACTATTCACATCAGATGACCAAAAAACTGGAGTATCAACTTCAGCATCAGTCCTTCCGATAAGTATTCAAGGTTGATTTCACTTAAGATTGACTGGTTTGATTTCCTTGCAGTCCAAGAAACTCTCAGGAGTCTTCTCTAGCACCACACTTTGAAAGCATCAATTCTTCGGCACTCTGCCTTCTTTAGGGTCCAGTTCTCAAAACTGTATGTGACCACTGGGAAGACCATAGCCTTGACTATACAAACTTTTCTTGGAGGAGTAATGTCTCTGCTTTTCAACATATTGTCTAGGTTTGTCATGGCTTTCCTGCCAAGAAGCAAATGTCTTCTGATTTCATGGCTGCAGTCACCATCCGTGGTGATTTTAGAGCGCAAGAAGAGGCAATCTGTTACTAATTCCACCTTGTCCCTCTATTTGCCAAGAAGTAGTGGGGCCAGATGCCATAATCTTAGTTTTCTTAATATTTGGTTTTAAGCCGGCTCTTTCACTCTCCTTCACCCTCCTCAAGAGGTTCTTTAGTTCCTCTTCGATTTCTGCCATAGAGTGGTATCATTCGCATATCTGAGGTTGCTGATATTTCTCCTACCTATCTTGATTCCAGCTTGTAACTCATCCAGCCTGGCATTTCTCATGATGTGCTCAGTGTATACATTAAACAAACAGAGTGACAACAGACAGCCCTGTCGTACTCCTTTCTTACTCTTGAACCAATCAATTGCTCCAAACAGGGTTCTAACTGTTGCTTCTTGATCTGCATACAGGTTTCTCATGAGGCAGGTAAGATGGTCTGGTCTGGTATTCCCATCTCTTTAAGAGCTTTCCCAGATTATTATGATCCACACAGTTAAAGGCTTTGGCATAGTTGATGAAACAGAGGAAGAGATATTTTTCTGGAATACCCTCGCTTTCTCTATGATCCAGCGACTGTTGGCAATTTGATATCTGGTTTCTCTTTCTTTCTAAACCTAGCTTAGACATCTGGAAGTTCTTGGCTCTCACAATGCTAAAGCCTAGCATGCAAGACTTTAAGCATGACCTTACTAGCATGGGAGTGCAACTGTCTGATGGTTAGCACATTTGTTAGTACTATGCTTCTTGGGAATTCGGATGTTGACCTTTTCCAGTCCTGTGGCCCCTGCTGGGTCTTCCGGATTTGCTGACATATTGAATGCAACACCTTGACGGCATCATCTTTTAGGGTTTAGAATAGTTTTACTGGAATAGTTCTGNACGCATGACACAAAAGACAGATTCTGAAGTATTCTAGACATTTTTGTTTTTGAAACTAAAAGTTCACATATTCTTTTAAAGGCAGATGTTCTATAGAATTGCTTTATGTGACATAAAACTCATGCGGGATTGGGGCATACTACATTATTCAATATTTGGCAAAGACATATGCGCCATTACTTTTTATATTTTGAAATGAATGATTCTGGATATTCTGGACATGCTCAATATGGTTAGCTTTACTGGCTGCTTTTAAAGTTAGGGATATTAGAGATGTTCATACTAAGTCAACTAAGCCAGACAAAGACAAATAACATAGGATACATGTGGAATCCAAAAAATGATTCAAGTGAACTTATTTACAAAACAGAAGTAGACTCACAGACATAGACAACAAATTTATGGTTACCATAGGGAAGCAGAGGGAGGGTAAATTAGGAGTTTGGGGTTAAAATATACATATCACTATAGATAAAATAGATAACCAACAAAGACCTACTGTATAGCACAGGAAACTATACTCAATATCTTGTAATAATCTATAATAGAAGAGAATGTAAAAAAGAACCGAACCCCTTTGCTGTACACCTGAATATTATGTCAACTATATTTTAATAAAAATTAAAAAAACAAATTTAGGGATATTAATAAAGTTCCTATTCAAATAGCTTCAGATTTAATGAAATCATTTCATTAAATTTCATATGTAAATTTTTAAAAATTGAGAATTTCTAGCTTATTTTTATTGAGTCGGACATAACTGAGCAACTTCACTTCCACTTTTCACTTTCATGCATTGGAGAAGGAAATGGCAATCCACTCCAGTATTCTTGCCTGGAGAATCCCAGGGACGGGGGAGCCTGGTGGGCTGCTCTCTGTGGGGTCACACAGAGTCGGACACGACTGAAGAGACTTAGCAGCAGCAGAGTTGATTTACAATATCATGTTAGTTTCAGGTGTACAGCATAGTGATCCAGTGTTTTTACAGATTATATTCCACTGAAGTTACTACAAAATAGTGGCTATAATTCCATGTTCCATACAATATATACTTGTTTATTTTATATACAGGAGCTTGTATCTCTTAATCTCCTACACAGACGACCCTAAACCAATGGTAACCACTAGTTTGTTTTCTATATCCATGAGCCTTTTTCTGTTTTGTGATACACATCCATTTGCTTTATTTTTTAGATTCCTCAAATAAATTATTTTATATAGGATTTGCCTTTCTCTGTCTGACTTACTTCATAAAGCATGATATTCTTTAGGTCCACCATGTTGCTGCAAATGGCAGAATTTCATTCTTTATTGATAGTTGAGTAATATTCCATTGTAGGAATATACCATATCTGTGTACATTCATCTACTTCCACATATTGGCTATTGTAAATAATGCTGCTGTGAACAATGGGGTTGCATGTATCTTTTCAAATTAGTATTTTCACTTTTTCCTCAGATATATACCCAAGAATATCATTTGATATTTCTATTTTTAGTTTCTTGAGAAACTTTCACACCGCTTTCCACAGTGGCTACACCAATTCACATTCCCACCAACAGTGTACAAGGGTTCCCTTTCTTCCATATCCTTGCCAACATATGTTATTTGTAGACTTTTTGATGATAGCTATGCTGACAGGTATGAGGTGATATCTCATTATTATTTTGATTTGCAGTTCTCTAATAATTAGTCAAGTTATTGTTCTATGTGCATGTTAGCCATATGTATGTTGTCTTTGGAAAAATGTATATTCAGGTCTTTGGCCATTTTTTGATTGGGTTGTTTAATTTTCTTTGATATTGATTCTACAAATTGTTTATTTTGAATATTAAACCCTGTTAGTCATATCATTTACAATAATTTTGTCCTATTTTGTAGGTTGTCTTTTTGGTTTGCTGATGGTTTCCTCTGCTATGCGAAAGCTTTTAAATTTATTTAGGTCTCATTTATTCATCTTAGTTTTTATTTCTTTTGCTTTATGAGACAGATCCAAAAACATATTGTCATGATTTTTGTTAACGAGTGTTCTGTGTTCTCTTCTGGAAATTTTATGGTTTCTAGCCTTACATTTAGGTCTTTAATCCATTTGGAGTGATTTTTCTTTTTGTATATGGTATAAGGAAATGTAGCCATCCAGTTCTCAGCACTACCTACTGAAGAGAGTGTCTTTTCTCCACTGTATATTCTTGCCTTCTTTGTTGTAGATTAATTGACCATAGGTGCCTGGGTTTACTTCTCGTATCCCTATTCTGTTCCATTAATCAATGATGTGGCTGCTTTTGTGCCAGGACCATGTATTTTGTTTACTGTAGGTTTATATATAGTCTGTGTGATAGTTTGAGCATTCTTCGGCATTGCCTTTCTTTGGGATTGGAAAGAACACTGAACTTTTCCAGTCCTGTGGCCACTGCTGAGTTTCCCAAATTTGCTGACATACTGAGTGCAGCACTTTCACAGCATCATCTTTTAGAATTTGAAAGAGCTCAACTGGAATTCCATCACTTCTACTAGCTTTGTTTGTAGTGATGCTTCCTGAGGCCCACTTGACTTCACACTCCAGGATGTCTGGCTCTAGGTGAGTGATCACACCTTCATGATTATCTGGGTTGTGAAGATCTTTTTTATACAGTTCTTCTGTGTATTCTTGCCACCTCTTCTTAATATCTTCTGCTTCTGTTAGGTCCATACCATTTCTACTCTTCATTGTGCCCATTTTTGCATGAAATGTTCCCTTGGTGTCTCTAATTTTCTTGAAGAGATCTCTAGTCTTTCTCATTCTATTGTTTTTCTCTATTTCTTTGCATTGATTACTGAGGAAGGCTTTTTTATCTCTCCTTGCTATTCTTTGGAACTCTGCATTCAAATGCTTAAAATTCTCCAAGTAATGATCAAAATTCTCCAAGCCAGGTTTCAACAGTATGTGAATCATGAATTTCCAGATGTTTAAGCTGGATTTAGAAAAGGCAGAGGAACCAGAGAGCAAATTGCCAGTATCCACTGGATCACTGAAAAAGCAAGACAGTTCCAGAGAAACTTTTATTTCTGCTTTATTAACTATGCCAAAGCCTAGTCAATAGGCTGTGTGAATCACAATAAACTGTGGAAAATTCTTCAAGAGATGGGAATACCAGACCACCTAACCTGCCTCTTAAGAAATCTGTATGCAGGTCAGGAAGCAACAGTTAGAACTGGACATGGAACAACAGACTGGTTCCAAATCAGGAAAGGTGTACGTCAAGGCTGTATATTGTCACCCTGCTTATTTAACTTATATGCAGACTACATCATGAGAAACGCTGGGCTGGAAGAAGCACAAGCTGGAATCAGGATTGCTGGGAGAAATATCAGTAACCTCAGATATACAGATGACACCACCCTTATGGCAGAAAACAAAGAACAACTAAAGAGCCTCCTGATGAAAGTGAAAGAGGAGAGTGAAAAAGTTGGCCTAAAACTCAACATTCAGAAAACGAAGATCATGGCATCTGGTCCTATCACTTCATGGCAAATAGATGGGAAACAGTGGAAACAGTGACAGACTTTATTTTTTGGGCTTCAAAATCATTGCAGATGGTGACACAGCTGTGAAATTAAAAGACACTTGCTCCTTGGAAGAAAAGCTTGACCAATCTAGACAGCATATTAAAAAGCAGAGATATTACTTTGCCACCAAAGGTCCATCTAGTCAAAGCTATGGTTTTTCTAGTAGTCATGTATGGGCATGAGAGTTGGACTATAAAGAAAGCTGAGTGCTGAAGAATTGATGCTTTTGAACTGTGGTGTTGGAGGAGACTCTTGAGAGTCCTTTGGACTGCAAGGAGATCCAACCAGTCCATCTTAAAGGAAATCTGTCCTGAATATTCATTGGAAGGACTGATGCTGAAGCTGAAACTCAAATACTTTGGGCACCTGATGAGAAGAACTGACTCATTGGAAAAGACCCTGTTGCTGGGAAAGATTGAGGGCAGGAGGAGAAGGGGATGACAGAGGATGAGATGGATGGATGGCATCACAGACTCGATAGACATGAGCGTGAGTAAACTCCGGAAGTTGGTGATGGACAGGGAGGCCTGGTGTGCTGCAGTCCATGGGGTGGCAAAGAGTCAGACACGAATGAGTGACTGAACGGAACTGATAGTATAGCCTGCAGTCAGGAAGGGTGATACTTTCAGTTTTGCTCTTTTTTCTAAGATGGCTTTGGCAATTTGGATCTTTTGTGGTTTCATATAAATTTTAGAATTATTTGTTTAGTTCTGTGAAAAATGACAGGGGTATTTTGATAAGAATTATACTAAACTGGAGATTGTTTTGTGTAACATGGCCATTTTAACCATATTAATTCTTCCAATCCAAGAGCATGAAGTAACTTTACATTTCTTTGTGTCATCTTCANTTAGTTCTGTGAAAAATGACAGGGGTATTTTGATAAGAATTATACTAAACTGGAGATTGTTTTGTGTAACATGGCCATTTTAACCATATTAATTCTTCCAATCCAAGAGCATGAAGTAACTTTACATTTCTTTGTGTCATCTTCAGTTTCCTTCATCAGTGTTTTACAGTTTTCAGAGTATAGGTTTTTTACCCCCTTGGTTGTTTATTCCTAGGCATTTTATTTCTAGCTTCTTTTAAAATATAATTTGAGACATATCCACAAATGTCATTCATTATTCTTTCATATTCCCCGTTTAATTCCTATGCATTTGGTAAACTCCTGGGGAGGAAGGTCTAGAAATGCAACATTTAGTTTTATCGATAAAATCAGGTGTTCATATCCCAGCTGGAACTTTGGGAAAGCCATAGACACTCATGTTCCTGTCTCATGCCTACAAATTGCCTAGCCTTTCCTGTAATAACTGGATGGGACGTCAGTTTGGTAAACAATGTTCCTCTGAGCAGATATATATGTCTAAGCAATCAGATCATCAAAGAATTTTTTTTTTTTACAGTTTATTTATTTATTTTCTGGCTTCCTTCTGTCAGTTGATCTCACCAGCATGACAATGAGTATAGAATACAAAAATCTGTTTACCAGATGTTCCAATGCAATCTGCAAGACTTAGAACACAAATGCTATTTTGGAGAGCAATCTCTGTTTCGTATACATCCTTCCTTTGTAGTGTGTGACTTCTGTCCTAAATAAACAACTAAAGAAATATTGGATTTAATGCAGGAAAGAAAGGGGGATGACTATTTTTGAACACAGTCTTTGAAACTTTATTTCTATACTAGGGCTGACATCTGTATGACTATCAGGTTTGTCTTATGAGGCATATGGAAGAGAAGCAGTGTGGCGGCTTAGCTAAGAGCATGGCCTCTGAGATCAGGCTGGATCCCGATCTTGGTTCTGCAACTTGCTAACTGTGTGACCTTGAGAACATTCTTTAAGCACCGTGCCTCAGTCTCCATTTTCAGGCAATAGCAGCAGTGCAATAAGTTTGCTGTGAGGATCCAACGGGTTAGCTTGGTATAGAGTAAACACTAATTGAGCTTTAGGGGGCAGTATTTGATCCCTGGGTCGGAAAGATCCCCTGGAGAAGGAAATGGCAATTCACTCCAGTGTTCTTGCCTGGAGAATCCCATGGACAGAGAAGCCTAGTAGGTTACAGTCCACGGGGTCGCAAAGAGTCGNAAAGTACTTTCACAACAAAGAAACACATCAAACTGTCCACATTGTTGAAAATGGCAGTATAAAGTACTAGATTCCCAAGATGGAAGACTTATAAAATCAGTTAAGGAAGTGCTAGTTTTCACGCATTGCTGTATGAATGTAAAACAACGCTTTATTTGAATTACACCAAATTTGGAGATACTCCATGTGATCTGACTTAAAATGTTATTATGGAATAGAAATGAAGTTTAGTCTGGTGAATGGCAGGTAGCACCTCAAAGAGATAAGTCTCCTTCTCAGCAGATACTGATGTGCCAAAAAGCTGCTTCTGCACATGGTCAGATAGGGATTAGTATTCAGAGACAGTTCTATTGTTTTCCTGAGCCATAATGGATTGGTTAACTAGCTGTATAAATATGAATAATCAATGTTTATTTAATATTCCACACCATGATTGTGAATAAGTCATGTCAACATTTTTTAATCTCTTACTAAACAGATGTCTTGAGGAAGCTATGCTGAGTACATATACTATTTCACAAAGAGAAAATAAAAAACTTTTGAAAAGAAAAAAAGTAAAGTTCTGTAGTGTATGCTAAATAGTTTAAATTATTTACACATTTGCCTCCTATTTACAATTTTGCCTCCTAATTTGGTTCTGAAATTCTGCTTTAAGTTCAAATAGAAAANAGAAAAAAAGTAAAGTTCTGTAGTGTATGCTAAATAGTTTAAATTATTTACACATTTGCCTCCTATTTACAATTTTGCCTCCTAATTTGGTTCTGAAATTCTGCTTTAAGTTCAAATAGAAAACACATGTGTTCATACCCTTCTGTGGAAAGAGATGGTATGTTACTTTTAACTTTTTGTTGTCTAATTCCTCCAGTTTGGCAACCAGAGGATTGGAATAATTGTGAGATGATTTATTTCCTAATAATGGTCAAAGTTTTCATCAGTGTTCTCATCTGTGTTGTCAGACCACTGCTTTTTCTAGGAGGCTAGTGCCATTTCCCCATGGTTGGGTCATTTACTTAAAACCGAGAGGCTATTATTTCTCGTAAAACTAATCATGTCTGCAACTGACAAAACTTTCCACTTTCAGTCATATTTCAGAGTATTCTTGCTCAGAATAGTTTTGTTTCTACAGATAATACATAGAAGAAAAAAAAAGAAGGCTGAGGAACGTGCTTTCCCTGGGCTAGGAATAAAGACATTCCAAAACATCTGGCAAAGATCATGAAATTTCATTTGAATTTTAGCTCATTTGAATTCTTGCAGCAGTTTTCCCCTCACAACCACTAAACCAAATATGGAACGACTAATTCCTTTTGGCTGTAGTTGTTTTGGTACTAACTAGTCCCAAGAGCTGCTCCAGTGTTCTTGCCTGGAGAATCTCAGGGAGGGCGGAGCCTGGTGGGCTGCCATCTATGGGGTCGCGCAGAGTCGGACGCGACTGAAGTGACTCAGCAGCAGCAGCGGTCCCGAGAGCAAGGTGATCACACNCTTGCCTGGAGAATCTCAGGGAGGGCGGAGCCTGGTGGGCTGCCATCTATGGGGTCGCGCAGAGTCGGACGCGACTGAAGTGACTCAGCAGCAGCAGCAGTCCCGAGAGCAAGGTGATCACACCAACAATGGGTGAGTTATCATTTTCTCCCACCGAGGCACTAACTTGGGTCCTACTGCCTAGCTCTGGACAGTGGGTGCATGCAGGCACACAGTGGGTGCTCCATAAATGTAAGCCGAAACAAGGAAGGAGGCAGTGGTAAAGCGATGCCTGTTTTAAATGGTTTTAGCAACACTGCTCAACGTGGTCACCAGGCTTGCCATCACATGCACCCTGTTATCTCTAAGTCACCCAGATAACTGCAGAAGCCAGCATGACCTTTGCCTTCAATCAGCCAGACAGTCAAAATAAAACAAGCCCTCTCATTTCAAGTCACACTGTGGATATCTGGCTCCCAGACAGCATCTCGCTGAAAAGGTAACTAAAACTGGAGATATATTTATTTTAAATACTTGTTGGGCTCAGTAGATCTCACCTCAGAAATGGAATCTCAAAAACATCTACTGCTCTTTTCCCATATTGCCCATCCACTCAGCCAGCTTAGGACTGGCATGAGAACCCCATTCACGGAAGACCATAACTTTGAAGAGTCATCCCTGAGATACTCTTTTGTTAATAAATAAGTCAGAAACTCAGTGTCACATTGAAGAAATAATAAAAATTGTAAATGTCACCCAGTTTCAAGACAGCAGAAATGGCTCTCAGTAAAAGCACAGACTGAAATTCCAAAGGACAGAAAGGTCTGTAGCGCCTCTCTCAACTATGGAACCAGAGCATGCATTCCAACCTGCAAACGCACGTGTGGTGATTTCCTACCTTAAATACATTGATAGGGAGATCAATGACCACATAGATAAGGTCTCCAAGGGCAAGGCTGGCTATCAGCGCGTTGGGGCCATTCCTCATGCACTTGTTCTGGTAAATGATCCTGAGCAGGGTTGCATTCCCCACCATTCCCACGATGAAAATAGTACATGATATCACAGTGTTAATGTATTTGAAAGCTGAAGTAATCTTAGNGGTACCTAAACATAATGGTACAGTGAGACAGGATGGCTACTATTTTGCCCTGAAATACAGAGACAGCTTGACATGGTCAGAGGAATCCATAGGTCTGATGTGTGAGACTTCAAGGCATCAGACTCTTACAGCAGGAGGCAGCTTGGTTAGAAGGAATTCTCTTGACCCTCTCAGGCAGAAGTCAGAAAAACAGTTACATCTTATGGTTCCCTAACCTAGACAAGAGGACTTCCAGGAGGAAGTAGAAATAACTCTTGAATATTGTGAGATGTTTATGCTCACTCCAGTGCTTTTCTCTTTTCCTCTGAAAGAAGACTGAAATGACTAAAGAGTAATTTTTTTTTAAACCAAAAGGTTTACTTTCTAAAATAACCATTGGTTAAATGACTCATTACATGAGTTTTAGAAAAACAGGAATTACATGAAAGTACTCTCACAACAAAGAAACACATCAAACTGTCCACATTGTTGAAAATGGCAGTATAAAGTACTAGATTCCCAAGATGGAAGACTTATAAAATCAGTTAAGGAAGTGCTAGTTTTCACGCATTGCTGTATGAATGTAAAACAACGCTTTATTTGAATTACACCAAATTTGGAGATACTCCATGTGATCTGACTTAAAATGTTATTATGGAATAGAAATGAAGTTTAGTCTGGTGAATGGCAGGTAGCACCTCAAAGAGATAAGTCTCCTTCTCAGCAGATACTGATGTGCCAAAAAGCTGCTTCTGCACATGGTCAGATAGGGATTAGTATTCAGAGACAGTTCTATTGTTTTCCTGAGCCATAATGGATTGGTTAACTAGCTGTATAAATATGAATAATCAATGTTTATTTAATATTCCACACCATGATTGTGAATAAGTCATGTCAACATTTTTTAATCTCTTACTAAACAGATGTCTTGAGGAAGCTATGCTGAGTACATATACTATTTCACAAAGAGAAAATAAAAAACTTTTGAAAAGAAAAAAAGTAAAGTTCTGTAGTGTATGCTAAATAGTTTAAATTATTTACACATTTGCCTCCTATTTACAATTTTGCCTCCTAATTTGGTTCTGAAATTCTGCTTTAAGTTCAAATAGAAAACACATGTGTTCATACCCTTCTGTGGAAAGAGATGGTATGTTACTTTTAACTTTTTGTTGTCTAATTCCTCCAGTTTGGCAACCAGAGGATTGGAATAATTGTGAGATGATTTATTTCCTAATAATGGTCAAAGTTTTCGTCAGTGTTCTCATCTGTGTTGTCAGACCACTGCTTTTTCTAGGAGGCTAGTGCCATTTCCCCATGGTTGGGTCATTTACTTAAAACCGAGAGGCTATTATTTCTCGTAAAACTAATCATGTCTGCAACTGACAAAACTTTCCACTTTCAGTCATATTTCAGAGTATTCTTGCTCAGAATAGTTTTGTTTCTACAGATAATACATAGAAGAAAAAAAAAGAAGGCTGAGGAACGTGCTTTCCCTGGGCTAGGAATAAAGACATTCCAAAACATCTGGCAAAGATCATGAAATTTCATTTGAATTTTAGCTCATTTGAATTCTTGCAGCAGTTTTCCCCTCACAACCACTAAACCAAATATGGAACGACTAATTCCTTTTGGCTGTAGTTGTTTTGGTACTAACTAGTCCCAAGAGCTGCTCCAGTGTTCTTGCCTGGAGAATCTCAGGGAGGGCGGAGCCTGGTGGGCTGCCATCTATGGGGTCGCGCAGAGTCGGACGCGACTGAAGTGACTCAGCAGCAGCAGCAGTCCCGAGAGCAAGGTGATCACACCAACAATGGGTGAGTTATCATTTTCTCCCACCGAGGCACTAACTTGGGTCCTACTGCCTAGCTCTGGACAGTGGGTGCATGCAGGCACACAGTGGGTGCTCCATAAATGTAAGCCGAAACAAGGAAGGAGGCAGTGGTAAAGCGATGCCTGTTTTAAATGGTTTTAGCAACACTGCTCAACGTGGTCACCAGGCTTGCCATCACATGCACCCTGTTATCTCTAAGTCACCCAGATAACTGCAGAAGCCAGCATGACCTTTGCCTTCAATCAGCCAGACAGTCAAAATAAAACAAGCCCTCTCATTTCAAGTCACACTGTAGATATCTGGCTCCCAGACAGCATCTCGCTGAAAAGGTAACTAAAACTGGAGATATATTTATTTTAAATACTTGTTGGGCTCAGTAGATCTCACCTCAGAAATGGAATCTCAAAAACATCTACTGCTCTTTTCCCATATTGCCCATCCACTCAGCCAGCTTAGGACTGGCATGAGAACCCCATTCACGGAAGACCATAACTTTGAAGAGTCATCCCTGAGATACTCTTTTGTTAATAAATAAGTCAGAAACTCAGTGTCACATTGAAGAAATAATAAAAATTGTAAATGTCACCCAGTTTCAAGACAGCAGAAATGGCTCTCAGTAAAAGCACAGACTGAAATTCCAAAGGACAGAAAGGTCTGTAGCGCCTCTCTCAACTATGGAACCAGAGCATGCATTCCAACCTGCAAACGCACGTGTGGTGATTTCCTACCTTAAATACATTGATAGGGAGATCAATGACCACATAGATAAGGTCTCCAAGGGCAAGGCTGGCTATCAGCGCGTTGGGGCCATTCCTCATGCACTTGTTCTGGTAAATGATCCTGAGCAGGGTTGCATTCCCCACCATTCCCACGATGAAAATAGTACATGATATCACAGTGTTAATGTATTTGAAAGCTGAAGTAATCTTAGTCTGTTGTGGGCAATAGTTGTGCATTGAGCCATTGCTGGGGAGGGCCAGATTCGTGGGTGGATGTGTGGTAACCACGACACTCAGTTCTGTCCCACGGAAAGTGGTGACACCGTCCACATGGATGCTTAGGTTTGTGCTGTAGCTTTCAGGGTTATCACTGATGACACCTCCAACCAGTGCCACCCAGAAGGACACCCTGAGCCAAAAGGTTTCCATCTCGATGCAAATTTCAGGAAATGTCACTTAATCTGTTGATTTGACACCCTCTATTTTTTTTCTTCCTTTCTCCACCTGGAAAAAGAAAAGAGAAAAGATGATTTTGGTTACAAATCCAGCTGCCAGTAAGATAGCAGTCGATGATAATTTACTGCTTCAATTAAAAAGCAGTATTTATTTGGTAAGTAGATAACATCTGTGTCAGGTTACCCCATGGGAGAACAAAAGTAGACAAGATCAAGGCTCTCCATCAGGGAAGGTTATATCTCTGATTCTCTGTCTCTGCCTGTCTCGCTCACCTTTCTGCAGAGCCATTATGCCTACATCTGGGGCTTCCTGGATGGCTCAGTGGTAAAGAGTCCGCCTGCAACACAGAAGACGCAGGAGATGCCTCAGGTTCAGTCCCTGGGTTGGGAAGATCCCCTGGAGGAGGCATGGCAAACCACTCCAGTATCCTTGCCTGGGAAGTCCCATGGACAGAGGAGCCTGGCGGGCTACAGTCCACAGGGTCGTACTGAAGCAACCGGACATGCATGCACACATCTACATCTATAATGCATATAGATTATAATGTGATTATAATGATTATAATGTGAATGAGGCCTTGACAGTTTTCCCTTTAGGTAGAACAGAAGAAGTTACTTTCTTTTCTCCCTTACACTTAGGCTGATAGCCTGAATTACAGAAAATCTTCAAGAGTTGAGATAACAATATTTTATTTACTAAAGGAAAAGAGATTACATACTGAGTGAAAGTCATATAGTAGTAAGGCATAAAATCACCAAATTTTATAATTAACAATCTAGTATTTCAACACATGTGCTGTTAACATGTATGTGTTTATTTCTATGATGAACATAGAAATAAAATGCACATGTGTGTGTTTAATAAAATAGAAATAAAATGCAGCTCAGGTGCTTTGAAGTATTATGTTCACTGAAAATCAGACCTGTGATTAAACCATCAATACATTTAACAATCTTAGTCAACTAAAAATAAGATAGTTGATAAAGACAGAACATTTATTTTATTAAAAACCTGGATAAACAATGTGTACAATCTACCTCTTTTTTTTGGGGGGTGGGCATTGCACCGCATGTGGGATCCTAGTTTCCTGACCAGGGACTGAATACATGCCCCCTGCTTTGGAAGCGTGGAGTCTTAACCACAGGTCTTAACCTTCAGAGAAGTCCAATCTACATCCTCTGGCAGGAGTTTTTTGCTCCTCCATTTGTCAGAAACTACTATAACAATATTTGTCAACGAGTAGAACTAGGAGTAATGGACTTTCCCAGACCAGGTGTACTATTTGATTTTCCAAATATCCTTTATGCACTCTTTAAACATCCTTTTATAGCTACGTTGATTCTGACCAGCCTTTCACCACGTTGAGCACTTCACACGTGTGATGTCATCTCATCCATACAATGACCAAGAGAACCATATGTCTGTTTCCATTATAAACACAGGGAAACAGACTCAGGAAGGTCAAGCAGCTTGTCAAGGCCATAGCTGGTGTGGCCCTTCTATGACACCAAGGCAGGTGAGTCTGACTTTGAGTCTGACTCCTAACTTCTAGACTGTACACTCACTTAGCACTTAAAACGTTCAACAATGTTTCAAGCATTCTGAAGAAGCAACAGACATTGCAGGGTGCTTAGATATGATTGCAAAAGACCATTTCATTGTTTTGTTTTAGTCACTCGCAGAGAGCAAGTGGTCCTTCTTGTTCAGGAAGTCTAGATTTCTACTTCGGTGCTTAAAGAAAAGATGCTGGGAAATGAGGGAGGCTGGTGATTACACAACAAACATATATAAAAATGGCTCTTGCCATTCTGATCTTTTGGATATTTTCTGTGAGTTTTTGTGAATCTTTCATTTATAATGTAGTATATGTATAGAATGAACACACCCAGGTCACAATTTAAGTGTTAAGAATTGTGTCCTTTTGAGTCTATCCATGGTTGATATCAACCATTTTTAGGAGTTTGACAGTTATCTTGGTTATTAATAAAGCTTAGGGCATAGTTGATATATGAAGAAATAAGATTTGTTCAAGGTGTACAGAAGGTCTAAAGTAAATGTAAGGTGCAATACTGTATACTTCTGCCTTCCCCAGAGATTTTTCTCCCAGGAACCTGAATTAATTTGGGACTTCCCTGGTGGTCCAGTGGTTAAGACCCTGTGCTTTCACTGCAGGGAGCACGGGTTCCAACCCTGGTCAGGAAACTATGCCACGAGGCCAAAAAAAAAGTTTATGTACTATGCTGATCTATTTTATACCTATTTGTTATCTGACTTGAGCTTTACAGCTCTAGGTAGGCAGGGAGAATATCATGAGGAAGAAGCTACGTTTTTGTGACCAAGAAGTGGTAGGACAGGTATAACCCTTCAGTCTAATTAATCATAGGACTTGACTCAGTCTGATTAAATGATTCAAATATCAGTTTTTTCTAAGCTACAAGCATACTGGGCATACAGTTCTGCCTAGACAATTGCGAGTATTGGATTGGCCAAAAAGTTCATTTGGGTTTTTTGTACCAGCTTATGGAGAAGCCCAGATGAACTTTATGACCAAGTCAAATAGTATGCAGTTTTGTTTTTCTTTCTTCGCTTGCTTACAGTTTGGAGNAGTATTGGATTGGCCAAAAAGTTCATTTGGGTTTTTTGTACCAGCTTATGGAGAAGCCCAGATGAACTTTATGACCAAGTCAAATAGTATGCAGTTTTGTTTTTCTTTTTTCGCTTGCTTACAGTTTGGAGTATCTGACAAAACATTGATAGACCTATGAAATGCCGCTATTTCAGTTACACAGTGGTGATCAGGACTCCACTCCACACCACTCCAATAATAAAGCATATCGTCACTCTCCTCTTCAGATCAGAGATGGAAAAAAGGAAATTCTTCAATATCTTATGCTATTTAATGACTAATGCCTTTCAGTTTCCCAATGGGAATGAACCTTAATGAGTTTTCTTCAAAGTAAGAGACAAGAAGGCCTTTCTCAGAAATAGAATGGCTCTTTGCCCATCATAGTCTGCTAGGAGGATATTTTGTGAACAGACCTGGCTAGGTGGTTCACAAAAGTTGCACTTCTGTTTGAATATCAGCACTTTGGTTTGCTTGGTGAGCTGATTACCGCAAGAGTGGAGGAGTCTTATCAAAGCTGTGGGTTCTTATCAAAGAGTGAGCTGGCTACCATAAAAACCACTTGTCTCCCTCCTCCAACAGTGACACCACCATTTCTGAAGTCATCTCGCTCAGCCTTGTCTGTACACACATGAAGCTGCAGAACTAAGGTATACTTGGCAAAGGCATGTGACTGCCATATCATCATTGGCTGAAAGACACAAAACCAAAGGGAAAAAACCCTCTGAACTGCATGTTCCTCCAAGGATGAGTTTTAGCTCATCTTTATGGATCTAAGTCATGCTGGCTTCAGATCATCACTCATCATCAGTCATAGCTCTAGTGAAGCCTCTCAGGTTCAGACCTGAGGAACCTGGTTTACAGATTCAGCATTCTTCATATTTGGGGTCTAAGGATTTGCTGGAGTTCAAAAGCTATTATGAAGCAAGAGGACTCTATCCTGATGCTTAAACCTTTTCACATCTGGGGACTCTCCAGATCAAAGTTCACCAAATTCGCGATTTGGAAATTTCAACCTTACCCACATGACATGAATTTAGAGCAGGTAATTTACATGAAATGATTGCCAAGGTATTTCTCAATTAGTTAACACAAAATGGAGGGTGGGGGCGAGGGAGCCATAAATAATCTACAAGAGAAAAAAAAGCACAGATAAACTAGGAACTTTTAAATAAGTTCCCCCCCGCCCCCCACTTTGGTGGGTTTTGCTCACTGAGTAAGAAATTAGTAACTCTCTTGACTGACAACGCCTGTCTTTAATATGCCTCCCAGCCCACCCCTTCTGTCGCCAAGTACCCGGAACGCCATCGTAAACAGAGGCTGATTATTATGTGGGAATGGCCCTTGTTTTCCGCACGTGAAGGGCGACAAGTGTCCTTTAAAAGGAGGACACATATCAAAACGCCCAGACCTCCACAGGCAGGTTTCCAAAGTAGCTGCCCTGGGGGTTCTCCAAAAACATCTTTCCCACACACATCCGCCCCTCACACCCGGTGCCCTGGGCAGCCCTTGGCACGTCCCGGGTGTGCCGGAGCAGCGGGCTGCGGGGCAAACTTCACAAGCGGGCTTTGGAGCCAGCGACACGCGCGTGATGGTCCACAAAGTTCTCGCACGCCTGGAAAAGGGAGACCCAGATTTTCTTTTGACGAAAACTCCACCGCCCCCCACCCCACCCCCGGGAAGGCTGAGGGGCTTTGGATCAGTTTCCTAAACCCCAAACTTTTCGGGGCGCGCACCCGCCCAGGAAGGCGCCCGCGCAGCCACGCGCCTCCGCGGGCAGGTGATGCCAGCTCCGGTGCAGGAGGTGCCGGCGCCGGGCGACAACGCTCGGAGGTCGCCTCTCCTCCCTACGCAGGGGCCCACCACCGTCTCCCCCACCTGAATCGGGACCCCGAGAGGAAAGAGTTGCACCGACCGTGGAGCTCCGCGGGCTCAGACGGCTGCCCGGTCCGTGTGAGGCGCCCGGGCGAGTTGAAGCCGAACTGGCGAGGGTGAATGGCGAGTGTCCCGGGATCCGGCGCGGCGGCGGCCCCGGTTGCACCGTTGCCTCCGCTTCGGAAAACTTCCTGGGCACGGCTTCTCTGGGGAGGTCCTCCCGGAGCCGCCAGGCTTCAGCCACTGGGGGGGATGGAGCTTCTCCACCTCTGGTCTGCAATCGCCAGACCAAAGGGTTGGCTGTGTGCACGCGCGAGGGTTCGCAAGAAAAAGAAAACTCCGAAGGAACGCGCCTCGCGTCTGTCCTCCACTTCTCCTCCCAAAGCTCCCAGATCTACTCCACTCTAGGGCGGCGAGAAAGTCCCAGCCTTCCAGCCCTCCAGGGATGCAGCCACTATAAGCGCTAGGCGGCCGCCCCCTCCCAGGCCCTGAAGGGCAGGAGTCTTTTTTAACTATTTCCTTCCTGAAATGAAAGTGGTGGTGATGAGGGGGCGGTCGTCGAGGAGGAGGGCAGTTTAACAAACGAGACCCAGAACGAAGGAAGGGCTTGCTGAGAAACCTTTCCCTCCGCAGTGAGTTCAGGCAGATTTGATCTGCTTGGAGCAGCTGCAGAGTCGGGTCCGGAACCAGCGGTTTACGCTCTGAGTTCCCTGCCCCTTTGCTTGCCTTCTAAGCTGCCTGTTAAGTTTTTAGCAAGTTAAAGTGGTGGGAAAGATTGAAGGCCAAAGGAGAAGGGAGTGGCAGAGGATGAGATGGTTAGGTTGCATCACCCATTCAGTGGACATGAATTTGCGCAAACTCCAAGAGATAGTGAAGGACAGGGACGCCTGGTGTGCTGCAGTCCATGGGTGGCAAAGAGTCCAACAGAACTTTGCAACTGAACAGCAATAACAAAGAGCCAGTGTGCACAGCAGCTGACTGTTTCAAGGACGTTTTGTGTCTGTGTTGTCCCTTGAAGGCTATATACTACTGGCTCAGGATAAAATAGGAGCTCCTGAAGGGACTGTGGAAAGGTCCAGTGTGTGGCTCTGAGAAACCTATGATTCCTCAATAAATCCAATCAGGGAGGGTGCAGATGCTGCCAAAGGTGGGTTTCAACAGTTTTATCTTAAATGGGAATATGGGAGAGGAGATGAGGCAGCTGAGGAAAAGAAATAACAACTCCTTGAAAGGGAAACCCTTACATACTCTTGATGGGCATGTAAATTGGTGCAGCCACTGTGGAACACAGTAGGGAGATTTCTTGAAAAACTAAAAGCAGAGCTACCATGTGATCCAGCAATCCCACGCCTAGGTGTGTCTCTGAAGAAAACTGAAAACACTAATTCAAAAAGATACACGCACCCCAGTGCATTATTTACAATCACCAAAATTTGGAAGCAACCCAAGTATGCATCAATAGATGAATGGATAAAGAAGTTGTTGTTGTTCAGTCACTCAGTCATGTTTGACTCTTTGTGAGCCCATGGACTGAGGCACACCAGGCTCCCCTGTCCTTTACCATCTCCTGGAGCTTGCTCAAACTCATGTCCATCGAGTCGGTGATGCCATCCAGCCATCTTGTCTTCTGTCGTCCCCTTCTCCTCCTGACTTCAGTCTTTCCTGGCATCAGGCTCTTTTCTAATGAGTCAGCTGTTCACATCAGGTGGCCAAAGTATTGGAGCTTCAGCTTCAGCATCAGTCCTTCTAATGAATATTCAGGATTGATTTCCTTTAGGATTGCCTGGTCTGATCTCCTTGCAGACAAAGGGACTCTCAAGAATCTTCTCCAACACCACAGTTCAAAGGCATCAGTTCTTTGGCGCTCAGCCTTCTTTATGATCCAACTCTCACACTCATACATGACCACTGGAAAAACCTTTGACTAGATGGACCTTTGTTGGCAAAGTAATGTCTCTGATTTTTAATAAAGTACATATATATATTATGGAATACTACTAAGCCATAACAAAACCCCAAATTTTGCCATTTGCAACATGGATGGATTCAAAGG
This sequence comes from Raphicerus campestris, assembly GCA_006410735.1. Taxonomy (NCBI): domain Eukaryota; kingdom Metazoa; phylum Chordata; class Mammalia; order Artiodactyla; family Bovidae; genus Raphicerus; species Raphicerus campestris. The sequence goes on along the minus strand of SJYW01015498.1, from coordinate 109,734 downwards.
ATATTATGTTTAGTGAAATAAGGCAGAGAAAGACAAGTACTGTATGTAATCACTTATATGAGGGATCTAAAGAATAAAACAAACAAATATAAGAAGGAAATGACAACCCACTCCAGTAATCTTGTCTGGAAAATTCCATGGACAGAGGAGCTGGTGGGCTATAATCCATGGTGTTGCAAAGAGTCAGACATGATTGAGTGACTAAACAACAATAAATATAACAAAAAGAAAGCACACAGATATAGAAGATGAATTAGTGTTACCAGTGGGGAGAGAGAAGGAAAAGATAAGACAGGAATTGGGGATTAAGAAGTATAAGTTGCTATGTATAAAATAATCTACAAAGATATATAGCACAGGGAATATAGGTAATAACTTTAAATGGAATATCTGTAAAAATTGTGAATCACTATGTTATATACTTGTAACTTACATAATATTGTAAATTAACTACACCTTGATAAAAATCATGACAGAATATTTAATAATCTGTTTAATATCAAGTAAATAATCAAAATGAAACATTCTAAGGAAAAAAATGAATCAAGGGCTCCTTAGGGAAGACCTCACCTGGGAATCCTTCAGTGCACTGTTGGTGTGAGGCATGTTGCAGAAATGTGAGTTTGGAGCACAGGTCACATTATATTCCAGACTGTTCTGATTATCAGCTGCAGCTAAAGAAAAATCACCCTAAAATGGTAGTGGTTTAAAACAGCATACCTTACTCATCAATCTGCAATTTGGGCAGGGTTTGGCTGGGACAGATCATCCTCTTTATTGGGGCTGGAGGCTCCACTTCCAGGATAGTTTGCTTTCTTGGTAATGAGTGTTGGGTTTTCTCCATGTGCATCTCCCTGCAAAGTGGTTTATGTTTCTTCACAGAGTGGTGGCTGGGTTCCAAGAAGGCGTGTCCCAAGAGGCAGGAAATGGTAGCTGCCAGTTTCTTAAAGTCTGGGTTTAGAAACTGAGACAGTGCTACTCCTGCAGAATTCCTATTCCTATTCCCGTTACTCCTATTAGTGAAGCAGTCATGGATCACGGATTCAAGGTAAGCGGTTATCGACTTTACCTGTCAAGGCAAGGCGTGTCAAAGGATTCAAGGTTCATTTTGTAATACTATCGAAGAGATCCACAGAATACCACCACTGGAAAGGACCTTAATAGTCATCTAGTCCAATAGACTGGATATTAGCCTGTGCATTAATCTGTTCTATCTACAGATTCCTCATGATGAAGACTCAGTCAGTCAGAATAATTAATAAGTGCCTCTGTTTGCATTATAAAGGGTGCCACTTCAGGCACTGGGCTTAGCAAGTGGACAATATTTTCAGGGAAGAAAATGTCCTATACCAGGGTTCAAACCTTGGCATGTAAAACATGTGTTGATCTTCAGCCTTTATTTACCTTGTGACCAGATGCATTTGGATATCTGCATGACTTGGATATTTGCACAACTGAACATGTCAGTCTGTTCATTCTCTGGTAGGGCACATCCGTCAGTCCCTACCTTTTGTGACAGTTCATCCTGCTGTGGTACATGTCTAATTATTCAAAGTTTTTTCTTTACACTCATTAGGATGCTGCTGCTGCGGCTAAGTCACTTCAGTCGTGTCCGACTCTGTACGACCCCATAGACTGCAGCCCACCAGGCTCCACCATCCTTGGGATTCTCCGGGCAAGAACACTGGAGTGGGTTGCCATTTCCTGCTCCAATGTGTGAAAGTGAAAAGTGAAAGTGAAGTCGCTCAGTCATGTCCAACTCTTTGCGACCGCATGGACTGTAGCCTACCAGACTCCTCCGTCCATGGGATTCTTCAGGCAAGAGTACTGGAGTGGGGCGCCATTGCCTTCTCCTACACTCATTAGGATAGGTATTATCAAAAAGTAGAAAACAACAAGTGTTGGTAATAATGTGGAGAAATTGGAACCCGTGTGTGTTGCTGGTGGGAATGTAAATAGTGCCACAGTTGTGGAAAACAGTTTAGCAGTTCCTCAAAAAATTAAACATGAAATCACTGTAAGTCCATTTTGGAGTATATACCCCAAATAATTGAAAGCAGGAATTTGAACAGTTACACATAATTCATAGCAGCATAATTTACAATAGCCAAAAGATGGAAATGATTCAAATGTCCGTCTGTGGATGAATGGACAAATAAAATATAGTATATATATGTAAATGAAATATTATTCAGACCTATAAAGGAATACAATTCTGATACATGCTACAATATAGATGAAACTTGAAGACATTATGCTGAGTGAAATAAGCCAAATGCAAAAGGAGAGGTATTGCACCTCATTTAGGTGGTAGGTGGCTCAGACAGTAAAGCATCTGCCCACAATGCGGGAGTCTGGGGTTTGATCCCTGGGTCGGGAAGATTCCCTGGAGAAGGAAATGGCAACCCACTCCAGTGCTCTTGCCTAGAAAATTCCACGGATGGAGGGCCCTGGTGGGCTACAGTCCGTGGGGTTGCAAAGAGTCGGATACGACTGAGTGAATTCACTTTCTTTCTTTCTATATGAGGTAGTTGAAATGGTAGTTGATGTCACAGAGACAGAAAGTAGAATGGTGGTTAAGAGGGACTCTGGGAAGGAGGATTTATTATTTAATGGGCTTCAGAGTTTCAGTATAGGATGATGAAAATGTTCTGGAGGTGGATAGTGGTAATGGTTGCACTTAATGCCACAACCATACACTTAAAAATGGTTAAAATGATAAATTGATTTTATGTATATTTTACCACAATAAAAAAAATTCTTCCTGACATTAAGATGAAATCTTCCCATCTGTAATATTATCTTTTGACCTGCTCTATAAGTTCATTAAAGAGCTTTCTGTCTCTCTGGAAAGATCTTCAGATACAAACAAATATGTTTATGTGGATAGCCAGCATAGATCTGCTTTTGTAAGACACTGGAGTTGCCTCATTCTAGGTGAGAACAATCCAAACCTTCCTTAGTTTTTGGAGATTTATTTTCTAATCTTCTCTGGTTTACTTTGGGGAAAATGACTTCAGTGGATTTTAAACCAGCTATTTAAATTACCTACCCTCTCCCCATAACCAAGACTTTAAATACTTGCCCCACTTCTGTATTCTCTGCTTTATACTTTTAACAAACATATAATTTATATTTTCGACCAAGTTTTTAAACTCAGCTCCCAAAGGTTGTTTATTTTCCCTGGAAGGTGGACTGGATGCACTATGCAGATCTTCTAGGTTGCAGATCTTCTAGGAGTCTTTCTCAGGTGCACTTGACCTCTGGTTCAAGCTGCTCATTAAGTGGAGAATTACTGTAATGGCAGTTACAGTGGTTTTTCTCAGTGTCATATTATCATTGATCTCCTGAAGAATAATTGCAGATTGAGACATACTCAAGATAGCACTTAAAAAGCAACTTTTCATGTGTCCTTGGGGTAAATGTTCTTATGAATTTAAGTTCCTTGATTCAAATGTGCAGGCCCATTCCACAATTGCTAATTCCTTAGCTCCTCAAATCTGAACTGCAGTAAAAGGTCTGAATCTCGCAGAGTGAACCACAGAGATAAAGGCTGGACAGCTGGTTGTGAGAAGAGAGACTGAGAGATTGGGGAAGCGTACCCCAGATCCTGAAGCTGTTAGAGCAGCACTAGGCATTATCAGAGCTGAGACCTGCTGTTGGCAGTGAGTATCACTGGTCTGGAGGCGAAAAAGCAAGCCCTGGGAGTTGAAGGTCCATTTTTAATCTAAACTCACAAAAGGAAGTATTTTAAACTGTTGTTTTTCAAATAAATAAATGATTGATTATTTAATTTGGGTGCATTGAGTCTTAGTTGCAGCTCGTGGGCTCTCTAGTTATAGCACGTGGGGGCTCAGTATTTGTGGGCTCAGGAGTTGCAATGCTCAGGCTTAGTTACTCTGCAGTATGTGGGATCTTAGTTCCCGACTAGGGACTATCCCCTGCTTTGGAGGGCGGATTCGTAACCATTCAATTGCCAGCAAAGTGCCTCCAAAGTGTTTTCTCACTGCAACAGTGTTTTGCACCTGGTGGTCAGGACTGCAGGATATCTCATCAAAATATACTGAAGGGAGAATGTAGCCCAGGTGTTTTGTAAAGGTCTTATTGGAGGCTGAAAAATCAAGCATCACTCATGATTGGCTGAGCAGATAGATACTGGGTGTTCTCTTATGACATATTCCATCTGGCCCAAAATGTTTAACCTGAATCAAAACTTTAGCTATTCTTGTTTCCAAGAAAGATGGAAGATGAACACATAAGTTAAACAAGTACCATGGAGAAGCAGATAGATAAATCCAGAAACTATGATATTTTATAGGACAACTAACCCTGTCTCTTCAATGAATTAATCAGTTAAAAAAGGGACTTTTTTTTTCTTTTTCTAGATTAGAAACATAAAGGAGTTACGTTGTCCTGGATTGGATCCTGGTTTTCATAAACCAATTATAAAGGACATTTTTTAAGAACTAGGAAAATTTAGATTTGGACTAGGCATTAGATTCTTTACTATCTGAGCTAACAAGGAAGAGCTGAAGCTCCAATACTTTGGCCATCTGATGTGAAGAGCCTACTCATGGGAGAAGACCCTGCTGCTGGGAAAGATTGAGGGCAGGAGGAGAAGAGGGTGACAGAGGATGAGATGGTTGGATGGCATCACTGACTCAATGGAGATGAACTTGGGCAGACTCTGGGCGATGGTGAAGGACAGGGAGGCCTGGCGTGCTGCAACCCAAGGGATCTGCAAAGAGTCGGATACGACTTAGTGACTGAACAACAACCACCACAAGGTATTAGATGTTATTAAGAAATTATTGATTTATTCAGTGCTGTTATTTGAGAGGCATATAGAAGAATTATCTTATCTTTTCAAGGTTCTCTTAGGAGAGATAGAATTTACTTTTAACTACCAAAGAAGAAATGAAAAAAAGTTAAGGAAAAAAAAAAGGAAGAAGAAAGTATTAATACCTGAAGTCTTGGCACATAACAGGAGTAATGGCAATAAATGATAGCTTTTTTCACTTTCATGGGTTCCTTCCTGGTTTGTCTGTGTGGTGACTGGTAGAGCAGAATAAGCAGCATCATGTGATGACCTGGGTGACTTCAGGAAGGTATTTCAGTAGAGGGACTAAGGCCAAGGAGACCAGTGGCATCTGAGGAGCCACGAGGTAAAAGTGGTAGGGGCTCTGCTGCCTTGAGTTGGTCAAGAGGAGAATAGTTATCCACAACACAGCTGATGTCAACACTGTGGCAGGAATCCTTAACAAGACGCAAGTCGCCTGGGACTTCCCTAGTGGTCCAGTGGTTAGGCCTCTGTGCTTTCACAGCAGAGAGGTATGGCCAAAAGAAATTAAAAAGAAAAGAGATGGAGGGGCCTAAGTGTTCCAGAGTTTGTTAATGGGGACAGGCCAAGATGGGTCCTCTCATGACATCACTGTGTCTCTGGCTCTTGAATGATCCTTAGGCTGAAATGGGCTTGAGAATTGTGAGTTGCACTTGTAATCAAAGAAGTCAAACAAAAAGCCTGATTGTGAATTAAGGAGACTTAGTGAAAGTACTCTTGCCTGGACAATCCCATGGACGGAGGAGCCTGGTAGGCTGCAGTCCATGGGGACGCTAAGAGTCGGACACAACTGAGCGACTTNCAAAATTTCTCTCCTGCTGTGAACCTATGAAACCAGACAAGCCATATGCTTACAAAAACAATGGAGGGATAGTCATAGGATAGACAGTTTCCTCATATGCAACAGGAAGTTGTAAAATCATATTAACTTTAGGTTTTTTGATGCTTTATAATTCTACAGTTCCTTTTGCATGGAGCTTATTCTATAAGCTCCTTGCCTTTAGGATCAAAATGGATATTTTGAATATAAAAATGAATATTCAGGAGATAAAATAGACCTTGTGTTTAGGAAAAAGATGTCCTTATTTATCATTGATCAGGATATGTGAAAGAAAAGTTTTAGGAAGATTAATTTGGCAAAAGTGTTTTACATGTCTTAGTAGTAACTAGGGGCAAGAGGACAGGTTAGGTTGGTGTATCTTAGTATGAAGTATGGAGGTAGAGAANTGATCAGGATATGTGAAAGAAAAGTTTTAGGAAGATTAATTTGGCAAAAGTGTTTTACATGTCTTAGTAGTAACTAGGGGCAAGAGGACAGGTTAGGTTGGTGTATCTTAGTATGAAGTATGGAGGTAGAGAATAAAGTGGTAATGGTCACTGCTTTGGTGGTTTGGAGGTAATGTTTAAGGCAAAAGTCCTGGAGACATTTACAATGAAGAAGACTGGGGTAGCAGCTAGCTTATGTGGCTTATGCTGTATAAACAAATCCTTCCTCCTCCCCCCACCAAAGACATATTGGCTGAAAGCAATAATGGTTTCCTAGCTCAAGATTTTGTACATCAGAAACATGGGCTCGGTCATCTGGGTGGTTCTTTTTGTTGGCCTTGCCTAGGCTCCTTTATGCAGTAGAGTGTGCTCACATATCTGCCGTCAGATATGCTGACGGCTCACATAATGCCGTCAGCTAGCATTAGATGGCCTTGCTCACATATTTGGCTCTTGGCTGGAGTAAGGGGTTAGCTATCAGGGTCATGTGTCTTTCATCATCCAGCAGGCTTTACTGGCCCATTCATCTAGTGGTATCAGGGTTCCCAGGGCAGCGAGGAAGGGTAAGCCCCAATGAACAAGTACTTTTCAAGAACTTCATATTTGTTATTAACCTATTGGCCAAAGCAAGTGACACAAGCCCCAGGTCAGTATTGAAGAAGACTACACAATGACATGAAAAAAGAGAAAGGAAATTATACTAGTCATTTGTGCAAATCAGCCAATGCAACTCAGAATTTTTTTTTTTTTTTTTTTGATGAAGGAGTGCAGATAGGATCTATAGGATGAAGTGAGAATGACACTGAAATTTCCTGTAGGGACTTCAGAACTGTTCATCAATATTTATTGAGCAAAAGCTGTATTAGGTTCAGTTAGGAACAGAGATTTGAAAAAGTAACAACAAATAAGATAGGACCCTATCCTAAAGAAGCCTTGAATCTAATGGGGAAAAGTTATGCAATCAGCTTAAACACAATCCAGTAAGTGTTAGGATTAGACCTATCTGGGTCTTAGATATCCTTGATAAGGGGCTGGGAAGCATTCTCTGTAAAGTGATGTCTAGTAAATAGTTTTGTCTCTGTGAACCCAATAGCCTCTGTCACAACCAGTGAACTCTGCTGTGATCACTTGAAAGGAGCCTCAGAATACATGTAACAAAGTGACCAGGTAAAAAAGAGGGACAGTGAGTCCATTAGGGTGCCTGGAAAGGGAAACCAGTTTTGATGGGGCAAGTGGAGTTTATGTGGGAAGAAGAGAAATTCAGTTTTTAAACAGCTTGAATCTAAGGGCATAGGAGAACTTCAGGCTTGAAATAAAACTATAGTTATCAGTAACTGAAGCCAAGAGTTGGATGCATTTCACTTGGAGAATGTGTAAAAGCAAAGGGCAAAGAAACAAGGATGAGCTTCATACCAAGCATTCAGTAAGAAGCTTGTCAAACAGAGAGAATACCCGAGAAAGAACCAGAGAAGGGCAGCGTTGGTGGCACAGAGAAAGAGGAGGGCTTCAGGAATGAATGAGTGGTCAAGAGAGGTCAAAGGGAATGAAGAGTGGAGATGGGTCACAGAGATGGGCAATAAGGGGGATATTGTTCTAAGGCTGCCAAGTCGAGCCTTTAGGGGAACTTTTCTGCTTTACACACATTCAAAATAGCTTAGTAATTAGAAACAGTGTAGAAAGACATGCGGAAACATTGCTAAGTAGCGAGTATAACTCTTTTTGTTAAGTTTATTTTTGTAATAGGTGGAAGAAAAATCAACACCATCTACAATTACCGTGTGCTACATTAAGCTTTTATTCAAGACTGCTTCGTAACTTTTGGAAAATAATTTTCTTGGGAAATAGTTCCATTTCTACTTTTATATGGAGGGGAACAAGTGACAAGAAAGTCTGCATGTAAAGTAAAGCTCGAAGCAAAGCCGTTTTCTAATTTCTAATTTACATTTTTAAAAAGTGAAGATGTTTTCCGTGGCTTTATCTGAATGCTGAGATAAAGGAACCTAAATGTCCATTGACAGATGGTGTGTATTTATATGTATTATATATGTATGATACACACACACACACACACACACACAATGGAATATTAGCCATTAAAAAAAATGAAATAGTGCCATTTGCAGCAACACGGACGGATCCAAAGATTATCATAGCAGGTGAAGTATGTCAGAGAAAGACAGCATGTGTGTGGAATCTAAAAACAAAGGATACCCATGAACTTATCTACACGACAGAACACAGACTAAGAAAACAAATTATGGTTACCAAAGGGGAGAAGTTGTGGGGAGGGATAAATTAGAAGTTTGGCATGAACATGTACACACTATTATATATAAAATAGATCNTTATCTACACGACAGAACACAGACTAAGAAAACAAATTATGGTTACCAAAGGGGAGAAGTTGTGGGGAGGGATAAATTAGAAGTTTGGCATGAACATGTACACGCTATTATATATAAAATAGATCATCACAAGGTCCTCTTGTGTAGCACAGGGAACCCTATGGAATATTCTATAATAATCTAAGTGGGAAAAGAATTTGAAAAAGAATATATATATTTAACAACCACTTTACTGTACACCTGAAACTAACACAACATAGTAAATTAATTATGTTGTTGCTGGATAGTTGCTAAGTAGTGTTGGATTCTGGGATTTCCCAAGCACGAATACTCCAGTGGGTTGCCATTTCCTCCTCCAGGGGATCTTCCTGATCCAGGGATCAAATCGTGTCTTCTGCATCTCAGGTAGATTCTTTACCACTGAGCTACGAGGGAAGCCCATAAATCAGTGATGCCCCAATATAAAATTTAAAACTTAAAAAAAGGAAAGAAGCAATCATGGAGAGAGGTAGGAGGCGAGTGGTCTTCCCAAGTGGTGCTGGTGGTGAAGAAGCCGCCTGCCAGTGCAGGAGATGTCAAAGACCCAGGTTTGATCCCTGGGTTGGGAAGGTCTCCCGGAAAAGGAAATGGCTACCCACTCCAGTATTCTTGCCTGGGGAACCTCATGGACAGGGGAGCCTGGAGGGCCACAATCCATACGGTTACAAAGAGTCGGACACGACTGAAGCGAGTTAACACGCATGCACAGGAAGTGAGCATAAGGTTAGGGCAGGAGAAGCAAGCGATCAGTGAAGTATGGGGTGCTGGCGCACAGCAGGGATGCTTGGAGCTGAAGAGGACACATGGCCCAGGGACCGCACCGGCTTCCAGGAATCAGAGTCACGCCTGCGCAGTTGAGCAGGAAGCAGCTCTCCCTTGGCTCCTCCCCTAGACAAGGTCTCAGGGTTTCTCCCCAGTCCCTCGTTTCTCCTCCCTGCCGCCTCTCCCCGCCGTTTTCTCTGAGGGCTCTGTTGGCGATCCTGTCTTGCCTGCCCTTGTGCTGGACCCTGCGCATTTCAGAGGTCCAGAAGTCTCCTGCTCACCATCAGCCAAGAGGAAATGGCCAGGTCAGGACCCGGGCCCAGGTAGGAATCCTTCCTCATGCTGGTGGCTCCGAATCTGCAAACTTGTGACCTCTAGTTCAGAGCGCACTGGGGTACCAAGGTGAATGACTTTGCCTCGCTGCAAACTAGAGTAGGAAGACAGGTGCTGATTTTTGAGAACCTCAGTTATATGGTGAGGGCTGAGACCTTCCAAAAAATGAGGCAGGAGAACTTGCTCACCGCCCCCTGCCCCCAACCCGGCCCCTTCCCCTACCAGTGTTTGGTTCCTTGATTGGATTTTGATTCTTGCTCTCTTGTGAAGCAGGGGCTTATTTCCACCCAGACCTCACCGAGGTTCACAGTTTCAGGCTCTAGTTACAATTAGAAAGGCACTTGAGATAAGACATATTTTGCTGAAATGGATGCTGAATCTGACTTTGGTACCTGAAACAGAATGAAACCTCAGAAACAGCATTTTGAGTGAAGTAGAAAAGAATAGCTTTTTTTTTTCTTTGCCACACAAAATGGGCCACAGCAGGTTAACACTGTCAAGACTGTGTGTCCCCACCTGGAGGGGGTAGTGAGGTGCCTTTATTGTAATGGATCAAAGAAGGCGTGATTGAGACCAGCTCCTGGACCTTCTTCTGATTGGTTCAGTTCAGTTCAGTTGCTCAGTCGCGTCAGATTCTTTGCGACCCCATGAATCGCAGCGCACCAGGCCTCCCTGTCCATCACCNTTATTGTAATGGATCAAAGAAGGCGTGATTGAGACCAGCTCCTGGACCTTCTTCTGATTGGTTCAGTTCAGTTCAGTTGCTCAGTCGCGTCAGACTCTTTGCGACCCCATGAATCGCAGCGCGCCAGGCCTCCCTGTCCATCACCATCTCCCGGAGTTCACTCAGACTTGCGTCCATCGAGTCCGTGATGCCATCCAGCCATCTCATCCTCGGTCATCCCCTTCTCCTCCTGCCCCCAATCCCTCCCAGCGTCAAAGTCTTTTCCAATGAGTCAACTCTTCCCAGGAGGTGGCCAAAGTACTGGAGTTTTAGCTTTAGCATCAGTCCTTCCAAAGAAATCCCCGGGTTGATCTCCTTCAGAATGGTTGGTGGTCGGTAAATGGGAGTCAGCATCATCAACCCCTGGGTTCAGCTGGTCTGGGGTCTCTGTGCTTGTGGGCGGCACACAGTTAACTTCTCCCACCTGGTGGGGGTTTCAGTATCTGCAAAAGAGCTCAAAGGTAGAGTTCTGTGTATCCTTTGAGGGGGAACCAGGACCTTGCCCCAAGCCTGTTCTGTTGCTTCTTTCTTGATTCTTGGTTGCCCCGGGTCTTTGTTGCCACACTCGGGCTGTCTCTAGCTGTGGTGCTCAGGTTTTTTGCTGCAGTGGGTTCTCTTGTTGCAGAGCATGGCTTCTAGTGTGGGCTCAGTAGTTACAGTGCAGGGACTTAGTTGCTCCGAGGAATGTGGAATCTGCCTGGAGCAGGGATCGAACCCACGTCCTCTGCGTTGGCAGGTGGATTCTTTACCACTGAGCCACCAAGGAAGTCCTGCACAGTTGTTTATTGATTGTCTCCTCATCACCTCCCTTCCCTGATTAGCAACTGTTTGAACCTGCTCACTGGAACTCAGGGAAGGTCGTGGAGGCTGAAGTACGCCTATTTCCTATAATCAAGAAATTGGAGGGAATTCTCTGGTGAACCAGTGTTTGGGACTTGGTGCTTTCGCTGCAGAGCCTGGGTTCAGTCCCTGGTTGGGTAGCTAAGATCCTGTAAGCTCCACAGTGTGTCTAAAAAGGAAACGAGGGACACAGAAAGACCTTTGTGCCCAGCAGCCCCACATGTCCTCCTTGGTTTCAAAATGAGGGAAGCGGAGCTTTTAGGTGGGGCAGGGAGTTGGGTTATGGAGTGTTTATGGCTGGATCACATCAATGTGGGAGAGTTACCAGTCAATAGAATATAGAATCCAGAAATAAACTGCTGTGTATGTATAAGTGCTTAGCATGACCATAGTAGCTCACCTCTGTTGAGGGCTTGCATGTCAACTACTGGAACCCTTTCTCAGATTATTTTTTTTGACTCTCCGATAGGCACAATTACTATCTTGATTTTACAGTGTTACCTAAAGCCATCACTGGTAAGTGTTTAAGCAAGGCAGTCTGACTCCAGAAATCTCAGTAGTATCAATAAACTGTTACAAATCATTGGTCAGTGGGAAAAAGACTATCTGAGGAATGACTAAACATTAGGGATGGGCTTTACCTCTGTTTCATTTGTTAAATAAATACCAGATGAATCAAGAATTTAAATGTAAAGAATGAAACAAAAATACAAGAAAAAATCAAGACTTCTGGCTTTTCATGTATATTTATTGATGATTTTCAGTTCACTTCAGTTCAGTCGCTCAGTCATGTCCGACTCTGAGACCCCATGAATCGCAGCATGCCTGGCCTCCCTGTCCATCACCATCTCCTGGAGTTCACTCAGACTCAAGTTCATTGAGTCACTGATGCCATCCAGCCATCTCATCCTCTGTTGTCCCCTTCTCCTCCTGCCCCCAATCCTTCCCAGCATCAGAGTCTTTTCCAATGAGTCAACTCTTCACATGAAGTGGCCAAAGTACTAGAGCCTCAGCTTTAGCATCATTCGTTCCAAAGAAATCCCAGGGCTGATCTCCTTTAGAATGGACTGGTTGGATCTCCTTGCAGTCCAAGGGACTCTCAAGAGTCTCCTCCAACACCACAGTTCAAAAGCATCAATTCTTCGGCGCTCAGCCTTCTTCACAGTCCAACTCTCACATCCATACATGACCACAGGAAAAACCATAGCCTTGACTAGACGGACCTTAGTCGGCAAAGTAATGTCTCTGCTTTTGAATATACTATCTAGGTTGGTCATAACTTTTCTTCCAAGGAGTAAACGTCTTTTAATTTCATGGCTGCACTCACCATCTGCAGTGATTTTGGAGCCCCCCCAAAATAAAGTCTGACACTGTTTCCACTGTTTCCCCATCTATTTCCCATGAAGTGATGGGACCGGATGCCATGATCTTTGTTTTCTGAATGTTGAGCTTTAAGCCAACTTTTTCACTCTCCTCTTTCACTTTCATCAAGAGGCTCTTTAGTTC
>SJYW01015498.1:73501-95363 GCA_006410735.1 Raphicerus campestris | reverse complement strand
TGATGCCATCCAGCCATCTCATCCTCTGTTGTCCCCTTCTCCTCCTGCCCCCAATCCTTCCCAGCATCAGAGTCTTTTCCAATGAGTCAACTCTTCACATGAAGTGGCCAAAGTACTAGAGCCTCAGCTTTAGCATCATTCGTTCCAAAGAAATCCCAGGGCTGATCTCCTTTAGAATGGACTGGTTGGATCTCCTTGCAGTCCAAGGGACTCTCAAGAGTCTCCTCCAACACCACAGTTCAAAAGCATCAATTCTTCGGCGCTCAGCCTTCTTCACAGTCCAACTCTCACATCCATACATGACCACAGGAAAAACCATAGCCTTGACTAGACGGACCTTAGTCGGCAAAGTAATGTCTCTGCTTTTGAATATACTATCTAGGTTGGTCATAACTTTTCTTCCAAGGAGTAAACGTCTTTTAATTTCATGGCTGCAGTCACCATCTGCAGTGATTTTGGAGCCCCCCCAAAATAAAGTCTGACACTGTTTCCACTGTTTCCCCATCTATTTCCCATGAAGTGATGGGACCGGATGCCATGATCTTTGTTTTCTGAATGTTAAGCTTTAAGCCAACTTTTTCACTCTCCTCTTTCACTTTCATCGAGGCTTTTTAGTTGCTCTTCACTTTCTGCCATAAGGGTGGTGTCATCTGCATATCTGAGGTTATTGATAATGCAGAGTTCTGTAACATAGCTTTCCAATGTTTTTCATATTAATTTGTCAACCAGGACTTTAGGACTACAACTTAGATGTCCAAAACTGATGATGGGTTTTGTGTTCTATAGAGCTTAAAATATGGATTTCAGAATTTTCTCAATGTGCCATTACCAACAACTCAGCCGTCTTCCATGAATGAAGTCTCTTCCCCAGGCACTTTTTATCCCTCAACTGGAAGACTTAGAAGTGGCTTTGCCTAAAGGAGGATGGGTAGATTAGACAGCATCTCAAGGACATTTGTTGACAGCTCTCTGATTTGAATATTTTGGGGCAGACACCTGTATTTGTTTGCTAGGAGTGCTGTAACAAAATACCGCAGACTGAGTGACTTCAGCAACAGAAATTGGTTTCTCACAGTTCTGGGAGCTGTAGGTCTGAGATCAAGGTATTAGTAGGTTTGGTTTGCTCTGAGATTTCCTCTCTCTTTGCCTTGTAGATGGCAGCCTTCTTGCTGTGTCTTCATATGGTCTTTGCTTATGTGAGTTCATGTTTGTTTTTAGTCTTAATGTTTGACAAGGACACTAATTCTATTTGTTTAGGGCCCACCACATGATCTCATTTCCCCTTAATTAGCATTTTAAAAGCCCTGTCTCCGAATGCAATTATTGAGGTTAGGAGTTTAACATAGGCCTTTTAGGGGAGATGCAATTCCCCTGTGACTGCAACTTTTTATATATATATATATATATAATTTTAAAATCAGAGGATAATTACTTTACAATATTGTGATGGTTTTTGCCATGCAGCAACACGAATCGGCCACAGGTATACACATGTCCCCTCCCTCTTGAGCTCCCACCCCTCTAGGTTGCCACAGCGCTGGCTTTGGGTTCCCTGCAACATACAGCAAGCTCCCACTGGCAGCCTCCTTTACCTATGGTGATGTATGTGTTTCAGAGCTGTGCTCTCATATCATCCCACCCTCTCCTTCCCCCACTGTGTGCAAGATATGTTTCCTTTGCTGCCTGGCAAGTGGGATCATCAGTACTTTTTTTCTAGATTCCATATATACGCATTAATATATGATATTTGCCATGACTGCATCNTAATTACTTTACAATATTGTGATGGTTTTTGCCATGCAGCAACACGAATCGGCCACAGGTATACACATGTCCCCTCCCTCTTGAGCTCCCACCCCTCTAGGTTGCCACAGCGCTGGCTTTGGGTTCCCTGCAACATACAGCAAGCTCCCACTGGCAGCCTCCTTTACCTATGGTGATGTATGTGTTTCAGAGCTGTGCTCTCATATCATCCCACCCTCTCCTTCCCCCACTGTGTGCAAGATATGTTTCCTTTGCTGCCTGGCAAGTGGGATCATCAGTACTTTTTTTCTAGATTCCATATATACGCATTAATATACGATATTTGCCATGACTGCATCTAATACGTGCACTTTTGGTCCAAAATGGCACATGGAAGCCCCGCACTCCAGGGTCTGCTCCTGCCTGCTGCTTCATGCACTGCCTTTTGCTGTCCGTGCTTCACAAATGTACGTGCTTCTGTGGAGATATTTTAAAGTAAATCACAGACGTTATAAGCTTTATGTCTAGATATTTGATTATTTCTCAACTGTAAAAACTTTTTCTTCTTTTAAAGATTTTTTGATGTGGACCATTTAAAAAATCTTCATTGGATTTCTTACAGTATTGCTTCTGTTTTCTGTTTTGGGGTTGTTTTTTGCCCTGAGGTATGTGGGATACACCCCCTGCAATGGAAGGCACAGTCTCAACCACAAGCCCACCAGGGAAGTCCCATAAGAATCTTTTTGTATCGAATTCATTTGTCATTTTATTAAATGTTTCTTTTCAAATGTATAAATTCAATTCTGAGATCTTCCTGAAGCACTTATATTTTGCTGTCCCCTTTTAGTCAAGTGTGCAGACTATCTTCTAGGTTGGTGTTTCATCAACATTTTATCATTGACAAAGTGTTCTGTGGTTAAGTAGTGTTAGGCAATGCTATATTAGCTGAGTCTTGAGGATGTGGTGGTGTTATTAGTCATCATTTTAGCTGTACTGTGTTGCTGTTAGTCACTACAGGGAAGCTTTATTCATGCTCCAATTTTGTGATTTCTGTCCACATGAGATTAAAAAAAAAATCATGCCTCCAGGATATTACATTTTAGACATTAAAAAAAAAAGCATTTTTAAGTTCTTTTATGTTGAGCCATTGCCTGCTTTATCATTGGAGATGTTCTTTTTTTTCACTTTTGGGACATGGTAATATTTCACCAAAACATTAAAAAAAATTTTTTTTTTGATACCTGGTATCAAACTTAAGAGTTGTATAAATGACTCCACCTCATCCCCTCTTCCTGTCTTTATTCAGAGGCAACTCTACATACTTAGAACCACATTTAGTCACATGTACACTCTCTTGCCAGGACACTGCCAGTATTTCACTATTTTCTACCTTGAATGTGTAAAACTTAAACACCTTATTTCTTGTCTTATCTCTCCACAGCCTTGCAAACTGAAATCCTACTAATCTGTATTTATAATTTGTTACAGGTCAGGCCCTACCATTTTTTTAAGCTTTGTTTTTAACCATTAAGAGAACTGAAATATAGTTGATTTACGATGTATTAGTTTCAGGTGTATAGCAAAGTGATTTAGTTATAAATATGTATATCTATGTTCTTTTTCAGATTCTTTTCCCTGGTTATTACAAAATACTGAGTATGGTTTCCTGTGTTATGCAGTAGGTCTTTGTCGGTGACCTATTTTACATATAATAGTGTGTATATGGGAGAAGGCAATGGCACCCTACTCCAGTACTCTTGCCTGGAAAATCCCATGGACAGAGCCTGGTAGGGTGCAGTCCATGGGGTTGCTAAGAGTCGGACACGACTGAGCGACTTCACTTTCACTTTTCACTTTCATGCCTTGGAGAAGGAAATGGCAACCCACTCCAGTGTCCTTGCCTGGAGAATCCCAGGGACGGTGGAGCCTGGTGGGCTGCTGTCTATGGGGCTGCACAGAGTTGGAAATGACTGAAGCGACTTAGCAGCAGCAGTGTGTGTATATTAATCCCTAAGTCCTAATGTATTTTCCCCCCACTTCCCCCCTGTTTCCTCTTTGGTAACCATAAGTTGTTTTCTGTGTCTGAGTCTGTTTCATAAATAAGTACATTTGTATCATTTTAAAACTTCACATATAACTGATACCATGATATTTGTCTTTGACTTATTTCACTTAATGTGTTGCTCCATAGGCACTAACTTTAGAGCCTACATGTTCTCTGAATTTAGTTGGACAAATACATTTGACAGCTCTCCAGCAAGGCTCTCCACTTCCGCCCTGTCCTGATGTCTAGCCTTGGCACTTGCCACCCACCACGACCAGAGCACCCTCCCAGGTCCTTTTCAGAAACACACTCATTCTTCCATCACAACCTCTGACTCACCTCACCTGTGAGCTCTTTCCAGACAAGGCCAGCTGAGTTCATTTGTACTCGTCACTCCAGGAGTTAGAATGTGTCCATTTCCTCTGTCTTCTAGGTTACTTAAATGCTTATTTAATTATATTCTGTTTCCCCCCTTATTTAGGCTTTATAATGGAAAAGAATATAATAGTCCCTGGTTCTGCAAATTTTATAAGCTAAAAGGAGCTTATAGAGCAACGTAGAGCAATCATTCTGCCTACCTTAGGGTGGAATATTTCCAGGGTGGGGAGTGAAATTTTTTGAAGGGGGTAATAGTTACATTTAATTCACTTAACTTTTTCAAATTGCATATATAGCCAACATTTTTGAAGCCTCATAGCATCCCTATAAGAAAAGTGGGGCAGGAATAGGGAAATCTTATTTTTTTACCAGAGTTTCTCAGGAAACTGCACCATAAGGTGAATCATATAAGAATATCCTGTTCCCCCCAAATAGAAAAAGTTAACCTTTGAGGTTACTTACCTTATTGAAGACTTCCACTTACCTGAGAGCTAGTCTAAAAGCTGTATAGTAGGTTCTCAATAAAAAACCTGACAAAATGCTTTCATATTTTTTTCTTACTGAATTGTTCTTAAAAATAACACCCAATGACTTTCACCTTTACTCGCATCAACATCCTCAATTTATTCAAACTTATAAATGTGGTTGCTTGATACCAGATGGATGGAGTCATCCATTCTTTGAAAGACACTGGGCCTCCAAACACTTTGTCAATAGCTATCAGATATCAAGTTTCCTCACACTTTATTGAGATCTGTAAATAATGTTACCAGGCTATAGAATCAGGTATAAAAAATGGAGCATTATCACAATAGTTCTACAACTGGAATAAGGTAATATCTTGACTAAAGTATTGCATATACTTTGGATGGTGACAAATATGAATTATTAATGGCTAGAAAATTAATGTGTGTGCTACCTCTCATTATATGAGTGTAGCTAGGAGCAGGGAGGAATCACCCACTCTAATAAGAGGAAAGGTTGAGTGTAGAGGTGCAGACACATGAATGCTGGTAGAATTTGTAATAGAAAGATGAGAAAGGTATTTTAAAATTGCCTCTATTTTCTCGATAAAATAGGAAGTAAAGCCATTAGTTGAATGCGAGGATGGAGAATGATGGAGATTTGAGGAAAAGAGAAGAGATGAAACTGTTGTTTCTGGTCCTGGACTCTGGGAGAGTGACCCATGAGTGTGCAGTGTCAGAAGTCCAGGCAATACAAAGGGATTGTCAGAGATAGGTGTTAACAGTACTTGTGAAATGAGGCCAAACCCACTGGGCGGTGTTTTTCAGACTCGGAGGAGGAAGAGACTTGATTTCAATTGTTCACAGTAGTGGTCCTTAACTAGAGGTAATTTTGCCCCCAAGGGGACATTTGGTGGTGTCTGGAGACCTTTTTGGTTTCACATCTGTGAAGGTGGGTAAGTGGGGAGAAGGGTTCTCCCCATCTAGGGTTGGAGACCTGTGTGGTGTATTCTTCGGCAGCTACAGAGCAGAGGAGAACTTGGAATTTACTGTAAAATAATGTCATTGAAAAAGCAAGAGAGTTCCAGAAAAACATCTATTTCTGCTTTATTGACTATGCCAAAACCTTTGACTGTGTGGATCACAATAAACTGTGGAANTCCCCAAGCATCCTGTATCCTGCATTGAACATAGACTGGTGCTTCATTTCTTATCATGAAATTAAAAGGCGCTTACTCCTTGGAAGGAAAGTTATGACCAAGCTAGACAGCATATTAAAAGCAGAGACATTAATTTGCCAACAAAGGTCTGGAGAAGGGGATGACAGAGGATGAGATGGTTGGATGGCATCACCGACTCAATGGACATGGGTATGGGTGAACTCTGGAAGTTGGTGATGGACAGGGAGGCCTGGTGTGCTGCAGTTCATGAGGTCGCAAAGAGTTGGACACGACTGAGCGACTGAACTGAATGGGAAGTCACTGGGGAATTTTGAANACATGGGTATGGGTGAACTCTGGAAGTTGGTGATGGACAGGGAGGCCTGGTGTGCTGCAGTTCATGGGGTCGCAAAGAGTTGGACACGACTGAGCGACTGAACTGAATGGGAAGTCACTGGGGAATTTTGAGTAAAGGAGAAAGGTCCTCTGATTTATTTCTAACAAATGTTTTTCTGGCATGGATAGAAGCCAGGGATGTTGCTAAACATCCTAAAATGCACAGGGATGTGCCCACAACCGAGGATTAGATGCTGCAGATTTCCATAATGTCAGCTGAGAAACCTTGGTCCACATGTTTCCAAGTACAAGTGTTTTCTTTTGCTGCTGCTGCTGCTGCTAAGTCACTTCAGTCCTGTCTGACTCTATGTGACCCCGTAGACATCAGCCCACCAGGCTCCCCGACCCCAGGGATTCTCCAGGCAAGAACACTGGAGTAGGTTGCCATTTTCTCCTCCAGGGATCTTCCCGAACTAGATGTTGAACCTGGGTCTCCTGCATTGCAGGCTTCTTTACTACTGTGTCATCGCCACATATTTTTATTGTGAATTCTGTTTTAGTTCATATGATTTTATAGTTCATTTTATTATTTGCTAGGGAAAAATGTCTCAGTTGTTCTTTTCAATGTTAAGCTCTTTTTCTGGTCACATTTACAAATAAACTTTCAAATCAACTCTTCAAGTTCCATTAAAAATAGTTTGGATTTTTATCAGAGTCACCTGGAATTTATAGTTATTGATTTGCCAAAAATCGATACATTTACCAATAGGATAGTCCTATGTATAAAAGAATAATGATATAGTTATTTATGCATTTTGATATTTATTCAGACTTTTGAAAAAGTTTCTCAGAAATATTTAAACATTTTCTTATACCTTTTGGTTTTTCTTAAATATATGAATTTTTAAATTATTATAAATATGATTTTTAAATTTCATTTAATGGTACTGTTGCATTATGGTAATGTAATTATTTGGTGTATCTTACATCTTGATTCCTCAGGAAACTATTAGTTCCAATAATTTTCAATTGATTATCTTGAACTATAACTATTCATAGACTTGTCTATTTTCTTTCTAATATTTATGCTTCATTTCCTTTCTTGTCTAGTAACTTAAAGATAAGTTTGAGTAATAGTGGTGATTTGTCTTTTTCTTAATTCTTTCTTATCTTTTACCCTTAAGAATGTTGTTTGCCCCATGTTTCAGATACATTCTTTTTATCAGTTTAATGGTTTTCAAATAGTTTCCTTCTATTCTTAACTTACTAAGAATTATGAAGGAGTCAGGAATGGATATAAAGTGTTCAAGTTTGTGTGTCTATCCTCAAATGGTTCTTTATTATGTTAACGGAGTGAGTTCTGTGAATTAAGTTTCCAATGATAAATGAGGCCTTGTAAAGCTGTATTTAGTTACAGGCTCTCTTCTTTTTATTCTAGTAAAAGAATTAAGGTAGTCTTAATTTGCTAATATTTTAGAAAGAATTTAAAATTACCATCCACACGTGAAATTAGTTTATGGTAAGATCTATAAACTCAGATGCCTAGAGGAGCTAATTTGTCTAAAAAGTTTGAGTAGAGTAGATGAGGCTCACAAAGAGAAGTGGAGAGTGTGGTAATAGAACAGATATTGGGTCTCTTAATATGTATGCTCAGTGGCTCAGTCAGGTCCAACTCTTTGCAATGCCATGGACTGTAACCTTCCAGGCTTCTCCATCCATGGGATTTTTCAGGCAAGGGTACTGGAGTAGGTTGCCATTTCTTTCTCCTATAATATGTATATTCAGCATTAAAAATGCCAAGTATGATCATTGGCAAGATAGGCATGGCCCGAGAACCCAGCTAGTAGCATTTGGTATATTTGTGTATGTATTTGTGCCAGCCTCACAGAATGAGTTAGGAGGCTATTCTCTTTTTAAATGTCAAGGGACAATTTAAATAAAATAGAGTTAATTTTATTTTTTGTGTGTGTGTGACAAATTCACCCATAAAATGGTCNGTCCACATGTTTCCAAGTACAAGTGTTTTCTTTTGCTGCTGCTGCTGCTGCTAAGTCACTTCAGTCCTGTCTGACTCTATGTGACCCCGTAGACATCAGCCCACCAGGCTCCCCGACCCCAGGGATTCTCCAGGCAAGAACACTGGAGTAGGTTGCCATTTTCTCCTCCAGGGATCTTCCCGAACTAGATGTTGAACCTGGGTCTCCTGCATTGCAGGCTTCTTTACTACTGTGTCATCGCCACATATTTTTATTGTGAATTCTGTTTTAGTTCATATGATTTTATAGTTCATTTTATTATTTGCTAGGGAAAAATGTCTCAGTTGTTCTTTTCAATGTTAAGCTCTTTTTCTGGTCACATTTACAAATAAACTTTCAAATCAACTCTTCAAGTTCCATTAAAAATAGTTTGGATTTTTATCAGAGTCACCTGGAATTTATAGTTATTGATTTGCCAAAAATCGATACATTTACCAATAGGATAGTCCTATGTATAAAAGAATAATGATATAGTTATTTATGCATTTTGATATTTATTCAGACTTTTGAAAAAGTTTCTCAGAAATATTTAAACATTTTCTTATACCTTTTGGTTTTTCTTAAATATATGAATTTTTAAATTATTATAAATATGATTTTTAAATTTCATTTAATGGTACTGTTGCATTATGGTAATGTAATTATTTGGTGTATCTTACATCTTGATTCCTCAGGAAACTATTAGTTCCAATAATTTTCAATTGATTATCTTGAACTATAACTATTCATAGACTTGTCTATTTTCTTTCTAATATTTATGCTTCATTTCCTTTCTTGTCTAGTAACTTAAAGATAAGTTTGAGTAATAGTGGTGATTTGTCTTTTTCTTAATTCTTTCTTATCTTTTACCCTTAAGAATGTTGTTTGCCCCATGTTTCAGATACATTCTTTTTATCAGTTTAATGGTTTTCAAATAGTTTCCTTCTATTCTTAACTTACTAAGAATTATGAAGGAGTCAGGAATGGATATAAAGTGTTCAAGTTTGTGTGTCTATCCTCAAATGGTTCTTTATTATGTTAACGGAGTGAGTTCTGTGAATTAAGTTTCCAATGATAAATGAGGCCTTGTAAAGCTGTATTTAGTTACAGGCTCTCTTCTTTTTATTCTAGTAAAAGAATTAAGGTAGTCTTAATTTGCTAATATTTTAGAAAGAATTTAAAATTACCATCCACACGTGAAATTAGTTTATGGTAAGATCTATAAACTCAGATGCCTAGAGGAGCTAATTTGTCTAAAAAGTTTGAGTAGAGTAGATGAGGCTCACAAAGAGAAGTGGAGAGTGTGGTAATAGAACAGATATTGGGTCTCTTAATATGTATGCTCAGTGGCTCAGTCAGGTCCAACTCTTTGCAATGCCATGGACTGTAACCTTCCAGGCTTCTCCATCCATGGGATTTTTCAGGCAAGGGTACTGGAGTAGGTTGCCATTTCTTTCTCCTATAATATGTATATTCAGCATTAAAAATGCCAAGTATGATCATTGGCAAGATAGGCATGGCCCGAGAACCCAGCTAGTAGAATTTGGTATATTTGTGTATGTATTTGTGCCAGCCTCACAGAATGAGTTAGGAGGCTATTCTCTTTTTAAATGTCATGGGACAATTTAAATAAAATAGAGTTAATTTTATTTTTTTTGTGTGTGTGACAAATTCACCCATAAAATGGTCTGGACCCAGTACCCTTTGGGATCACACATATGTACTTAATTTGCCCCTAAATTATTATCTAGTTTGGGTTTACAATTTCCTCTGGAACTGTGTATATTTATGTTTTCTAGGAACATAGCATTTCATTGAGAATTTAAAAATTTCTGTGTAAGCAGGCATGGTTTCTTCTAGACTACATACTGGGAGCAGCTGTTCAGGCTGAGACTCCAGGATTTCCAGTGCAAGAAATATTTGGGTGTGGAAATTGCTTCCTTTCGTGTGTGTGTGTGTGTCCATTGTGAGTGTCTGGAGTTACCTCTGGGCTTCCCTGCTGGCTCTGGCTATAAAGAATCTGCCTGCAGTGCCGGGACCCAGGTTTGATCCCTGGATCAGGAAGATCCCCTGGGGAAGAGAATGGCAACCCAGCCTTGGCTATGCTTCCATTTCATGCCCTGTGCTGGGAGCCCTTCTTAGATCCTGTGGAAGCAATACCCAGCCAGAAAATGTCCANGGATCAGGAAGATCCCCTGGGGAAGGGAATGGCAACCCAGCCTTGGCTATGCTTCCATTTCATGCCCTGTGCTGGGAGCCCTTCTTAGTCAGATCCTGTGGAAGCAATACCCAGCCAGAAAATGTCCATAGATAGGGAGATTCAGGGCCACCCCCGGCTCACCTGTTCTGTCGGTGATTCTTCGAAGGCTTATCTTGGTAATCTCCTCCTCATCCACTCTGCCCCTCTCACTTGTGGAATCAGAGCTTGCAGTTTCTCTGTGACAAGTCCTTAGAGATGAGTGTCTCTTTCACGGCTGTCTTTCCCACACCTACTGTGTGTTGCAGTTTTCTCTGGTTTGGATTTTCCATCAGTTTGATCTCATCTGCTTTTTATTTCCTCAAAGTTGCTGGTCTACTGATTATATTATTTCTTGTTTCCATTGCTGTTAGGGGCTTATTCTTTAAAAAGAACTTCTTATTTTCAGATGGGTTTTGGGAAGGAATAAAAAGTAAACGTATGTGTTTCTTCTGCCACGTTGAACTGAAAACTTTGTGAGCTCTGTATAGCAATTGTTTATGACTTTATGAGACCTTGTTTAGTCTCTTTTTAAACATACACTTTTTCCTTCCCTCTTTCTAACTGTTGAGTTAATATTAGAGTTAAAAATTATTTAACATTATAGTATGAATGCACTATTAACTAGAAATATTTATTTTAATCACTTCTGAATCTTTAGACTCCTTGTTATGTTTGATCCATCAACTTATTTGAGTATTACAAGTTTTGTGGCTGAAATCTTTTTTAACTATAGGCGCTATGATCTTTATAGTAATCTATTCAGAAAGGCCCGTATGGAATTCAGTCACTAAATCAGCTGAGAAACAGTTGTTTTGAAACCTGTTGGAAATAAGGACTGTACTGGTAGATTCAATGTCTTCTCAGATACTCAAACAAGACATAAGTGATGCCATGAAAAGCTGTGGGGTTGGAGTTTGAAGTCATATAATTGTGTTTTGCCTTTAGCATTCCAAGCTTTGGGACCTCAAGTAAGTCCCTTAAATTTCTGAACCTCAGTTTACCCATTTGCAAAATGGTAATGATAAGGCCTGCCCTTCTCTATTGTATTGCATAGGTTGTGAGAGAATGAATGTGAAGTTCCTTTAAGAAATTAAAGCTAAATAAATGTGTCAGTTATTAATGCCCTCATACCTTGCCAGTGATCTCTCTTCAAAGATGGATTTTTAAGATCGATAGAATTCATGGCTTCCTTCAAGTGGAGGACAACTTGAACTCAAGTATTTATTATTTTTTGATTATGAAAATGAGACCTTTTGTATAGGAAGAAAAATGCAGAATAATAAGTTCTCTGTTTAATAAAGTTGAACAGTTCATTAGATCTGTTGAAAAATGGACATTTGTTTTCATCAGTGTTTCAAAATTATGCTTCCTAAAAGGAACCAATTTGGAGATGTTTTCATAGAAACATCTGGATAGTGGGTTAGAAATGTTTAGAATGTGCCTTGTCTAAATGTACTTAATTTATTTTGGCTGGCTAAGTCTTTTCTCTAGAAAAGATTTTTAGGACTCACCTTTCCTTGGTTAGTTCCTTACAATAGCTAGCATCAGCCGAAGAGACTCATTCTTTTAATCAGAACGCCCAATCTGGCCATCTGTGTGAGTCAGTCTTCAACCTGAGAATTCTGCCAGGCAGAGAATTGTAAAAGAAAAAAAAAAAAATTTGAAGTCAGGCCATGAAAATTCAGGATTCATTTGTGCCCAGCTAATTCACCAAGGAAAATAACCTTGGGGTATATTTATTGTAGAAGAAAATCAAGCATTCTAATGGATCAGGGTTAAGCCTTTGGAAAAAGAGAAGGATTCGTTAACAAGAAGTCCCTCTCTTCTGTCCAACCTTCCTGTGACCTGAAGTTATGGAAACAAAATGCTCCAAAGAACAAATACTGTTGAATGTTTGTTTGTGGTGGTTGAAGGGGAATGGCATTCCACAGAAATGGAACAGAATAACAGATGCCTTCTGGAAAGCCCAAGACTGTCCTCTTTCTCAGTGGTTAAAATGTTAAAAACTTAAAAACTGATTTTATTGGTCTAAATAAACTGCTTAGTTTGCCAAACTCTTTGGGATAATAAATAGATCACATATGTGCACATTCAAATATAGATGATAATAATTAAGATGTGAATTAACTTAGAACACCTTTGAGCATCACATGCTCTCAATTATTTTTCTTTGTGGTACTTTTCTTGTATTGGGAAAATATTTTTTTAAGAAGTTAGAAATGAGGATTACTTTATTGACGACTCAGAAAGAATGCAATAATCCTTCTTGACTTCACTACCCTGCCCCCCCGCCACCAGCCTGACCACATCATGGTCCTAAATCTCTGTTTCATTTACAAAATGTCTTGAAAGAATTGTCTGTACTTATTGTCTCCAGTTTCTATTTTCCCTTGTTCTCTCTTAAATCCACAGAATATGAACTAGCCCAGACTA
Organism: Raphicerus campestris; assembly: GCA_006410735.1. NCBI lineage: Eukaryota > Metazoa > Chordata > Mammalia > Artiodactyla > Bovidae > Raphicerus > Raphicerus campestris. Next base: position 82,551 of record SJYW01015498.1, on the reverse strand, counting down.
ATTGGTTATGTATGATTATTCTGTCCCTTTGGTACAGCCATCAAGAGAGGCTAGAAAGGTTTTGCCATTCCTTCACCACCTCATTACCAGGTTACAATGAAAGCAAGTTTCAGAACACATCTGAACACACGTGCAACATTTACTAGCAAGCAGGCACAAAAGGGTACACAAATCTCAAATCTTAGTCCACTTTTAGGCATTCTGATCACAGCTTGTTTGGAAATATCATTAAGGCAAACATGACAATATTCTAGAGGCATCATTAGTTCAGTTCAGTTCAGTCGCTCAGTCGTGTCTGACTCTTCGCGACCCCATGAATCGCAGCATGCCAGGCCTCCCTCTCCATCACCGTCTCCCGGAGTTCACTCAGACTCATGTCCATCGAGTCAGTGATGCCATCCAGCCATCTCAACCTGTCGTCCCCTTCTCCTCCTGCCCCCAATCCTTCCCAGCATCAGAGTCTTTTCCAATGAGTCAACTCTTCGCATGAGGTGGCCAAAGTACTGGAGTTTCAGCTTTAGCATCATTCCTTCCAAAGAAATCCCAGGGTTGATCTCCTTTAGAATGGACTGGTTGGCTCTCCTTGCAGTCCAAGCCAGCCCAAATCCTCTGAATTCAAAGCTGGACACAGAGATCTCAGCAAGGGTGCTATCCTGAAGTGTACAGGCTACAGGGTATGCCAGACATTTAAGTCATCTTCATGCAAAGGGGGAGCAAAATATTTTAGGCAATCCATATTATTGCAACTGTCCTTATGAAAACCTATCCAAACCTTCAGAGTGATCGTGAGAAGGGTGATCTATCACAGTTCTGTCAGAGTGCTCGTGAAAATGTAGGGTAAAGGATGGGAAAGAAGACAAGAGGATCAAAGACTAAGCCTTGGGGAATAGAAACAGCGTGTCAGAGACAGAAGTAAGCAACGAAGAACTGAGTTGTATAGGAAAACCAGAGACTTCAGGGAAATTATCAATTTAGTTCATCCTTGTCTTTATAAAATCAGCTTTCCAAGTTTGTCAGGATGACACCATATTCCTATTTGTCCAGGTTGAATTCAGAGCCGTCTTTGGGTCTCCATTTTCTCTGACCCCTTAGGCTCATTCAGTGACTGAGATGGACACTTCCTGTTGTAATGTTTCTCATTGAATCCGTTCTTCTCATACTGCTTCTCCAAATTTTATACCCCCAAACCTGACTTATAGTGAAGGTCTGTCAACTAGTCCTTTAGCTGTTTGAATCCATCTAGCAAAGAGTTGGACACAACTGAGCGACTGAACTGAACATCTTCCTAAAATGTCATTTTGATTTTTCTGTTTCTTGCTAAGAAGTCTCAGTTGTTTTGTTGTTAACAACAACTCTCCAATCATATTTCTCCACTTTGGTGGACTGAGTTTTCTTACCTTTTTGATTTTGCACATACTTTCCCCCTTCAGTCTCCTCCTCATTTAGTGAAATCTTATCAGTCCTTCAAGACTGAGATCAAATTTCACTTCCTTTGGGTTTGCACTGTGAAGCCAGAATGTGTGGATTCAAGTCTCAGCTCTGGTACTTACTAATTGTGTGATCTTGGACAAGTCACTTAACCTTTCTGAGCTTCAGTTTCCTCATCTGTACATGAAGATAATATCACTGATCTCATAAGTTGTTGTAAAAATTAAATGAGGTAGTGTGCATAAAGTACTTAAACTAGCCAGTGGCACATGATAAGCAATTTTCATGTGAGATACATGGTGATGATGGTGATTTTGATGATGATGACATGATGAGAATGTAGGTCTTTTTTGACCATCTTAACCCTCTCAGCTCAGTATTTATTGACTAAATCATGCATTTAATAATTACTCATTTAGTAATTGGGCTTCCCAAGTGGCTCAGTGGTAAATAATCCATCTGCAAATGCAGAAGGTGCAGGAGCCACGGGTTCAATACCTGGGTCAGGAAGACCCTCTGGAGGAGGAGATGGCACCCTGTTCCAGAATTCTTGCCTGGGAAATCCTATAGACAGAGAAGCCTTGAAGGCTTCTGTCTGTGGGATCACAAAGAGTCAGACATGACTGAAGTGACGGAGCATGCACACACACATTTAGTAACTGACAGGATGATGTCTTCTCTTGTGTTGGTAATTACCTTTGTTTTTAGAATTCAATAAAAATTTTAATATGTTTACCAACTCATGGGATCATCTTTTAAACTTTTTAAGTATTATCTCCCCTTTTAGATGCTAAGCTTCTTCAGGAAATGAGGGGATCTGCCTGGTACTTCTCTGTAAAGATGTAAGAGTCTAAAAACATAGCTGACGTCTGATCACTGAAAGGAGATTGATAGTGGTCACCAAGTGAAATCTGATTAAAAGGTGGAACCAAGTCCCTCTGCCATTTTCCTAAGACGAACTCAACCTGAGTAGATCCTGGGGCATATGCTGAGGTCAAAAATAAGCATAAACCAAAATCCTATTCCGATGAGTTTTTTTTTTAGTGACTTTTTAGTTTGGACTTTGAAACAATGAAAGAAAGAACTGAAACTTGTTTCTATATTCCCTACAAGTATTCCAACAATAGGCTTCATTAGCTGGGATATATAAGTTTTTTTCAAAACAAAAGTTTTTTTTTTTTTTAATCTTTCAGAAATACACTTTCTAGCTACAATTTAAAAATAACAACCAAGAATACAGGACACTGAAAAGGATCTCTGTTATTATAGCTGCTAGGATTTGGCTAGAATAAGGGAGAAGGTATCAAGGGGCACTGGCTGCCAAGAACTAATGATTCTGGTATTAATTGACATGTCTGGGCTAAATTGCCTTCAGAGACAGTGGTTACAGTAATAAAGAGGTAATAATTATTTACTCCAAAGAGCAACATGCTCAGTCTTGGCAGTCTTATAATGAATAAAATGTACAATATGTTCTTTAGATTTATACTTAAATAGAATCTGAGACACTATTCATTAAACTTAGGAGAATGTATTCAAGTGACTAGGCCAAAAACAAGTAAAAAATTCAGGCAATAAATTTTGGAAATGTAGGTCAGTCAGAGCTATGCTCATCCCCTGTTTATGATTGTAAATAATCACCCAACCTTGCCTGAAATTACTTTTCTAAAATAAGTATAATAGATTTTTCCCCCCAGAGAAGAGATCTATTGCAAATTCATAGTGAGATCTTGAGATAGAACCACTTTGGGCATCAGTTTGACTATCTGTGGGCTTCCATGGTGGCTCAGCTGGTAGAGAATCTGCTTGCCAAGTGGGAGACCTGAGTTTGATCCCTGGGTTGGGAAGATCTCCTGGTGAAGAGAATGGTTACCCACTCCAGTATTCTGGCTGGAGAATTCCATGGACTGTATAGTCCATGGGGTCACAAAGAGTTGGACACGACTTAACTCTCTATGAGATTGGAGTTGAACTCAGTCGACTATCTCTCTTGCTCAGTCACTTCAGTCATGTCTGACTCTGTGCAACCCCATGGACCACGGTCTCTGAGGCATAGCTACTCCAATATACTCCATCCAGTAGTGTATAACAGCATGGGCTTTCTTTGCTATTTTACTTGGCTGTCTGTATTTCTTTCCAGGCTCCCTGAGTAGAGATTCTTCTCTTTCTTTGCTTCCTCCTTCCTCTTCCCTCGCCTTTCTTTCTCTCTTTCTCCCTTCCTGCCTCTTTTCCTTCCTCCCTCCCTCTTTCTCTTTCCTCCTTCCTTCCTTTCCTTCCATCCTTCGTTTCTTCCTCTGGGTCTCCTTCCTTTCCCCTCCTCCCTTCCCTCCCTACTCCCTCTCTCATCCTTCCCTTCTCTCTCTCCCACCCTTCCTTTCTCACCTCTTGCTCTTTCTCTGTCCCCCACCTCCAGTCCCTGTAAATGCCTCAGTAGTCTTTGTGGCGGAGAAGGCAATGGAACCCCACTCCAGTCCTCTTGCCTGGAAAATCCCATGGGCGGAGGAGCCTGGTGGGCTGTAGTCCATGGGGCCGCGAAGAGTCGGACACGACTGAGTGACTTCACTTTCACTTTTCACTTTCGTGCATTGGAGAAGGAAATGACAACCCACTCCAATACTCTTGCCTGGAAAATCCCATAGGCGGAGAAGCCTGGTGGGCTGCCATCTCTGGGGTCGCACAGAGTCAGACACAACTTAGGCGACTTAGCAGCAGCAGCAGCAGCAGCAGCAGCAGCAGTCTTTGTGGAGGGCACTATGCTCGATACTTTTTGTATGATGCCACTTACCTTGCCTGATAACTCTGTTCTTATCCTTATTTTTATGAATGAAGAATGCGACACTTGGAGAAGTTTTGTAACTTGACTCATATGACAGGACAGTGAGTGGTAAAAGAGAAGTCACATCCAACTGCATCCAGCTCCCAGTCCAGCCTCTGTCGACTGGCCCTTCTATGCTGCTGCTCTGTAGGTCGTCTTTCTCTTCTTATTTCTGTACCAAATCTCCTATTCTGTCTACCCTCTTCTTTCCACTTTGTTCAACTCTGCTAGCAATAGTCACAGGGTTTAAATCCCTATGTGGATGTGATTATTTCTGTTCTTACACTTGATATATATTATAGAATAAGGCCCCTTGAACTTTTAAGTAACCCCTTGGATTTCCAAAATGTCTATAGTCTTTGTAAGTTTTTCTTCCTATTAGTTCATGAGTTCTGCTTTTAAAGCAGATTTTCAGTGACTTTCAATCCTTTCTAAAAGTTATCTATTCCTTGAAAAAAATCCACCTGCAAATGTTTCTTGTGTCCTTCATAGCTGACACTCTTTCCCTTGATGTTTGAACTTCTCTTTGTCTCTTGTTTTGAAGCTTTATTTTTCACTTCTTAATCTTTTCTGTTAACCCTTTTCCATGTGTCAGTGTTATGCTTTGATGAAGATACTTATCTTCATCATTCCAACCCAGAAGCAGAAAACCATTCTGCCACTTCTGAAATCAAAATGAGAACAAACCCACTGTACAAAAAAGAAAAACTTTCAGTTCAGTTCAGTTCAGTCGCTCAGTCATGTCCAACTCTTTGCGACCCCATGAATTGCAGCACGCCAGGCCTCCCTGTCTATGACCAACTCCCAGAGTTCACTCAGATTCACGTCCATCGAGTCAGTGATGCCATCCAGCCATCTCATCCTCTGTCGTCCCCTTCTCCTCCTGCCCCCAATCCCTCCCAGCATCAGAGTCTTTTCCAATGAGTCAACTCTTGGCATGAGGTGGCCAGAGTACTGGAGTTTCAGCTTTAGCATCATTCCTTCCAAAGAAATCCCAGGGCTGATCTCCTTCAGAATGGACTAGTTGGATCTCCTTGCAGTTCCAGGGCCTCTCAAGAGTCTTCTCCAACACCACAGTTCAAAAGCATCAATTCCTTGGCGTGACTATGGTAAAATATCCAAGCTATTTAAAAATCCCACTGGGACTAGAATGCTCACTCACTTTTGAAGCTAGAGATGGTGCCTTGTATCTCTTAGTAGATTTGAAGATTAAAATCAATTCTACTGGGTGCCACTGTGGACTGGCATTTGGCTTTGATTGCAATGGTAAAGTTTGCTAATTAAAAAAACTGAGAGAGACTTTTAACATATTGTCCATGATCTTAGACATTTTTGTATAGGTATACGATTAATTGTAGCATCAGTCACAGACATATTAACCTCTCATAAGTAAGAGATGAATTATACATTTATGCCAAAATAAAAAAATAGCTCTCTTTCAGAAGTACAAATGCAAGCTCCTTCCACAAGGCCTCAACTGTTATCAATTATTGTTTAATTTAGTGATGAATGCTTTTTGGAAAATTTATTACCAGAAACAAAGGTTTTCTCCCTTGAAGCATTTGTATGCTTTCCTTCGTTGGCACTGTATAACTCACTGTGTTTTCCTTTTGGTCGTGACTGCCAAGAAGCTTGGGGCCAGGCGTGGAGTTCAGTCACAGTAACCGTAACCGTATTATCCTTTGTGGTTAGGATATTTGTTTCTTACTCCTTTTCTGGTTTTAATTTCTATTCAAACAGTATTTATGCCTGACTTTAGCAAAAAGCTATATCAAATCCCCCTACCCTCTTTTAATTAGGCAAGAAATCATAATACATAAATAATAATGGATTTACTTCTTCAGATAAAATACAGTTCTTCTGGATTTTTCCTAGGCTTCTAAGTTCTGCTTATCTGACAGTCATTTAGAACTTGGTTTAAGTTTGCATTAGAACATAACATGCGCATGCACTCTATAGCAATGCTGTAACTGAGTCTTAAATTTCTTCCTCTNCTTCTGGATTTTTCCTAGGCTTCTAAGTTCTGCTTATCTGACAGTCATTTAGAACTTGGTTTAAGTTTGCATTAGAACATAACATGCGCATGCACTCTATAGCAAGGCTGTAACCGAGTCTTAAATTTCTTCCTCTAGATCAGGAAAGGAGGAAGTGGTTTTTCTGTTTGGTTCTATGAATTTCTCATGGTCTCCAGCTCTCCAGAGACCCCTCTATTGAGTCTTTTTCTTTCCTGCTTCACTTCCTAGTGGCTGACATCTGGGAGTTGTGAGTGCGGGAGGGAGTGAGGACAGCTCCCACTTTCAGTCTGTCCCTGTAGCTTTTTGGACCAGCCAGGAGAAAATTCCCTTATCAGCACAGTCATTCATTCCTCTCGAAATTTATTTATTTTTTAAAGTTAATTTTTATTGGAGTATAGTTGCTTTACAGTGTTGAGTAAGTTTCTATTTTATGCATAGTATAAGTAGGCTATATATGTCAATCCCAATCTCCCGATTCATCCAATCCACCCACCTTTCTATCCCCTTTGGTATCCATATGTTTGATCTCTGCGTAAGTGTCTCTATGCTGCTTTGCAAGTAAGATCATCTACACCATTTTTCTAGATTCCACATACATGAGTTAATATACAATATCTGTTTCTCTTCTTATGACTTACTTCACTCTGTGTGACAGGCTCTGGATCCATCCACATCTCTGCAAATGGCCCAACTTCATTCCATTTTATGGCTGAGTAATCTTCTGTTGTATATATGTACCACATCATCTTGATCTATTCCTTTGTTGATGGACATTTAAAATTTGTTTGTTTAGCTAAATTATTATTCTGTTTAGCCTGGTGAACCCAAAGTTCACAACCTGCTTAAGATTTCTGAGTCTTTGCCAGTATCTTAAAGGAAAGTACATATGCATGTAAGTAAGTAAGTAAGTGTTAGTTGCTCAGTCGTGCCCAATTCTTTATGATCCCATGGACTGCAGCCCACAAGGGTCCTCTGTCCATGAGATTTTCCAGGCAAGGGTACTGGAGTGGGTTGCCATTTCCTTCTCCAGGGGATCTTCCCAACCCAGGGATTGAACCCAGGTCTCCTGCACTCCAGGCAGATTCTTTACCAACTGAGCTACAAGGGAAGCCATGTAGTATGTGCATGTGTATACATATACGTGTGTGTGTGTATACATATATATGTATGTGTATATAGGTATATATATATGTGTGTGTATATATATGTGTGTATGTGCATATACGCATACACTTTTATAATTTCAGATTCTTTTTGCATATCTTAAACCTACTGAAGTAAGATATAATAATATTTAAAATAAATTTATAAATTAGTACTCATACAACCTATGTTAAAATGTAAAATCTTTTTATGAGGAGCAGATGTTCATATTTATAGAGATTTGCTTATTTTCTATCTCCATTTTAAATTATCTCTTTCCATCATCTTGGTTTGCTTTTTTCCTCTCATTACTAGATGTATCTTTTGTTGACTTAATATGTTAATGTTGGCTTCATACCAAATGTGGAAGAGTCAAAAAGTTTTCTTGAAGAAACTTGCCCTGAGTTGTGGACCATCTTTTCTATCCAGCCTATCATTAATATATAACCATGGGTGTTGGGTTAATTGCCATAAAATGTCACAACATTGAATTCGGCATCCTTGTCAGCAACTCTTGTCCATGAGAAGTGGCTACTTCAGCCTGTGGCTGAATGTCATGGACTTTAGTCAAGGAGGTATTTGCACTGTCTCTGAAGAGCGGATGTCTCAAGTTTGCATATTTTCATGTCTCAAAGGATCCTGCCCTTTTCCTTTCTCATCCTTTCCATCCTAACTGGACCTACGACTCCTGAGTGGGTCACAAGCACTCTATCATCCCAGCCTGCCAGCAGGAATAGAGTCCTTTCCTTGAACTTGACTTGAATTACTGCTACTCTTTGAAGGTTTTATCTTAACTGAATAGAACAAAGTTTATGCTGCTAGAGGAAGGTTCTGTTTCTGAACTTCCCGCATACAATAAACTGCAGCCTCAGGGCTCACCCTCTTCCCTCCTCACCTTGCCTTGCCTGAGCCCCCTGCTTCCACAGCTGGAACTGCTTGCTACTCTTCCCTCTGCAACCCCCAAAGGTTCAGTTGTAGCCAAGGCTTGGAAATCTTACTCCTACAGAGTGGGAGGGTAGACAGCAGCTCCAGCTCTCAAACAGGGATAAAAAAGACCTGGCCAACAGTCCCAGCTCTGCCATAAACTGCTTATGGGACCTCAGGAAAATGACTGAATCTCTGTGATTCTCTTTCTTCATCTATAAAATTAGGGAAACTGCCCTTGCAAGGTACAAGGGAATGGAACATGGAAGTGTGTATGGAGGAGCTTTAAATGCACTTACTCTGTTATTGTGGTCTGTGGTGCTGAGGTGGTGGCAGGGAGTCATAGTTCACCTTGATAGGGGAAGATTCAGTGGCAGAGTTGGGAGATTCTTCTTGCAGGAAGGAATTTAAGGCAGTTCCAGAAGAGTGAGTACACCTTGATTTTTGCTAAAGTATCCCCTTTACTGGACACTCTGTCCTCTTCTACTTCTCTGTGTCAGCTTCTCTAAGGACACTTTTTCCCCTGTTTTTAGGGTCCCATGGCCTAAAGACATTGTATTATATTACAGAATTCCTGGACCTTCAGAAAAGCTGTTTTGGCAACTTAACCAGGTCCTGCAAAGCTATCCCTTAGAACTACTTCCATTCCTTTCTCTCCCATTCTGTTTAAATAAACACACTATTTATTTGGGCATATGGTCGTGTTAAATGCTAGAAGAATGATA
>SJYW01015498.1:50019-64797 GCA_006410735.1 Raphicerus campestris | reverse complement strand
AAAAAATAGCTCTCTTTCAGAAGTACAAATGCAAGCTCCTTCCACAAGGCCTCAACTGTTATCAATTATTGTTTAATTTAGTGATGAATGCTTTTTGGAAAATTTATTACCAGAAACAAAGGTTTTCTCCCTTGAAGCATTTGTATGCTTTCCTTCGTTGGCACTGTATAACTCACTGTGTTTTCCTTTTGGTCGTGACTGCCAAGAAGCTTGGGGCCAGGCGTGGAGTTCAGTCACAGTAACCGTAACCGTATTATCCTTTGTGGTTAGGATATTTGTTTCTTACTCCTTTTCTGGTTTTAATTTCTATTCAAACAGTATTTATGCCTGACTTTAGCAAAAAGCTATATCAAATCCCCCTACCCTCTTTTAATTAGGCAAGAAATCATAATACATAAATAATAATGGATTTACTTCTTCAGATAAAATACAGTTCTTCTGGATTTTTCCTAGGCTTCTAAGTTCTGCTTATCTGACAGTCATTTAGAACTTGGTTTAAGTTTGCATTAGAACATAACATGCGCATGCACTCTATAGCAAGGCTGTAACCGAGTCTTAAATTTCTTCCTCTAGATCAGGAAAGGAGGAAGTGGTTTTTCTGTTTGGTTCTATGAATTTCTCATGGTCTCCAGCTCTCCAGAGACCCCTCTGTTGAGTCTTTTTCTTTCCTGCTTCACTTCCTAGTGGCTGACATCTGGGAGTTGTGAGTGTGGGAGGGAGTGAGGACAGCTCCCACTTTCAGTCTGTCCCTGTAGCTTTTTGGACCAGCCAGGAGAAAATTCCCTTATCAGCACAGTCATTCATTCCTCTCGAAATTCATTTATTTTTTTAAAGTTAATTTTTATTGGAGTATAGTTGCTTTACAGTGTTGTGTAAGTTTCTATTTTATGCATAGTATAAGTAGACTATATATGTCAATCCCAATCTCCCGATTCATCCAGTCCACCCGCCTTTCTATCCCCTTTGGTATCCATATGTTTGATCTCTGCGTAAGTGTCTCTATGCTGCTTTGCAAGTAAGATCATCTACACCATTTTTCTAGATTCCACATATATGAGTTAATATACAATATCTGTTTCTCTTCTTATGACTTACTTCACTCTGTATGACAGGCTCTGGATCCATCCACATCTCTGCAAATGGCCCAACTTCATTCCTTTTTATGGCTGAGTAATCTTCTGTTGTATATATGTACCACATCATCTTGATCCATTCCTTTGTTGATGGACATTTAAAATTTGTTTGTTTAGCTAAATTATTATTCTGTTTAGCCTGATGAACCCAAAGTTCACAACCTGCTTAAGATTTCTGAGTCTTTGCCAGTATCTTAAAGGAAAGTACATATGTATGTAAGTAAGTAAGTGTTAGTTGCTCAGTTGTGCCCAATTCTTTATGATCCCATGGACTGCAGCCCACAAGGGTCCTCTGTCCATGAGATTTTCCAGGCAAGGGTACTGNGCTCAAGATAGCATCCAGAACCCTAGCATGCACTTAGAATTGACATTTAAAAGATGCCCATTTGGTGAAAAAAGATAAGTTAATTATTGTAACTGATGAATTACTTTAATTGATTGTTTTAGTTTGTACCATATTTTCTTTTTTTTAAATGAAGTATAGTTGATATATGACATTATATTAGTTTCTGGTGTATAGTGTAATGATTCCATATTTGTATATATTGCAAAGAGTTCACCAAAATAAGTCTGGTTAACATCTGGCACCAGACATAGGTACAAAACTGTATTTCTTTACATGGTCATGTGGGACTTGATAGTTATTCTGTGAATTTGTAAATCTCTTATTTTTAAATATTGCAGTATTGCATTTTTTGTTTAAAAAGAATTGTCTGTTACCTATAATCAGAGTTATGAATTTTTACTTCAGAAAATCAGAAAATGCAGAAAACAGTATAGAAGAAGTAAGTCACAAGCCACTCAGGAGTCACTGCTGTTTAGAAGTTCCTTCGTATTCTTTTCTGTGCCTATGTAAATCCATGCCACGACCACCCACCCTTTCTTTTCTGTTACCAAAATGGAAGCACCTATTGTTTTTGTAATCTGATCTTTCTCACAGAAATANAAGCCACTCAGGAGTCACTGCTGTTTAGAAGTTCCTTCGTATTCTTTTCTGTGCCTATGTAAATCCATGCCACGACTATCCACCCTTTCTTTTCTGTTACCAAAATGGAAGCACCTATTGTTTTTGTTTTCTGATCTTTCTCACAGAAAAATACATCGTGGAAAGAACAGCATGATGTGGTTATAGGAACCTGGCCGTGGACATTTGGGTTTGCATCTCAGCTTTGCCACTTGTTAGCTTTGTGACCTTCAGCAAGTTGTTTAATTACTCTGAATCTATTTCCTTATTTTTAAGGAAATGACCTGAAATAATCGAGAATAATAATCAATGAGAATAATTTACAATCTATCCACAGAATTGTCATGAACAACAAATGAAACAGAGAATATAAAAAACTGCAAGAATAATGTCTGACGCATAGTAACACCCAGCAAAAATGAGCTTTCATTATCTTCTCATCTCAGCAATAGATTTATATGGCTAGGAGCATAACTACCTTCCATTCTGTCATTAGTGATACTTTCTTGTATCATCTGTTGTATCTGTATCATAGATTACTGAAACAACCCCCTTTTGCAGTCCTTCGATTGTAATTTCTCATTTTTAAACGTTACTGATTTGAGTGATGAGAGGATCAGTACAGAGTGAAAGAATGCTGACTTTTAAAATTAAAATTACTATGTCCCTGACTTCCCTGGCAGTCCAGTGGTTAGATTCTGCCTTTCCAGTGCAGAGGATGTGGACTCGATACCTGGTTGAGGTACTAAGGTCTTGGGTGCTGCATGGTGTGGCCAAAACACAAAAAAATTAATTACTGTGTCTCTGTAAAGCCCAGTTCTGCCACATACTAGACAAATTACTAAGTCTTAGATTCTTCAGGTATAAACTAGAGAGAACAAATTCTCATAAGGTGACTAGTTATCTATTTTTGCAGAACAAACTATCCCCAAACTTGGTGGTTTGAAATAAGCATTTTATTTGCTCATGAATGTATGTGTTCTGGGCTCAGCTTGGTGGATCTTCAGCTTCTCTCACCTGGGGTCCCTTAACATGGCTAAAATCACCAGAAGCTAGATGGTCTCAACTGACTTCTCTCCCATGTCTGGTGGTTGGTGGTGGCTGTTGGCTGACCTTGAATCATCAGGGGCTGAGAATTTTTTTTTAACATTGAGGCAAGATTTCAAAAGCAGAGAGAGGGAGATCCTCTATTTGCAGTGTGTGCTTTATATCTTGTTGGCTCAAACAAGTGAGATGGCCAAACCCAGAGTCACTTTGGGAGGGACCGTGCCAGGCCACAGACACAGCGAGGCATAGCTAGTGGGACAGCCATTGTTGTAATGAATAATCTAGCAAGGTTACACTTTAGGCTTCTCTTTCTTGAGATGTAGATGATCCTAAGAGTATCTGCTTTATAGAACTATCATCAGAAGGCAGTGGCAACACACTCCAATACTCTTGCCTGAAGAATCCCATGGACAGAGGAGCTTGGTGGGCTGCTGTCTATGGGGTCGCACAACGTCAGACATGACTGAAGTGACTTAGTAGCAGCAGCAGCAGCAGCAGCAGAATCAAATGATCCTATGCTTATGTACTGTTTTTCACAGTGTCTGGTACATTGTAAGTGTTCAATAAATATTATTTATTATATTGAGTACTTGCTTTTTCCCTTGGGAAATGAATTTGATAAAGGTGTTGGATTCCATTGGCAAATTACATTATGTAGAGGGAAAAATAAGTCACTCATGATCCACTCACTTTTAAGGAACTTTAGGTATTATCCTTTTTGAAAATCGTCATCGTTCTGATGGGTGAAAACTCATTATTATCATTTAAATGTCTTTTATTATCTGTATTGTACATAATTTTCATAGTTTTTTAAAAAGTTTTTAAAAATGTGGACCATTTTAAAAGTCCCTATTGAATTTGTTACAATATTGCTTCTGCTTCATGTCTTAGTTTTTTGGCTATGAGCCACGTGAGGTCTTAACTCCCCATCCAGGGATCAAACTGGTCCTACCTACACGGAAAGAAGTCTTAACCCCCGGACCATCAGCAGGGAAGTCCCCATAGATTTCTGATCATATGAATTTCTTTAATGATTTGCCTATTCATTCTCCTTGTCCATTTAGAGGAAAATAGATGTTTATTTTAGAACAATTTTGCATTTACAGGAAAGTTGCAAAGGTGGTACAGAAAGTTCCTGTGTCTCCCATATAACATTTTGCCTCATTGTGGTCCATGTGTAACAACTAAGAAACTAACATTAGTACATCACTGTCAGCTAGACTTCAGACTTTATTTAGATTTCACTAGTTTTTCCACAAATGTCCTCTTTCTGTTCTAGGATCCAGTCCAGGGTATCACATTGCATTTAATCTCCATGTATCTTTAGTTGCCTGTAATATGTAGCAGTTTTTCAGTCTTAATTTTTTCACGACCATGATATTTTCAAGAGTACTGGTCAGATATTTTGTGGAATATCTCCCACTTTGGGTTTGTCTGATGTTTTCTCATGGTTCAACTGGGAAGGTAGGTGTTTGGAAAGAGGCCACAGAGGCCAGATGCTTTTTTCATCACATCCTATCATGGGGCACATGCCTGTCAGCATGACTTAGTGCTGGGATATTAACCTTGATCTTTGTGTTCTGGTGGTGATTGCCAGGTTTTTCTGCAGTGAAATTACTATTTTTTCACTTTCCATACTCTATTCTTTAGGAACAAGTCACTCATGCAGCCTACTCTTATGGTGGAGGTTGGGGAATTTAATGCCACCTCTGAAAGGAGAGGTGCATTTGCTCAGGCTGCCCCGAAGTTTTCTTGGTTGAGGTGGCATTTGAGTGAAGACCTGAATGAAGAGAGGAGACAAGCCATGAGGATAGCTGAGGGATAGAGCATTCTAGACAGAAGAAATAGGAAGTGCAAAGGCACTNAAGGAGAGGTGCATTTGCTCAGGCTGCCCAGAAGTTTTCTTGGTTGAGGTGGCATTTGAGTGAAGACCTGAATGAAGAGAGGAAACAAGCCATGAAGATAGCTGAGGGATAGAGCATTCTAGACAGAAGAAATAGGAAGTGCAAAGGCACTGCTGTGAGTGCATGCTGGCTGTATTGTAGTGATTGCTACTCAAACAGAATGAATGAGGTAAGCACTAATAAAGATGACATCATAGGTCGCCAGGGGCCAAATCATCATGCAGGTGATGATAAATACTTGGGCTTTTCTTCTGAATGTAATGGGAAGCCATGGTGGGGGTGGGTAGATTCTAAACAGGTGTGACATGATAAGATTTATATTAAAAAAATTATACCCCTGGCTATTGTATGAGCAAGCAGCTTGAAGGGGTTGTGAGTGAAGGCAGAAATCCTAGTTAAGAGACTGTGGCAGTGACCCAGAGGAGAGGTGGTGTGGGTTGGGCCGGGCTCATACTGGTGGAAATAGAAGTAGTTGGGTTCAGGGTACGTTTTCAAGCAGAAACAACGGAATTTGTTGATTGATTAGATGTGAGGTGAAAGAAGGCATAGAATCAAGAATAACTTGAAGATTGTACCTTAGCCTTTAGGTGAATTAAAGATTTTTATTGAAATACAAAGCTCTAAAGAGGATCGGGTTTTGCAGAGGGTTCCAGAATTGGGTTTTTTTTTTGGACATTGAATGCCTAGTGACATCATAGAGGAGATATCCAGTTGGCAAATGGACAAATGAGTCTTGCATTTAGGGGCGAGGTGCTGGAAGTCATTCATACGTACATATACACATACATGGGCTTCCCACGTGGTGCTAGTGGTAAAGAACACANTGATCATATGAATTTCTTTAATGATTTGCCTATTCATTCTCCTTGTCCATTTAGAGGAAAATAGATGTTTATTTTAGAACAATTTTGCATTTACAGGCAAGTTGCAAAGGTGGTACAGAAAGTTCCTGTGTCTCCCATATAACATTTTGCCTCATTGTGGTCCATGTGTAACAACTAAGAAACTAACATTAGTACATCACTGTCAGCTAGACTTCAGACTTTATTTAGATTTCACTAGTTTTTCCACAAATGTCCTCTTTCTGTTCTAGGATCCAGTCCAGGGTATCACATTGCATTTAATCTCCATGTATCTTTAGTTGCCTGTAATATGTAGCAGTTTTTCAGTCTTAATTTTTTCACGACCATGATATTTTCAAGAGTACTGGTCAGATATTTTGTGGAATATCTCCCACTTTGGGTTTGTCTGATGTTTTCTCATGGTTCAACTGGGAAGGTAGGTGTTTGGAAAGAGGCCACAGAGGCCAGATGCTTTTTTCATCACATCCTATCATGGGGCACATGCCTGTCAGCATGACTTAGTGCTGGGATATTAACCTTGATCTTTGTGTTCTGGTGGTGATTGCCAGGTTTTTCTGCAGTGAAATTACTATTTTTTCACTTTCCATACTCTATTCTTTAGGAACAAGTCACTCATGCAGCCTACTCTTATGGTGGAGATTGGGGAATTTAATGCCACCTCTGAAAGGAGAGGTGCATTTGCTCAGGCTGCCCAGAAGTTTTCTTGGTTGAGGTGGCATTTGAGTGAAGACCTGAATGAAGAGAGGAAACAAGCCATGAGGATAGCTGAGGGATAGAGCATTCTAGACAGAAGAAATAGGAAGTGCAAAGGCACTGCTGTGAGTGCATGCTGGCTGTATTGTAGTGATTGCTACTCAAACAGAATGAATGAGGTAAGCACTAATAAAGATGACATCATAGGTCGCCAGGGGCCAAATCATCATGCAGGTGATGATAAATACTTGGGCTTTTCTTCTGAATGTAATGGGAAGCCATGGTGGGGGTGGGTAGATTCTAAACAGGTGTGACATGATAAGATTTATATTTAAAAAATTATACCCCTGGCTATTGTATGAGCAAGCAGCTTGAAGGGGTTGTGAGTGAAGGCAGAAATCCTAGTTAAGAGACTGTGGCAGTGACCCAGAGGAGAGGTGGTGTGGGTTGGGCCGGGCTCATACTGGTGGAAATAGAAGTAGTTGGGTTCAGGGTACGTTTTCAAGCAGAAACAACGGAATTTGTTGATTGATTAGATGTGAGGTGAAAGAAGGCATAGAATCAAGAATAACTTGAAGATTGTACCTTAGCCTTTAGGTGAATTAAAGATTTTTATTGAAATACAAAGCTCTAAAGAGGATCGGGTTTTGCAGAGGGTTCCAGAATTGGGTTTTTTTTTTGGACATTGAATGCCTAGTGACATCATAGAGGAGATATCCAGTTGGCAAATGGACAAATGAGTCTTGCATTTAGGGGCGAGGTGCTGGAAGTCATTCATACGTACATATACACATACATGGGCTTCCCACGTGGTGCTAGTGGTAAAGAACACAACTGCCAGTGTAGGAAATGTAAGAGACACGGGTTTGATCCCTGGATCAGGAAGACCCCCTCCAGTATCCTTACCTGGAGAATCTCATGGACAGAAGAGCCTGGTAGTTTGCAGTCCACAGAGTTGCAAAGAGTCAGACATGACCAAAGCGACTTAGCATGTTCACACGTACACACACATACAGAGTTTTCTAGATTAAATGTGGTTTTAATATGCACATTTAATTTATGTGTAATATTATTCACTATTTCTGGAGCTAACAATCTCTGGGCATTTTTAGCTTATTATTTTAACTTCCCAAACATACTACTGTAATTTTTCTGTTCAACTTTAGAACTGCTAGTCCATGAAAAATAATGATTCTCTATTTTGTAAGAGAAAAGTTGCTATTTTATACTTTTCTACTTTCTCAACAGTTAAAAACAAATGAAAAGGACTTACTATGAGACTTTGGTATCAGTGACCTTGTAATGTATGTTAGGACTGACTTAATATATTGCAAGTGAGAGACAAATTCCGTATACAAACCAAATATACAAGGGGGCATTTTTGGTTTATTTAACTGGGAACTTCAAGTGGTAGGTCTGGTTTCAGACATAGCTGAATCCAGGGGTTCAGACCAACTCGTCAGCTCTCTGTCTGTTGCTGTTTCCATCACAGTCTCTGTTTGTCTGTCTCACATGTCTCTCAGTGATAAGTATTACTTTTCACTACTCTGTTTTATTCTTCGGCTCTCTCTATGGCAACACATCCCCAGTGGACACACGCATTCTTACAGCTTGGGATCAAAGTGCAGCAGAGACATTCATGCCAATCTGTCAGAAAGGACTTGGGTGAACCCTTCTTGGGCTGTTCAGCAGTAAGGAAGATACATTTTTTTTGGATTGGTCATCTTGGGTGATATGTCTACCATCTACAGTAGGGTATGTAGAGCTTTTTGATGGATGGACTCAACAGAATCACTTGGAGAGCCAGAGGAAATTTACCAAAAAAAAAACCAAAAAACAAAACAAAACAAAAAACCATGTCACACTGCCAGCCTGCCTGCAGCTGTGACAGTGATTCTGCTGAAGAGACTGGGTGGTATCTGTAATGTGAAGCTGTGATATAGATATGTAATATAGCAGTGAGATGACTTTTACATCCCCAAGAGTGACTCTAAACTCTCAGGATTTTTCAGTATTAAATCAGTTTGGTTTAGTAATAAGTATTTTCATGCCCAGATAAATTTTTTTTTACTAAAGTATGATTGCTTTGCAATGTTGTGTTAGTTTCTGCTGTATAGCAAAATGAATAAGCTATATGTATCCACATATCCCCTCCCTCTTGAGAAGATAAATTCGTCTTGAAACATCTCCATGAAGTAAATGTGAATATGCACCCAGAGGTTAACCCACAGAAAGACCAAGGAGGTGGTTAGGGACAGAGGTGGGATCAGAAAACAGGCCTTATTCCTGGCTCTTTCCCATATCAGCTAGAGGAGAGCATTCCCTGAGGACCAGGGAGCGTTCAGACACTGGGTAGGAAACTCCCTTGTGAGTCAAAGCCTCTGGGACTGTACAGACAGCTTCAGGAGTGAAGCTGCGGTGCCTGAGCAAGGTGTGTCTGTAGGGAGGCAGAAGCGAGTGGGAAGGGACCAAAGCTGGTTTCTCAGCACTTCACTCTTCCCAGAAGCATCTCATAGAGGCCATGGAACAGAAATTAGGTTGACAGGATACCCTGGAGTTTATCACGGACACAGGGTTCAGTGCAGTGTAGTGGTTAAGCTGGTAGGCTTTGGGTCACAGCAGTTTTGTTCATTTGCTACACTTACTAGCTCTGCGTCATTGACTAATTATTAATCTCATAAAGCCTTGGTTGCTTTACATTCAAATGGCAGACAATAATCAAGTTGACCTCAGAAGGTTATGGAGAGGATTATATGAGATGATACACAAGTGTGTAATACAGTGCCTGGGACATAGTAAATGCTCAGTGAATTTTGGCATTCTTGTTACCATCATTCTTTTTTAAATATTTATTTGACTGCATTGGGTGCTAGTTGTGGCATGCAGGATCTTTGTCACATCGTGTAGGACCTTTTATTGTGGTGCACCAACTCTCTAGTTTGGGCGCATGAACTCTAGTTGTGGTGTGCAGGCTCTGGAGTGTGTGTGCTGAGTAGTTGTGGAATAGGGGCTTAGTTCCTTTGTGGCATGGGGGATCTTCGTTCACCGAGCAGAAGTCAGACCCAGGTCCCTTGCATTGCAAGGTGGATTCCTAACCACTGGCCCACCAGAGAAGTCCCCATCATTATTATTACTGCTACTGTATTACCGTTCTACCCTGTCGTTACTGCCACCACATTTGGGTCATCTATGCCTCAATATATCCCAGAACTTAAGCATTTCTTCCAAGCAGACTCAAAGTTTATGGCATTGATTTTTTCTGAGGAAAGGAAGTGTGACACTCTTAGGGGAGTATCTGGATTTCCTGCATCTGATAGACTGACTTTGGTGTAGCTCTGAGCTCTGCTATTTTCTGGGCTTCCCTGGTAGCTTAGATGGTAAAGATCACCTGCAATACAGGAGACCTGGGTTTGATTTCTGAGTTGGGAAGATCCCCTAGAGGAGGGTATGGCAACGCACTCCAGTATTCTTGCCTGGAGAATCTCATGGACAGACACTCTTGGGCAAGTATTTTGGATTTCTTGCATCTGATAGACTGACCTTGGTGTATAGCTCTGAGCTCTCCTGTTTCCTGGCTAGATGTAGGTTATGATCATGAAGATGGTTCCAAAGTTGGAAAGATGCCCCATGGACAGTCAGATCTCTAGTCTCAGGGATCAGTGCCTTTTACTCACCAGCTGACTGTCAGGAAAGACTGGCTCATATCAGTTCAGTTCAGTTCAGTTGCTCAGTTGTGTCCAACTCCTTGAGACCCCATGGGCTGCAGCATGCCAGGCCTCCTTGTCTATCACCAGCTCCCGGAGTTTACCCAAACTCATC
This sequence comes from Raphicerus campestris, assembly GCA_006410735.1. Classification (NCBI taxonomy): domain Eukaryota; kingdom Metazoa; phylum Chordata; class Mammalia; order Artiodactyla; family Bovidae; genus Raphicerus; species Raphicerus campestris. The sequence continues at coordinate 54,374 of SJYW01015498.1, read as the reverse complement.
TCCATTGAGTCAGTGATGCCATCCAACCNAGTTCAAAAGGGTGTTTGACCCTTACTAAAAGTGGAAGTGCATTCAGGGTCACATATAATGACAGTCATTAAAAACACACACACACACACACACACACAAAACTTTTAATTTTATATTGGCGTAGAGCCAATGAACAGTGTCGTGATAGTTTCAAGTGACAGCAAAGGGACTCAGCCATGCACATACATGTATCCATTCTCCCCCAAACTCCCCTCCCATTCAGGCTGCCATGTAGCACTGAGCGGAGTTCCTTGTGCTATACAGTAGGTCCTTGTTGGTAATACATTTTAAATATAGCAGTGTACACATGTTGATCCCAAACTTCCGAACTATCCCTTCCCCCCAATCTTCCCCCCACCCCCTATAGCCATAAGTTATTTCTAAGTCTGTGAATCTGTTTCTGTTTTGTAAATAAATTCACTTAACAATAGTCCTTTAAAAACAAAGACCTAAAAACCTAATCACACATTTATATTTTAAACACAGCATGAGTGCCTGAGTTTGAATTCTATATTGTAATTAAGTTACCTTCACCAGCTTTGTATCGCTCTATAAGGCCTTGGGGCTTCAACTACTTTGGGGCACAGCTGGCAACATAAGAATAAAATAAACTCTACTGTCAGACCGGGTGGGTTNAAACTTTTAATTTTATATTGGCGTAGAGCCAATGAACAGTGTCGTGATAGTTTCAAGTGACAGCAAAGGGACTCAGCCATGCACATACATGTATCCATTCTCCCCCAAACTCCCCTCCCATTCAGGCTGCCATGTAGCACTGAGCGGAGTTCCTTGTGCTATACAGTAGGTCCTTGTTGGTAATACATTTTAAATATAGCAGTGTACACATGTTGATCCCAAACTTCCGAACTATCCCTTCCCCCCAATCTTCCCCCCACCCCCTATAGCCATAAGTTATTTCTAAGTCTGTGAATCTGTTTCTGTTTTGTAAATAAATTCACTTAACAATAGTCCTTTAAAAACAAAGACCTAAAAACCTAATCACACATTTATATTTTAAACACAGCATGAGTGCCTGAGTTTGAATTCTATATTGTAATTAAGTTACCTTCACCAGCTTTGTATCGCTCTATAAGGCCTTGGGGCTTCAACTACTTTGGGGCACAGCTGGCAACATAAGAATAAAATAAACTCTACTGTCAGACCGGGTGGGTTTGAGTCACAGCTTTGGGATTTATTGGTTATAGAGCTTGGACAAGTCACTTGAGATCTTAGTGCCCCATCTGTAAACTGGAGCAAATAGTAGTACCTACCTCATGGAGTTGTGCGCCACAGCAAGAAAAGCCACTGCAATGGGAAGCCTGCATGCTGCAGCTTGAGAGTATCCCCGCTTGCTGCGACTAGAGAAAAGCCTGCACAGCAGCAAAGACCCAGCACCGCCAAATAAAGAAAGAAAGAAATGTTAAAATATCATATATACATAGAACAAAGTATCATTCAGTCTTAATATTTTGGACAATATGACTCTCTGGGTGACTCAGTGGTAAGGAATCTGCCTGCAATGTAGGAGACACAGCAGATGCAGTTTCAATCCCTGGGTTGGGAAGATTCCCTGGAGAAAAAGATGACAACCCACTCCAGTATTCTTGCCCAGGAGGTCCCGTGGACATAGGAGCCTGGCGGGCTACATTCCACAGCGCTGCAGAGTTGGACATGACTGAGTGAATAAAACACAAACACACACACACACACACACACACACACATAAGCTTTATACCAAAACAGTGGAAAGTCCACAATGAGATATTGCTTCGCATCCCCTTGTGTAGCTATAATTAAAAGTGGAAACCAAAAGCAAGATGAAAAATAACAAGTGTTGGTGAGGATGTGGGAAAGTTGAAACCCTCTTAATGTTTGTTGGTGAGAATGCAAAGTGGTTCCACTGCCATGGGAAATAGTTTGGCCATTTCTAAAAAGATTCAACAGAAAATAACTGTATGACCCAACAACCCTGCTACTAGTTATGTATCCAAAAGAAGTAAAAACAGTTAAACAAATATTTGTACGTTAACATTTACAGAAGCATTATTCACAATAGTCCAAAGATGAAACCAAATATTCATCAAATACCCACCCCTTCTAAACCAGTGTGTCATGTAAAACCATAACACAAGTGGTGCTCTAAATAATGGCATTTTTGTGATGAATGATCATAAAGTAGACTTGAGGAAAAGCAGCTGTCAGTTATTCTCTTCTTTTTTGAACACTAAATTAAGTGAACTTGGATTAAATTCCAAAGAATACACTTTCATAATGTATGGAAAAGATTTTGGATGTGAACCCCGTAAGCTGTATGCATTTTAACTTTAGACCTATGCTCTCCCTTTAAAAAGAATTTTAAAATATATATGATATAAAACTGGGGGGCCCAAGGTTCGATCCCTGGTCAGGGAACTAAGATCCCACATGCTGTGTGATGTGTGGCCAAACCAAACCAAGCCTTTTTACTTGGACATTTATTTATTGTGTTTTAATTCTATAGCTGTTTTTAAACATGTTCTCTTCTTCCAGGTAAAAACTTGTAGTAAATGCTGACTCATGACATTAACAAAGAGCTAACAAAGTTTTATTGGGAAAAAAAAAAAAAATCAGTCACTTGAAATATAATGTATTTTAATTAGCACTTTAATGTTAATTAAAGTGATAGCCAAGAATTTCCAGATTAATATCAACCTCAATGAAATTGAAATTATCCAAGAAAGTTGATTCTATTTGGGAGGAATTCTTTGTTTGCTCTCTTTATTTAGAGGCTAGGCAACCATAGCAGTTACTATCTTAGAAAGTCTCCCCAGACTAGAGTCAAAAGCAGTTCCAAGGTTTTTGATTCTATGGTATTCTTGTATAGTGTCTAACTCCATTTAATATCTTAGACAAGCATTTATCAAATTAATCCTTTTCTATTCTATGTGAAAGAGAAGGCATTATAGACTTACATGGTGGTGGAAATTTCATTATTGCCAAAGTAATCTCCATTTGCCATGGTGTTAGACTAATATGATAATGATCTACTTTGTCTTAGATGTGTGGATGTTGGTTGCAACTTTGAAGAAAAATAGGAACGTAGGGTTTCACTGTTGAAGGTAATGATCATCCTGTCATTTTTGTAATACAACTAAAAAAACGAATTATAGTTGATTTACAATATTGTGTTAGTTTTAGCTGTACAGCGAAATGATTGGGGTGTGTGTGTGTATATATACNAATAGGAACCTAGGGTTTCACTGTTGAAGGTAATGGTCATCCTGTCATTTTTGTAATACAACTAAAAAAACGAATTATAGTTGATTTACAATATTGTGTTAGTTTCAGCTGTACAGCGAAATGATTGGGGTTTGTGTGTGTATGTGTATATATATATATATACACACACACACATATATACATTATGTATATACACATTTACATATATATACATGTATATATGTATATATACATGTATATGTGTATATACACACACATATACACACATGTTGTCTTCCCTCGTGGCTCAGTGGTAAAGAATCTGCCTGCTAGTGTAGGGAGACATGGTTTTGATTCCTTGGTTGGTAAGAACCTCTGGAGAAGGAAATGGCAACTCACTCCAGTATTCTTGCCTGGGAAATCCCTTGGAGAGAGGAGCCTGATGGGTCATAAGAGTTGGACATGACTTAATGAATAAACAACATACATATACTTCTCAGTTATTTGATTGTGCCTGACTCTTTGTGACCCCATGGACTATAGCCTGCCAGGCTCCTCTGTCCAAGGGATTTTTCAGGCATGAGTACTGAAGTGGGTTGCCTTTTCTTCCTCCAGGGAATCTTCCCGATCTAAGGATCAAACACTCATTTCCTGTGTCTCCTGCATTGGCAGGCCAATTCTTTACCACTGAGTCACCTGTGAGAATATATATATATATATATTTATACACCTGGGATATATATATATATATATATATATATATGTAAATATATATGTGTGTGTATATATGTATATGCATGTATACATATATATGCATAATATACACACATATATTCATACTATATATGTAGGTTTCTTTTCCCTTATAGCTTATTACAAGATGCTGAATATACTTCCTTGTTCAGTTCAGTTCAGTTCAGTTGCTCAGTCGTGTCCTACTCTTTTCGACCCCATGAACCGCAGCACACCAGGCCTTCCTGTCCATCACCAACTCCCAGAGTCCACCCAAACCCATGTCCATTGAGTCAGTGATGCCATCCAACCATCTCATCCTCTGTCGTCCCCTTCTCCTGCCCTCAGTCTTTCCCAGCATCAGGGTCTTTTCAAATGAGTCAACTCTTTGCATC
>SJYW01015498.1:0-33311 GCA_006410735.1 Raphicerus campestris | reverse complement strand
TTCCTTCATATAGTTGTTTGTTCATTGATTCACTCAAACAGCAAGTATTTATTGAGAACTGTGCAGTAGGTAGATATTCAGTTCTCTGGAGGTAGACAAGACAAACAAGGCCCCTGTTCTTGGGGTTCCTATATTAGACAGGAAATAGAGACAAAAACAACCAAACAAACAAATGAACAATATTCCAGTAGGGAAAAGTGCCATGAAGAAAACACAGCTGCAAAGAGAGAGGGATTGATGGTTAGGAAAGGAATGTACCATTTAGGAGAGGACCTGGGAAAGCGTCTCTGAGGAGGTGAGGTATCAGTTGAGTCATAAATGACAAGTTGAAGCAAATCGAACACCCTGGGAACAGGGTGTTCTGAGCAGAGGTAGCCACGAAGTGCAGTGGCCCCAATAGGAACAAGCCCGGGTTATCTGAGGAACAGAAAGAAGGCTGGTGTGCATGGAGAAGACTCAGAAGAGTGTTGAGGGAAGCCCAAAGGTGACATGACTTTATCACACAGTGTCCTGGAGGTTGTGTTTTATTTGATGTAGGACACACACCCACATTCCTTTGTTTTTGCCGATATTAGCATCAACACACACAGTTGTAGAGTGAAAAAATCTATTCCCTTCGTGATTTCTTTCATTCAAGGAGAAAGACTCAGGTTATTTTCCTCACAGTGAATTGGTTTTAAAAAAGCCCAGTTATTTATGCTTCAGATCGACAAAGCCTGAAGAGCATAAGAAAAAAGTGAAGAGTACAAGTATTTTAACACTTCACGTATTGCCATGAAGACACTCAGAGGCTACAGGGTGGTACTTCTTTAGCTCCCTTGAACTTGAGGTGTGCCTTTGGCCAAGTCCACATGGGCCAACTGTAACATAAGGCTTAGCACATCTTGCTCAAGAATGTTGGAGAATCTATAACTCAGTGTGTGTGATTCATGTTCTGATGAAATTGCCATTGAACGTTGATGCTGGTGAAACATGGACAAAAGCCCAGGAAAGTTCAAGTGTGGGCTTGTCCCATGAAGGCGGGTTCTGGCTCCTCACATACAGAGGATTTCAGAGGAGGAGTTGAGGTCATCCCCTCTGCTGGGTGTTCAGGTAACAGCGTAAGTTCAAGGCTGCTCAGGGATCATCGCCTGAGGATAGAGGAGTATCTCCTTTTTATATAGAATTTTTTTTTAAAAAATTTTTTTGCTGCACCATGTGGCTTCTGGAACCTTAGTTCCTCGACCAGGAATTGAACCCATGTCCCCTGCACTGTAAGCTTGGAGTCTTAACCACTCAACCTCTGGGAAGTCCCTAGAATTGTTTTGACCACAACACTTGGAGAGCAACCTGTGAATGTGATGTCAAGTTTGACCTTCATTTTCCTCAGAGTAGCTCTACACTCATCTCTTTTCTTTTTTGTTGATTATTCATGAAAAATACTGGGAGTCTGGGGCTTAGTAAAAGGATGTATTTTCAACTTTGAAACAATCCAAAGTATTCTTTCCTCAATACCCTTTTACTTGTTCCATTTCATATTCCAATAGCTTGCTCAGCAAATATTTATTTATAGTAACAAACTTGATGACAAAATCCACTTCCAAGATCACTTCCTTCATGAAGCATTGCTTCACATTGTGTGGGCAAAGGGCTCTCAGAATTACAGTCCAACACATCACATTGTTTGATGGCTGTGTTTCAACCATGAGAAGTTTAGGTGGATTCCATATGGTAGGATGGCATGGAGTGTGGCAAATACATAGGCCTTGTTTTCAGACAAGTTCATTGTACGTGCTGAGACACTCCTGCTTTTAAAATTAATTTTTTAATCATCTTAAAAAATTGGAGTATAGTTGAAGGACAAAGAAGCCTGATGTGCTGCAGTCCATGGGGGTGCAAAGAGCAACAACAAATAGTTGATTTACAGTGTTTTGTCAGTTTCAGGTGTACACCAAAGTAATTCAGTTATACATCCATAAATATCCTTTTTCCCCCATATTCTTTTCCTTACAGGTTATTACAAAATGCTGAGTATCGTTTCCGAGAAGTCCCCTGTTTTGACATTGGTAAAATGGCAATAATACCAACCTGAGGGGTTTTGTGAGTTTAAAGTAGGTTATGCGTGTGTATAGTGCTTGGTAAATAGAACCCACTAGAAAAAAGGCAGCCATTATTTTATTTTTGGTAGGGAAAGATAGCTTTTCTCTCTCTGATGTTTTCTTTTTCTATGTTAATATTTCTTCTCTACTAAGACCACTAATCCAGAGTACCATTACTCTTTTTTTTTTTTTAATTGAGATATAGTTGATTTACAATGTTGTGCTGAAAAACTTCAAGTATACAGCAAAGTGATTCAGTTATATTTGCAGATTCTTTTCCATTCTAGGTTATTATAAGATATTCGATATAGTTTCCTGTGTTATACAATAGGTCCTGTTTAACTATTTTATATATAGCAGTGTGTGTATGTTAATCCCAAACTCCTAATTTATCTGCCCCCTACCCTGGCTAGGGGCTTCCCTGGTAGCTCAGTTGGTAAAGAATCTGCCTGCAATGCAGGAGACCCCAGATTGATTCCTGGGCTGAGAAGATCCCCTGGAGAAGAATACTGCCCACTCCAGTATTCTTGGGCTTCCTTGGTAGCTCAGATGGTAAAGAATCCTCCTGCAATGAGGGAGACCTGGGTTCAGTCCCTGGGTTGGGGAGAGTCCCATGTAAGTGGGCATGGCAGTCCATTCCAGTATTCTTTCTTGCAGAATCCTCATGGACAGAGGAGCCTGGCAGGCCGTCATCCATGGGGTTGCAGAGAATCGGGCATGACTGAGCAGCTAAGCACACAGTGCACACCTTGGTTGCCCCCTTTGGCAACCATAAAATTGTTTTCTATGTTTGTGAGCCTGTTTTGTAAATGAATTCATTTGTTTCATTTTTTAAGCTTCCACATATAAGGGATTTATATGATACTTATCCTTGACTTACTCCACTGAATATTATAATCTCTAGGTTCATTCATGTTGCTGAAAATGGCATTACTTCATTCTTTTTTATGGCTGAGTAATATTCCATTGTATCTCATTCAATCCACTCATTAGCCTCTGGACTTTTCTATCTTTTCTGTCACTCTAGCTTCAGAATATTCCAGTCAGATATGCACACTGTAGTCCTGTCATCTTTACAAAAGGCAAATATGAGCATACTATTCACACCTTATTATCACTTAAAGCTCTGTGATTGAGTTCCTAGGCTCCTTGGGTAAAGTGAGAAACTCCCTAAAATAGCCTATACAGCAATGGATGCTACATCTCTCCTAACTTTATCTTGCTTTGGGACCTGTCATTTTTTAATCCAGTCACACTGAATTTCTTCACATTCATAAAATAGTACCAGCTCCCTCCCTTTACATGTGAACTTCCCACAGGAAATTGTACCAGCTGATCTGTACCCTTAATTTTTTTTTTTTTTTTTTTTGGTAATCATTGTTCAGAATTAAGTTTAAGTGATCTTTACATTGAGGTGAAATTCCTGTAATAGCGGAGCATGCATCTTTCCTTCCTTGTACTTTTTTCTATTTTAGTTTTACACTTACCTGTATGGCTTGCATATTTTATATTCTCCTCTATACCCTAAGCACCTAAACAGCATGAGTTTGCTCACCATTTATCCACAGCACCTATCTCAGTGCTGGGCACATGAAAGTTACTCAATAAATAGCTATTTTAACATTATAACCTCTACGAGGGAAGACACAATGCTTGTATTGTTTACATGTGTATATCCGATGCAATAACTATTTCTTGGATGACTTTATATGTTTCAAAGCACTTTCCCACCCTCTCTGAAATTAAATGTAAGTGAACAACTCAAGTTTGCCTTTCTCATAATTTGTGGCACTTGATCTTGAATGCAATACTTCTCTAAACCCATTTCTTACTTTTTAAATTGTAGTATAATGGCAAATAGATGGGGAAACAGTGGAAACAGTGGCTGACTTTATTTTTCTAGGCTCCAAAGTCACTGCAGCTGGTGACTGCAGCCATGAAATTAAAAGATGCTTACTCCTTGGAAGGAAAGTTATGATCAACCTAGACAACATATTAAAGAGCAGAGACATTACTCTGTCAACAAAGGTCCATCTAGTCAAGGCTATGGTTTTTCCAGTGGTCATGGATGGATGTGAGAGTTGGAGTATAAAGAAAGCTGAGCACTGAAGAATTGATGCTTTTGAACTGTGGTATTGGAGAAGACTCTTGAGAGTCCCTTGGACTGCAAGGAATTCAACCAGTCCATCCTAAAGGAGATCAGTCCTGGGTGTTCATTGGAAGGACTGATGCTGAAGCTGAAACTCCAAAACTTTGGTCACCTGATGCAGAGTGGACTCATTGGAAAAGACTTTGATGCTGGGAGGGATTGGGGGCAGGAGGAGAAGGGGACGACAGAGGATGAGATGGCTGGATGGCATCACCAACCTGATGGACGTGAATTTGGGTGAACTCCGGGAGCTGGTGATGGACAGGGAGGCCTGGCGTGCTGCGATTCATGGGGTCGCAGAGTCGGACACGACTGAGCGACTGAACTGAACTGATAGTTGCTTTACACTGTTGTGTTAGTTTCTGCTGTTCTGCAAGGTGAATCAGCCATACATACACGTATATGCGCTTTCTTTAGGATTTCGTTCCCATCTAGCTTGCCACAGAGCACTGAGTACAATCCTTTGTGCTGTATAGTCAGTTTTCATTAGTTTTCCATTTTATACATAGTATCAATAGTGTATATGTGTCAATCCCAGTTTCCCAATTCACCCTCCCTTCCCCTCTTGAAAGTGAAATCGCTCAGTCGTGTCTGACTCTGCGACCCCATGGACTGTAGCCTACCGGGTTCCACCATCCATGGGATTTTCCAGGCAAGAATACTGGAGTGGGTTGCCATTTCCTTCTCCAGGAGATCTTCCCAACCTGGGGATTGAACCTGGGTCTCCCACATGGTAGGTATTGTAGGCAGACGCTTTACTGTCTGAACCACCAGGGAAGATATATTTTATCTCTATATCTGTGTCTCTATTTCAGCTTTGCGAATAAGATCATCTATAACAATTTTCTAGATTCCACATATCCACTTGTTTTTAAATTCATTGTTCTTATCAAAGTTTTCCCAGCTTTCAATTCATTCTGTGAGATCTGAGTTTCATAAGGCTATATATGAGTATATGCATTGTAAAATGTAGATAAAAATCCCACATCTCATAAAGCAACTAGAGATCTGCAGCATTCGTTCTTATTAGGAGTCTGTTCATATTAGATACACTCAGCAGAATGTTTCTTTAAGCTGATGAAAGCTTTGCAATACACATGACAGAAAGTCTATAATATTGTCTGTATAACTCACCAAACCACATGGCCATCTCATTTTCACTAAGACCAGTTTTAGCTGCTTGCTCATTAGACAAATTAACATATAGAATTACTGTCATCTTCCAAAGTGAAGAAAGATCTTACTACAGGCCCAAAGAGAAAAATGTTTCCAGATTCTTCTGTATTGTTTTAGATGTAAGGGAAGAAGTATTTGAGACTTAGTGGTCATCAGTTACCAAATGAGGCTATTAATACCCATTTCGTAGGGTTACTATGAGGTTTTAAAATTAACAAAATTAAGTATGTGAGAATTTACTAATCAGAGTTTATAAACTATTATTTCATGAATATGTATAAAGATTAGCCACAGTTTGTTCAGTTCACTTCAGTTGCTCAGTTGTGTCTGACTCTGCAACCCCATGAACTGCAACACGCCAGGCCTCCCTGTCCATCATCAACTCCTGGAATTTACCCAAACCTATGTCCATTGAGTCGGTGGTGCCATCCAACCATCTCATCCTCTGTTGTTCCCTTCTCCTCCTGCCCTCAATCTTTCCCAGCATCAGGGTCTTTTCTAATGAGTCAACGCTTCGCATGAGGTGGCCAAAGTTTTGGAGTTTCAGCTTCAACATCAGTCCTACCAATGAACACCCAGGACTGATCTTCTTTAGGATGGACTGGTTGGATCTCCTTGCAGTCCAAGGGACTCTCAAGAGTCTTCTCCAACACCACAGTTCAAAAGCATCAATTCTTCAGTGCTCAGCTTTCTTCACAGTCCAACTCTCACATCCATACATGACTACTGGAAAAACTGTAGCTTTGACTAGATGGACCTTTGCTGGCAAAGTAATATCTCTGCTTTTTAATATGCTGTCTAGGTTGGTCATAACTTTCCTTCCAAGGAGTAAGCATCTTTTAACTTCATGGCTGCAGTCACCAGCTGCAGTGATTTGGGAGCCCAGAAAAATTAAATCACTGTTTCCCCATCTATTTCCCATGAAGTGATGGGACTGGATGCCATGTTGAACTTTAAGCCAACTTTTTCACCCTCCTCTTTCACTTTCATCAAGAGGTTCTTTAGTTCTTCTTCACTGTCTAACATAAGGGTAGTGTCATCTGCATATCTGAGGTGATTGATATTTCCCCTGGCAATCTTGATTCCAGCTTGTGCTTTTCCCAGCCCAGCATTTCTCATGATATACTCTGCATAGATGTTAAATAAGCAAGGTGACAATATACAGCCTTGACATACTCCTTTTCCTATTTGGAACCAGTCTGTTGTTCCATGTCTAGTTCTAACTGTTGCCTCCTGACCTGTATATAGGTTTCTCAAGAGGCAGCTCAGGTGGTCTGGCATTCCCATCTCTTTCAGCATTTTCCACAGTTTATTGTGATCCACACAGTCAAAGGCTTTGGCATAGTCAATAAAGCAGAAATAGATGTTTTTCTGGAACTCTCTTGCTTTTTCAATGATCCAGTGGATGTTGGCAATTTGATCTCTGATTCCTCTGCCTTTTCTAAAACCAGGTTGAACATCTGGAATTTCACAGTTCACATAGTGCTGAAGCCCAACTTGGAGAATTTTAAACATTACTTTAGTAGCATGTGAGATGAGTACAGTTGTGTGGTAGTTTAAGCAATTTTTGGCATTGTCTTTCTTTGGGATTGGAATGAAAACTGATCTTTTCCAGTCCTGTGGCCACTGCTGAGTTTTTCAAATTTGATGGCATATTGAGTGCAGCACTTTCACAGCATCATCTTTCAGAATTTGAAATAGCTCAGCTGGTATTCCATCACCTCCACTAGCTTTGTTTGTAGTAATGCTTCCTAATGCCCTCTGGACTTCACATTGCAGGATGTCTGGCTCTAGATGAGTGATCACACCATCATGATTATCTGGGTCGTGAAGATCTTTTTTGTACAATTCTTCTGTGTATTCTTGCCACCTCTTCTTAAAATCTTCTGCTTCTGTTGTGTCCATACCATTCCTGTCCTTTATTGAGCCCATCTTTGCCTGAAATGTTCCCTTGGTATCTCTAATTTTCTTGAAGAGATCTCTAGTCTTTCCCATTCTGTTGTTTTTTTGCAATGATCTTTGCATTGATCACTGAGGAAGACTTTCTTATCTCTCCTTGCTATTCTCTGAAACTCTGCATTCACATGGAAATATCTTTTATTTTCTTCTTTGCTTTTCACTTCTCTGCTTTTTACAGCTATGTGTAAGGCCTCCTCAGGCAGCCTTTTTACTTTTTTTCATTTCTTTTTCTTGGGGATGGTAACCTCCATCCATATTTCATCAGTCACTCTATCAGATCTAGTCCCTTAAATCTATTTCTCACTTCCACTGTATAGTCATAAGGGATTTGATTTAGGTCATACCTGAATGGTCTAGTGGTTTTCTCAAGTTTCTTCAATTTCAATCTGAATTTGNATCCATAGTTCATCAGGCACTCTATCAGATCTAGTCCCTTAAATCTATTTCTCACTTCCACTGTATAGTCATAAGGGATTTGATTTAGGTCATACCTGAATGGTCTAGTGGTTTTCTCAAGTTTCTTCAATTTCAATCTGAATTTGACAATAAGGAGTTCATGATCTGAGCCACAGTCAGCTCCCAGTCTTGTTTTTGTTGACTGTATAGAGGTCTGACAGAATGTGGTCCATTAGGGAAGGGAATGGCAAACCACTTCAGTATTCTTGCCTTTAGAACCCCATGAACACTATGAAAAGGCAAAAAGTTAGGACACTGAAAGATGAACTCCCCAGGTCGGTAGGTGCCCAATATGCTACCAGAGATCAGTGGAGAAATAACTCCAGAAAGAATGAAGGGATGGAGCCAAAGCAAAAACAACACCCAGTTGTGAATGGGACTGGTGATGGAAGCAGGGTTTGATGCTGTAAAAAGCAATATTGTATAGGATCCTGAAATGTTAGGTCCATGAATCAAAGCAAATTGGAAGCGGTCACACAGGAGATGGCAAGAGTGAATGTCGACATTCTAGGAATCAGCTAACCAAAATGGACTGGAATGGGTGAATTTAATTCAGATGACCATTATATCTACTACTGTGGGCAGGAATCTCATAGAAGAAATGGAGTAGCCATCATGGTCAACAAAAGAGTCTGAAATGCAGTGCTTGGATGCAATCTCAAAAACAATTGAATGATCTCTGTTCATTTCCAAGGCAAACCATTCAATATCTCGGTAATCCAAGTCTATACCCTGACTAGTAACACTGAAGAAGCTGAAGTTGAACAGTTCTATGAAGACCTACAAGACCTTTTAGAACTAACATCCAAAAAAGATGTCCTTTTCATTACAGGGGACTGGAATGCAAAAGTAGGAAGTCAAGAAACACCTGGAGTAACAGGCAAATTTGGCCTTGGAATATGGAATGAAGCAGGGAAAAAGCTAATAGAGTTCTGCCAAGAGAACGCACTGGTCATAGTAAACACCCTCTTCCACCAACACAAGAGAAGACTCTACACATGGCCATCAGCAGATGGTTGACACCAAAATCAAACTGATTATATTCTTTGAAGCCAAAGATGGAGAAGCTATAGAGCTGTATAGACAGTCAACAAAAACAAGACCAGGAGCTGACTGTGGCTCAGTTCATGAACTCCTTATTGCCAACTTCAGACTGAAATTGAAGAAAGTGGGGAAAACCACTAGACCATTCAGGTATGACCTAAATCAAATCCCTTATGACTATACAGTGGAAAGTTTGTTAGGTAAGTCATTATAAAGTTGAGGATCATTTCAGACTATTTCCAGATTTTTGTCTTTTCTCTCTCTCCTTTCTTTTTTTCATTCTTGTCAGCACCCAATGCTGCCTTCTTGGCTGATTTCCATAACTTTATAACTCTACCCACTAAAATTTCTGTCCTTTTCTCTCTGATATATTCTTCTTTCTATGTCCTAAGTAATGTCTTTGAAATCTTTTATGCTTTTCTTGTTTTAAACCTTCTTCAACACCAGTGATGTGATTTTGTCTTATTCTTTTTTTTTTTTTTTGTATAAGTTTCTAGACCCTGGAATAAAGGAAGTGTTAAACAAGGTTTTAGTATGTTTAAACAACAAAATATGGTGGCCCAGAGCACAGTCTGTTCTCCAAATTTGGACTCATCATCCCAGGAAATGCTTAAGATGATCCATTGGGAGATAGAAAGAAACTATTAGGACTTAATTCTTAATTAGTTTTCAGATTATACTGTTCAAAGCTTTAATTTATATTTCATGCACATTTTGTAGTGGTCCATGTATGTACATCCAAATAAATAAGTCTATGTGTATGGGGAATGTATGCTCAAAAGTTTTTCTGATGGTACCGAATTGTTTTTTGTTGCAATAATGCCACAGTACAAATGATCCCACAATCTATGTGGTTTTCAGTAGTAAACATTTACTACTTACTAGGTTGGTAAGGTCCGTCTAGTCAAGGATGGTTTTTCCTGTGGTCATGTATGGATGTGAGAGTTGGACTGTGAAGAAGGCTGAGTGCCGAAGAATTGATGCGTTTGAACTGTGGTGTTGGAGAAGACTCTTAAGAGTCCCTTGGACTGCAAGGAGATCCAACCAGTCCATTCTGAAGGCAATCAGCCCTGGGATTTCTTTGGAAGGAATGATGCTAAAGCTGAAACTCCAGTACTTTAGCCACCTCAGGTGAAGAGTTGACTCATTGGAAAAGACTCTGATGCTGGGAGGGATTGGGGGCAGGAGGAGAAGGGGATGACAGAGGATGAGATGGCTGGATGGCATCACTGACTCAATGGACATGAGTCTGAGTGAACTCTGGGAGATGATGATGGACAGGGAGGGCTGGAGAGCTACAATTCATGGGGTCGCAAAGAGTTGGACACGACTGAGCAACTGAACTGAACTGAGGTTGGCTGGGATTAGCTATGGGGCCCTCTGGTTGGTGGTGACTTGTCTGAGAAGCTGATTTGGATTTCTGCATTGGACTGAAGGCTGCTAGATGTGTCGCCTTATTCTAGGACTATCAGTTACTCAGGGAAGCTATTTTCGTGGCAAAGTACATAACTATAAACAGCCTGGTAGAATCTCTCCCTGCCTCCTCAGTCCTCACCTGAGACTAGTGCTGTTTCTTCTGCCCATGGTTGACTGATAAAAGCAAAGCCTAAGCCCCATGTTAGTGAGGATAGGCTCATGTATTCTTGCCTGCAAGGAGAGGAGAGGGTAATCATTTGCTGAACAATAATCCAGTTTACCGCATTTATGAAAAGCATGCAGTAAAAGATATGTGTCCACTGGCTTTGCCATAGAGCAGTAGTCCCCAGCCTTTTTGGCACCAGGGACTGATTTTGTGGAAGACACTTTTTCTACAGACCCAGTGGTAGAATGGTTTCAGGATGATTCAAGTGCATTACAGTTATTGTGTGTTTTATTATTATTATGTTCTGATATATAATGAAATAATGATACAGCTTACTGTAATGGTGCCAGTGATCTGACTCGAGGTGGAGGAGCTCAAGAGAAATGCAGGCAATAGGGAGTGGCTGTAAATACGGTGAAGATTTGCTTGCTGCCACTCACCTCCTGCTGTGAAGCCTGATTGCTAAGAGCCCATGGCCTGGTACCTGTCCATGACCCAGGCACTGGCGACCCCTGCCCTAGAGGATGAAGTCCAAGAGTCACAAGGTGGCATTCTGGGACGAAGTCTGCCTTTCCCATGCTTTTCATCTTCAGCGCTTCTCTTCATGCACAGTGATCTCGGCTGTCTATGCCAGTTGGGTGCTAGCCTCCATATGTGCTGTGAAAGGTGCCACCTCTACCTTTTATGGACAGTAACCCTGACTATGGGCAGGTTGCTGCTGGTGGGAGTGAGTGAGTTCAAGTCACCACATCCACATCCAGCAAGGGGCAGCTTGGCCTGGGCCACAGTCAGGATCCTGGAGGTCAGCTTGGCCTGAGAGCATTCATGAGAGTACTTTGGAAGCAGCAGCTCTCAGTTTCAATAGAAACTGTTTCAGTAGTTTGAGTCACTGGTCAAGGGAGTCCAGAGCCTTGCTGCAAGGGATTCAGGCCAGGCTCTGGAGCGGGGTACAATACTTGGTATGTGGGAGGCGCTCAGGAAATGTTTGTTAAGAGATGTACAGATTCATGTATGAGCACCTCAGACCATCTCCACTGCTGCCATGCTGGTCTGAGCCCCTCTTGTCTCCAGTCCAGGGTTTTGACATCGCTGTCTCTGTCTTCCTTTTCACTGGGAGATCGCCCCCTCAAAGCGGTCTACAAGGTCCTCCATGATCTGGCCCTTCATGTGATCTCTCTCCACGTCTCCTACAACTTGGCTTCCTCCCTGCTCTAGCCACACTGGCCTTCGTGCTGTGCTCTGAACATGTCCCTCCATCTCACCCATTCTTGCTCTCTCCTAGGTGGTTGGCTCAACCTACATGATATTCATCGCTGTCACATGACTTACTCCCTGGCCTCCTTCAGGGTGTCACTGAAATGTAGTCTTCCTATGGAGGCTTTTTCAACTGCCCTATCTAAAATTGCTCTTTCCCCATACAGCTCCAGTCCTCTGCCATTATCGTTTTCTGGAGCACTTTGAAGTTTGAGAGATTTTTTTTTAACTTTAATTTTTTATTATGTTTTATT
This sequence comes from Raphicerus campestris, assembly GCA_006410735.1. Taxonomy (NCBI): domain Eukaryota; kingdom Metazoa; phylum Chordata; class Mammalia; order Artiodactyla; family Bovidae; genus Raphicerus; species Raphicerus campestris. Next base: position 21,359 of record SJYW01015498.1, on the reverse strand, counting down.
TGGCTGCATCAGATCTTAGTTACAGCATGTGGGATACAGTTCCCTGACCAGGAATCAAACCTGGGCCCCTTCCACTGGAGGCGTAGCATCTTAGCCACAGACCACCAAGGAAGTCCTGAGAGACATTTTATCTGTCTATGGTCTGCTTCCCTCCATGGAGGGAAGCTCATAAAGGTGCTTTTGCTATTTTGTTTGCATTAGTGCTAAGAATAGTTCTTGCCTGTCAGATCTGCAGTCAATATTTGGTCAATCGATTAGTGAGAATTTCACCATCCTTCCAAGTGAATTCTTCCTCTCTTATTTCCCCAAAGCACTTTCTCTATACCTAGTTGATAGTACATTTTCATTCTAGCAATAGAGAATTAATCTGTATGTTGCTTCCCTCTCCCACTAGAATGGGTATCCAGTGCTGAATTTTGCATGAGCTCGATATGTTATCCCCTCCAATTTATGATGCTTTGTTAAAGCAAAATGGGAATGTAAGTGTAAAACTTTTCCACAGTCCTCTCCAAGGGCCACTAATGACATTCACCAGGAACCATACTTTCACTCTAAAAGAATCCTGATAGGTGTCATTTGCTCATACAGGAGAAGTTCATCTTACCTTGGTTCATCTTACCTTTTTTATTTCACTTAAAAAAATTATTTTGGAGTAAATTTACAATGTTGTGTTAGTTTCAGGTGAACAGTAAAGTAAAGTATATATATACACCTCTATTCTTTTTTAGATTCTTTCCCCTTATAGATCATTGAGTATTGAGTATTGAGTAGAATTCCCTTTATTGTACAGTAGATCCTTACTAGTTATCTGTTTTATATATAGTAGTGTGTTTATCAATTCCAATCTCCCAAATTATCTCTCCCCCTTCCCTTCAGTAACCATAAGTTTTAATATGTTTTTTATAAAATGAATTGTATTTATGCTCTTAGAGACATTTTATTATCATTTATTTGCTCCTGCTGAACAACTACTGTTTCACATTCAAAATCAATCATTTCTTAAACACTAAGTAGTTGCATTCAAGCTGTTTGTGTGGATCACAACAAACTGGAAAATTCTTAAAGAGATGGGAATACCAGACCACCTGACCTGCCTCCTGAAAAACCTGTACACAGGTCAAAAAATAACAGAACTGGACATGGAACAATGGATTGGTTTCAAATTGGGAAAAGAGTACATCAAAGCTGTATATTGTCACTCTGCTTATTTAACTTCTATGCAGACTATATCATGCGAAATACTGAGCTGGATGAATCACAAGCTGGAATCAAGATTGCTAGGAGAAATATCAATAACATCAGATATGCAGATGATATCACTTTAATTGCACAAAGCAAAGAGGAACTAAACAGCCTCTTGACGAGAGTGAAAGAGGAGAGTGAAAAAGTTGGCTTAAAAGTCAGCATTCAAAAAACTAAGATCATGGCACCTGGTCTCATCACTTCATTGCAAATAGATGGGGAAACAATGGAAACAGTGACAGATTTTATTTTCTTGGACTCCAAAATCACTGCAGACGGTGACTGCAGCCGTGAAACTAAAAGATGCTTGCTCCTTGGAAGAAAAGTTATGACCAAACTAGACAGCATATTAAAAAGCATGAAATGTCACTTTGCCAACTAAACATCCATATAGTCAAAGCTGTGGCTTTTCCAGTAGTCATGTATGGATGTAGGAGTTGGATCATTAAAGAGGCTGAGCACCAAAGAATTGATGCTTTTGAACTGTGGTGTTGGAGAAGACTCTAGAGACTCTTCTTGGAGGAGAGTCAAACCAGTCATCCTAAAGAAAATCAGTCCTGAATATTCATTGAAAGGACTGATGCTGAAGTTCCAATACTTTGGCCACCTGATGCGAAGAGCCAACTCATTAGAAAAGGCCCTAATGCTGGGAAAGATTGAGGGCAGGAAGAGAAGAGGGCAACAGAGGATGAGATGATTGGATGGCATCACCAACTAAATAGATGGAAGTTTAAACAAACTCCAAGAGATAGTGAATGACAGGGAGGCCCAGCGTGCTGCAATCCAGGGGTGTCCCAGATAGTTGGATATGACTAAACAAATGGATATATGCTCAATTTCTTAGTCATGTCTGACTCTTTGCAACCCCATGGACTGTAGCCCAGCAGGCTCCTCAGTCCATGGGATTTCTTCTCAGGCAAGATTACTGGAGTGGGGTGCCCATTTCCTCTTCCAGGGATCTTTTCAAACCAGGGACCAAACCTGACCCTCCTGCATTGTCAAGTGAATTCCTTACCACTGAGCCACCTGGGAAGCCTGATATATAATATGCAACCTTATACACTGTGGTATAATATAGTGTTTTTCTTGTTACTATGGAAATGTTGTTAAAAAGTTTAACTACTTAAGATTTAGAGACATAAAATATTTTCAAATGTTACAAATTTTTGAAAAAGGTGCTCTTTGACCTCAGAAATGGAAAACAAAATTAAAATTTTTGGTTTTAAAAAAGATTTTTTTGGAAAATTGTTAGGAAAAAAGTAAAGACAAACTTTGGCTGGTCAAATAAATTTTCTGGAGAAATAGGTGGAATGACAGAAAAAAAAAGAAAAGAATTTCAGAAATAGAATACTCAGCAGAATGCAGCACAGATGTGTCATTCATGGAGCAGTGTGTTAATTTACCTTCCACCTCAACGTCAACTCTAAAAGAAGAATTTGAAGAACAACTTGAAGCAGAGAAAACACTGAAGAATCTTTTAAATTGAACATTCTATTTGCCATCCAGGTTCATGGCCATCTAATTTGAATATGAAACAAAAAAACATGCCATTTTTGTAGAAAATTATCCAATTTTTGTAGGAAAGTGTAACATTCCCAAAGAAACTGTAGGCAAGAATATTTCACATATGATTATTCACAAATTATCCCAAATGTTGAAACTGATTATATTATGGTTGTTTTACCTCAAAGGATTCTATTTTTTGGTCTATATTTTAAGTACTTTGGGGACAGAAAAAGATCCACTAATGAATGAGAAAGTACTCAGTGACTGTCAGCTTTAATTACATATTTTTACAAAGTATGAAAAAAAATGAAATGCATGTCAACAGTAATGGAAGTATTCAAAATTGAAATCTTATATAGAAAAATTTTATAACTATCAATGCTACCAGAGATGATTTGGAAAAGAGAAAAGTATTGGTGTATTATGGAGGCCTCTTAATAAACATGATTCAGTTTTTAGCAAAGGTATGTTTTAACATTGAGAAGGTTTTTCAAGAAACTCTGTGAGTGAGATAATGGTAATTGCTGTATTTTGCAGAAACTATAGCAGAATTTTATATTATGGAAGACATTTGCACAGAATAAAAACACTGGCAACATAACATACTTCTTAGAGGATGGAATGAAAAGAGCAAAATTAGAATAGTTCGGATCAAAACAAATATAAAACATAATTTAATCATTTAGATAAAATCTCTAATATAGGCCAGGTAAAGAGAAATTGTTATTAGGTGTGTGGATTATAGAAGTGCATATATTTCGATATGTGAACTTTTGGATTGAGATTTCCCATGTAAATGAAATAAAGAAGACTTATGTACATTTCTTGTGGACTAAACCACTTGAAAAAGCACTTAATAAATGTAGAAACAATTTGAGGGGCCAAGGCTGTAAGTATGTATAGAAAACATAACAGATTACACAAAAGAGCCTTTAGCTCCTAATTTGTACATTCTTTACACTTGATAGTTAACAGTGCAGTTAAATTTTTTTTTTTACAACAATAAATTTTCTGTCTTTCAAGAACCAACCCACTGGTTTTTTACTTCCGTCAAACAGTCAATTGTATTTAAAATACATTTACTAAAAATTAAAAAACTTAAAAACCTTTGTCAAATATGTGATTGGGAAGATGATTGATAACATCACATCATTAAAAACTAAGTGTGTTGTGCATTTTTAGAAATTGCTAATGATGTTGCTGCTGCTGCTCCTGCTAAGTTGCTTCAGTCATGTCTGACTCTGTGCAACCCCATAGATGACAGCCTACCAGGCTCCCCCATCCCTGGGATTCTCCAGGCAAGAATACTGGAGTGGATTGCCATTTCCTTTTCCAATGCATCAAAGTGAAAAGTGGAAGTGAAGTTGCTCAGTCATGTCGGACTCTTAGCGACCCCATGGACTGCAGCCTACCAGGCTCCTCCGCCCATGGGATTTTCCAGGCAAGAGTACTGGAGTGGGGTGCCATTGCCTTCTCCAGCCAATGATGTTAAAGATACCTAACCATATAGATGGTGCTTCCCAGGTGCTTCCTACTAGTAATAAAGAACCTGCTTGCCAATGTAGGAGATACAAGAGATGTGGTGTGGGGATCTTTGATCCCTGAGTGGGGAAAATCACCTGGAGAAGGGCATGGCAACCCACTCCAGTATTCTTGCCTGGGAAAATCCCACACTCAGAGGAGTCTGGTGGGCTATAGTCCGTAGGGTCCACAGATTTGGACATAACTGAGTACACACACACGTAAACATATAGATATATTGATAGTATAGGTGAATAAAGAATAATAACATGCATATGAGTATAGTAGATTATAATAATGCAGAATAATAGTCTGTAGTAATGATATCATAGTCACTGCCAATTCTATGCTTCTCATTTTAAAAAGTTTTCAGTATCAAAAAACTTTTCTTATCATAGCCATCATCGAGTCCTCGTTCAGGGGTTTGCAGAAGGGTTAGACAATAAACATTTTAGACTTTATGGGCCATTTGGTCTGTGTTCAGTTACTCAGCTCTACTGCTGCAGAGTAAAAGTTGCTATTTGTTGTTCAGTCGCTAAGTTGTGTCTGACTCCTTGTGAGCCCATGGACTGCAGCACACCAGGTTTCCCTGTCTTTCGCCATCTCCTGGAATTTGCTCAAACTTACGTCCATTGAGTTAGTGATGCCATCCAGCCATCTCGTCCTCTGTCATCCCCTTCTCCTCCTGCCTTCAATCTTTCCCAGCATCAGGTGGCCAAAGTATTGGAGCTTCAGCTTCAATGTCAGTCCTTCCAATGAATGTTCAGGGTTGATTTCCTTATCTCTTTGCAGTCTAAGGGACTCTCAAGAGTCTTCTCCAACACCACAGTTCGAAGGCATCAGTTCTTTGGTGCTCAGCCTTCTTTATAGTCCAGTTCTCACATGGGTACAAGACTGTTGGGAAAACCATAAAAGTTGCTGTAGAAAATACAAAGCAAATGAGCAGGACTGTGTTCTAGTAATTTTTATTGGTGGATGCTGATGTTCTAATTTCATAAAACTTTCAGGTGTCATGCAATACTGCTAACATTTTTTCCTATCATTTAAAAATGCAAAAACAATTCTTAGCTTATGGACTGTATAAAACAGATGGACTTGGCCCTGGAGCCTTTGTTAGCAGAACTCTGTTCTAGATGACATATTTACTTTGAAATCTGTAGAAATGAGTTAATACAAACACCTAAAAATTTACAACTGAAATTGAGTAATGAACATGCTAACCTACTAATGGGATATCATCATGCAGCATTAATTTACTGCACACAGTTCCAGGTACATATCTGGCTCCCAGTTTATGTTTATCTCTGTCAGTATTAGTGCCAGTGGAGAATTTATGATCATATTGAAAAAATTTATTAAACATGCTTTAAGGTCTACAACATCACAAAAAACTGTACTCTAGCTCAGCCACCATCTCTGTAGAATGAGATATAGTTACAAATAAATATCAAAATTGCTATAACAAGTTTTTTTGCCAGGGAAGAATGATGTATAATTAGTTCAGACAAATTACTACATTAGAATTAATTGTAATTCTTTTTTTTTTTTTACTGTGTTTCAATTTTGAATTTTGTACTTTATGTTCAGGAGTTTGACTTGTGAGTTGGATAAAGAATGACTTTACACCTATTGCATTTGTTATAACAGAAATGAACACTATGAAAAGAGAAAGTGTTAGTTGCTCAGTCATGTCCAACTCTTTGAGACCCCATGGACTGTAGCCCACAAGGCTTCTTTGTCCATGGAATTCTCTAAGCAAGAATACTGGAGTGAGTAGCCATTCCCTTCTTGAGGGGATCTTCCCAACCAGGGATCAAACCTGGGTTTCCTGCATTGTAGGCAGATTCTTTACCTTTTGAGTCACCAGGGAAGCCCAATAAACACTATAGTACTTTTACAACTTTCAAATCTCTTCTTTCTGAGGAAGAGATTAAAAAAAAAAAAATTTGTGGATGTCTTGTGTGGACCAATGGAAGCCAGTCCTTGGTAGAGATGGAGAGCTGTATCCAGAACAGCCCTAAAGGAGAGGTTTCACAAAGATGCACAAGGCATGGCCCCTGGCCTTAGGATACTTCTGGGATAGTCTGAAGATGTATGTTTTGCAGTCCTAACATTTATTTTAAAGCATTCCTCCCTGTTACTTTCTTCCATTGTTGTACTGCAGTGCAGTCCTTGGTTTTACTTAAAAACAAAAAACAGCAATGTAAAATTTACCCGACCTAAGAGCTTACTCTTTGGAAGAAAAGTTATGACCAACCTAGATAGATAGATATTCAAAAGCAGAGACATTACTTTGCCAACAAAGGTCCATCTAGTCAAGGCTATGGTTTTTCCAGTGGTCATAGATGGATGTGAGAGTTGGACTGTGAAGAAGGCTGAGCACCAAAGAATTGATGCTTTTGAACTGTGGTGTTGGAGAAGACTCTTGAGAGTCCCTTGGACTGCAAGGAGATCCAACCAGTCCATTCTAAAGGAGATCAGCCCTGGGATTTCTTTGGAAGGAATGATGCTAAAGCTGAAACTCCAGTACTTTGGCCACCTCATGTGAAGAGATGACTCGTTGGAAAAGACTCTGATGCTGGGAGGGGTTAGGGACAGGAGGAGAAGGGGACGACAGAGGATGAGATGGCTGTATGGCATCACTGACTCGATGGATGTGAGTTTGAGTGAACTCCGGGAGATGGTGATGGACAGGGAGGCCTGGCGTGCTGCTATTCATGGGGGCGCAAAGAGTCGGACACGACTGAGCAACTGAGCTAAACTGAACTGATGAGCAATAAAGCAAAAATGGATGAGAAAATAGCAGCCACTCTGTCAGTATGCTGTGATGTGTAAAATTTTACATTGTGTGTGTTTTTTATTGTTTATTCTACCTCCTGTCATTAACCACACGTGGTATAGCCCAGAAGCTTCACAGACTGTGCTGGGATTAGCCTACTGCCTTAAACACAAAGATTAGTTAGGTTGACAACTTGTTATTTTTTATGAGACCTGTCAGCTCTGTGATCAACAAAAATGTAAACTGAAGAGGTCTTCAGGTACAAAAAGAAATTCCTCAAAGCTAAAGCTCATTGACTTTTAGGAAAAAATACAAAATCCTCTAGAACTGTAGAGTCAAACAAAACTTTTTAAAGGCATAAGCCTTGAAACTCATGGAGGCTGTTTGAAGATAAAAGAAGAGTTGTTTATGAGCCAAGGATGAAAGTGTGTAAAGGGCCACAGGTATTTTGCAATACACATCTAGAGATCTCATTAGAATTTGAAAGCACCTTGAGGAAAAGTAGTTCTTTAAAGTAGGAAAGGTTGGCTGAGCTTGAGTGGAGTGAGTCACACCTGGAAGCAAGGATCTGAGGGAAGTTCTTGCCCTGGTGGTAGTGTGTAGACTGATAGGAGTCAGTCTCACACGTCAATCTAGTTATTGGTTCTTATTATAAACCTTTTAAAATCATGACTATATAAAAGGTAAAGACCCAGTGCAACCATGCCTTTTAAACCTTTTATATGCTCTTGGAATTTCCCTATTTGAAAACTTTTTCTGTTTCAGAATTTGTATGATAAATAGTTTAGTGATACAGTATCCAGTCTGACATTGTTTATTGATTTGTACATATCTTTTTTCTTCATTCTGGGTAAATTCATTTTCAAATAATATGATGAACTTGTTGACCCTCACAGAACAAAAAGACAAAACTATACGAAATATGCTAGATGCTACTTGGCTTTCTTCCTACAGAAATGGCATAAGCTACCCTTAAAACATGATCCTCTATAAAACTTCCATGTAATTGCAAAAGGAGATGCTGAAATAAAACTAAGAGCTGAAATAGAAAAAATGGAAAATTAATAAAACAGCATTTAAGGGGCTTCCCTGGTTGTCCATGCCTAAGGTTTCACCTTCACCTGCAGAGGTCTCCAGTTTGATCCCTGGTTGTGGAACTAAGATCCTGCATGTGTGTGAAAGTGAAAGTCCCTCAGTCATGTCTGACTCTTTGTGACCCCATGGACCATACAGTCCCTGGAATTCTCTAGGCCAGAGTGGGTACCCTTTCCCTTCCCCATGGGATCTTCCCAACCCAGGGATCGAACCCAGGTCTCCCGCATTGTGGGTGGATTCTTTACCAGCTGCGTTACAAGGAAAGTCCAAGAATACTGGAGTGGGTAACCTATCCCATCTCCAGCGGATCTTCCTGACCCAGGAATCAAACCAGGGTCTCCTGCATTGCAGGCAGATTTTTTACCAACTGAGCTATCAGGGAAGCCCTGCATGTGTGTGGCACAGACAAAAGATGAAAAGCAAAAAAAGACATTCCCATTTAAAAAAAAATCAACATTTAAAATCAAAGTTATTTCTTCAAAATAATGAATAAATTAGTAAACTACTGACATGATTTATTTAAAAAACTTGTTTAACTTGATAAAAAAGGAGTAAATTTAGTTAAAATCAGAATGCAAAAGATCATTGAGAACCTGTTTTAAATAATTTCTGTTTTATTATGTCTAGTTTATACTAATATACTTGATGATCAAATGATTAATTATAGAAATAATGTAACTCAAATAAGCACTAGAAATAAGGAACATAAACTGACTATTCAGAGAGGGAAAAACAGAAAAATGTTACTATGTGATTTAAACTTGGTATTCCCAAATGCTATGAAACTATGAAATTCCAAATTTCCAAAAATAGACTCTTCAGAAGATGCATTTTTCTAAAATATGTTGCCTAATTTATTTAATAGGGCAAATATAGTTTTGAATTTAAATGTAAGAATACTATAAACTATAAAAGAAAACAGTAAACATAGGCAAATATTAAAGATAAACTATAGGAAACTTAGCAAGCAAAATATAGTCATACAGCAGATGAATAATATGCTCCAATCAAAAAGGGTTACTGCAACAAAGTGATGACTCTGTGTCACAAAGATACTGCTTATCAGATTAACAGGAAAGAAAACAAAAGCCCTCAATGTAAGCTAAATTGATTCCAATGAGTTATTCAGTGAAATGCGCCATCTTTTCTTGATTCAATCACATAACTAAACTGTTAAAAATTTTTATTTATTTAAAGTTGTTAAAATGGTTTTTAATACTATACATTTAGAATGAATATGTATTACATTCACTTATGGAATTCTAAAACTTGAACCAGGAATAGGATGAGGATAGAGTGCTCTTTAGCATAACACTTGAAATGCTGGTATTAGCTCTTTGAGATGAAAATGAAGTCAGACATATAAATAAAGACAAAAATATTTTAGGAATGATTTTTTTTAAATGAAAGTAATAAATTACAAAAGTCAAAAAATTATGGAAATAACTGACACTATTAGAAGTTACAAATGAATTTAGCAAATTTTCAGAATATAAGAAAGCTCTAAAAGTATTGTGCATTAATTACTATCTAGTTATTATTTATTATTGTATATAAAAACACATACACTCTATAATAAGGAAAAGATTTACTGGAGCCCCATCCCACCTGGATGAAGGGCATTTCTCCTGTTCTAGACCTTGTAGCTTTCCTTTCTCCCGTCCTTATGTTGATAAAAAGAAATACTTGAATAAATATGTTAATGAGGAAAAAGAGACACATCTGTCTTGCACAAGAATTCCAAATAATTACTGTAGCTACTTTATCTTCCAAGAAGAAGGATCTGACTCCTCTGGCCTTAAGTCTAGGCTATGCTTAGTAACTTCCTCCTCAAAACTACAGTATGGAAAGGGAGAAAATGATAACTTAAAAAAAATTTATTTTAATTGGAAGATAATTACTTTAAAATATTGTGATGGTTTTTGCCATGCATCAGCATGACTCAGCTATGGGTATACATGTTTTCTGCCATCCTGAGCTCCNGGGAGAAAATGATAACTTAAAAAAAATTTTTATTTTAATTGGAAGATAATTACTTTAAAATATTGTGATGGTTTTTGCCATGCATCAGCATGAATTAGCTATGGGTATACATGTTTTCTGCCATCCTGAGCTCCCCTCCTGTCTCCCTCCCCACTCTATCTCTTTAGGTTTCCCAGGGCTTTGGGTGCGCTTCTTCATGCATCGAACTTGCACTGGTCATCTAGAAAACGATGATGTTAGTGTGGAGAATCTACCTGACAAACACTGCCTCATCCAGGCGCTCAGTCAGTACAACCAGTGATGTCAGAGTGATAGTATGCACTCTTGATAGGATGTTGTGAAAATGGCATTTTACTTCTGTGGTCTGGTTCCCCCAAACCCTAAACATGAATGTAGTATGAGAAAAAAAAATCAGAAAAATCCCAGTTGACAGATGTATCCATCTTCCTGGGCTGCCGTGTAACAAAGTACCATACACTGGGCAGCTGAAACAACAGGAATTGGGTTTCCTACATTCTGGAGGCTGGAGTCTGAGCTCAGGGTGCCTGCATGGCCAGGTTCTGGGCGGGCTCTCTTCTCGGCTTGCTGACGGCGCCTCCAGGCTGTGTCCTCACACAGTGGAGAGAGCTCTGCTGTGTCTTTCCCTTTCTATGGGGTGTCAGCCCTGTTGGGTTAGGACTCATATGACCTCCTTTACCTTTTATCATCTCCTCCTCTTAGGTCACAGTTACAGTTGAAGGTTAAGGCTTCAATACATGAATTTTGAGAAGATATCATCCAGTCCATTGCAAGGGACTATTCTATAAACTACCTGACCGATACTTCTCAAAGGTATTAAGGTTATCAAAAATCAGGTCAGCCTGAGAAACTTACAGTCAAAAAGGAGTCTAAGGAGACATGATGACAATCTGATGTCCTGATGGGATCCTGGAACAGAAAAAGGACATCAGGTAAAACTTAGAGGTAAGTAAACTATGGACTTTGGTTGATAATAATGATTTGATCGTGGTTCATTATTTGCAACCAGTGTACCATGTTGATATATTAGAATAGGGGACTAGGCATATGGGAACTCCGTGCCATCTCTGTAGTTTCCTGGTAGAACATCTAAAACTGTTCTGAAAATAAACTTACTGTTAATTATTATTATAATAAAAATTAAAGCTTATTATAATTTTCTGTTAGAATACCTAAAACTGCTCTAAAAATAAAGCTTATTATTAAAAAACTTTATGCCATTGGATTAAAAAGAGAAAACATAATTACATTGAAATTTTAGGGGAATTCACGAACAAGAGAATGAAAGATTATATATCAGGAATACTAGAACAGTAGAGAGTGGCATCACTAGTCACTAAATGTAATACTGGGATAACTGGTGAATGGTATAGAGAAGAGCTGAATTATTGACAAAGGCACCAAATATTACAATGAGAAACTTCAGATTTTATCACTGAGTAAGGCACTGCTGCTGCTGCTGCTGCTGCTGAGTCACTTCAGTCGTGTCCGACTCTGTGCGACCCCATAGACGGCAGCCCACCAGGCTCCCCCGTCCCTGGGATTCTCCAGGCAAGGACACTGGAGCGGGTTGCCATTTCCTTCTCCAATGCATGAAAGTGAAAAGTGAAAGGGAAGTCGCTCAGTCGTGTCCGACTCTTTGCGACCCCATGGACTGCAGCCCACTAGGCTCCTCCATCCATGGGACTTTCCAGGCAAGAGTACTGGAGTGGGGTGCCATTGCCTTCTCCACGAGTAAGGCACTAGATGATATATAATCTTTCATTCTCTTGTTTGTGAATTCCCCTAAAATTTCAATGTAATTATATTTTCTCTTTTTAATCCAATGGCATAAAGTTTTTAATAATAAGCTTTATTTTTAGAGCAGTTTTAGGTGTTCTAACAGAAAATTATAATAAGCTTTAGTTTTTATTATAATAATAATANTCCCATGAAGTGATGATACCAGATGCCATGATCTTCATTTTTCGAATGTTGACTTTAAGCCAGCTTTTTCATTCTCTTCTTTCACCTTCATCAAGAGGCTTTTCAGTTCCTCTTTCACTTCCTGTCATTAGGGTCTGTCTCTTATACACATCTAGATGTGTATAAGAGACAGCTACTATATAGCATAGGGAACTATAGTTAATATTCTGTGATAAGCCATGATAGAAAAAGAATAGAAAAAAGAGTGTATATATACATATATGTGTATATACACACATGTATATATAAATATACATATATAACTGAATCACTTTACTGTATAGGAGAAATTAATATAGGATTGTAGATCAGCTATACTTCAATTTAAAAAAAGTAAAGCATTAAAAAGCAGAAAAGACGGGCGATACTTAACTCCCTTTAATTGTTGTTTTTTTAAACTGATCCTGATTTACATGATATACTTTCCCTTTGCCTAATATCCTAGTTCTGTTTATATTCTGACATCATTATATTATGTGTGTTCCTGTGTAAACTTTCTCTACTACCTTTGGGAACAAGCTAGGAAATTGATAATTGGATAATAATAAATCCCAGCTATTGAAGAAACAGGGATATCATGATAGGCAAAATGAAAGATTCCAGTATGGGTCTGCCTTTTTTCTGACCTATTCCGAGCTTATTTTTCTGACAAACCACACAACAACCCACAGAGAGGTAAGAACTAGGGACTGAGCAGTTCGCCTCAGGCTGGCGCAGATCCACTCTCACTTTGATCCCCTTCTGATTCCTCCACAGCAATCTGACCTCAGTCAACCCAGCCGGCCCAGCATGTGCGCAGATTGGCCAGCTTCAGAGGCTCTCTCAGACTGGCTGTCCTCATGAACTGTACATGTGCCTGTCTGCCTGCTCAGCACTGCCCTATGGACAACCCTGTTAGCTACGATGAGCTCTGCCAGACTCTGCCTGTATCCCCAAATGTGGACCTCAGACAAGGAGATGTAAATATATAAAGCTAAAAAAGTTCCTCTGTCCATGGAATTCTCCAGACCAGATTACTTGAGTGGGTAGCCGTTCCCTTCTCAAGGGATCTTCCCAACCCAGGGATTGAACCCAGGTCTCCAGCATTGCAGGTGGATTCCTAATTGCCCGAGCCACCAGGGAAGCTGCTATATAATGATAATAGGATGAAATTTCAAAGAAAACAACAGAATAACAAAATAATAGATAAATTTGTTAGAAAAATATATGTAATATATATTTGTTGTTGTTTGTTTGCTAAGTTGTATCCAGCTGTTTGCAACTCCATAGACTGCAGCACCCCAGGCTTCCCTGTCCTTCATTATCTTGTGGGGTTTGTTCAGACTCATATCCATTGTGTCGATGATGCCATCCAGCCATCTCATCCACTGTTACCCCCTTCTCCTCCTGCCTTCAATCTTTCCCAGCATCAGGGTCTTTTCCAATGAGTTGGCCCTTTGCATCAGGTGGGCAAAGTATTGGAGCTTCAGCTTTAGCATCAGTCCTTCCAATGAATATTCAGGGTTGATTTCCTTTAGGGTTGACTGGCTTGATCTCCTTGCAGCCCAGGGGATTCTCAAGAGTCTTCTCCAGCACCATAGTTCAAAAGCATCAATTCTTCAGCGCTTAGCCTTCTTTATGGTCCAACTCTCATATCCATACATGTAAGTCAGTCAGTTCAGTTGCTCAGTTGTGTCTGACTCTTTTCGACCCCATGGATTGCAGAAAGCCAGGCTTCCCTGCCCATCACCAACTCCCAGAGCTTACTCAGCCTCATGTCCGTTGAATTGGTGATGCCATCCAACCATCTCATCCTCTGTCATCCCCTTCTCCTCCTGCCTTAAATCTTTCCCAGCATCAGAGTCTTTTCCAGTGAGTCAGTTCTTCACATCAGGTGACCAAAGAATTGGAGTTTCAGCTTCAGCATCAGTCCTTCCAATGAATATTCAGGACTGATTTCCTATAGGATGGACTGGTTGGAAAGCCTTGCTGTCTAAGGGACTCTCAAGAGTCTTCTCCAACACCATAGTTCAAAAGCATCAATTCTTTGGAATTCAGCTTTCTTTATACTTCAACTCTCACATCCATCCATGACCTCTGGAAAAACCATAGCCTTGACTAGATGGACCTTTGTTGACAGAATAATGTCTCTGCTTTTGAATATGCTGTCTAGGTTGGTCATAACTTTTCTTCCAAAGAGCAGGCGTCTTTTAATTTCATGGCTGCAGTCACCATCTGCAGTGACTTTGGAGTCCAAGAAAATAGAGTCTCTCATTGTTTCCACCCTTTCCCCATCTATTTCCCATGAAGTGATGATACCAGATGCCATGATCTTCATTTTTCGAATGTTGACTTTAAGCCAGCTTTTTCATTCTCTTCTTTCACCTTCATCAAGAGGCTTTTCAGTTCCTCTTTCACTTTCTGTCATTAGGGTGGTATCATCTGCATATCTGAGAGTCTTGAGGTTATTGATATTTCTTCTTGATTCCACCTTGTGATTCACCCAGCCTAGCATTTCACATGATGTACTTTGCATGTAAATTAAATAAGTGGAGTGACAATAAACAGCCTTGACATACTCCTTTCCCAATTTTGAACCAGTCTGTTTTTCCAAGTCTAGTTCTAACTATTGCTTCTTGACCCACATACAAGTTTCTCAGGAGGCAGTAAGGTGGTCTGGTATCTCATTCTCTTTAAGAATTTCCCACAGTTTGTGGTGGCTCAGAGGTTAAAGCATCTGCCTAGAATGTGGGAGACCCGTGTTCGATCCCTGGATTGGGAAGATCCCCTGGAGAAGGAAGTGGCAACCAACTCCAGTACTCTTGCCTGGAGAATCCCATGGAGGGCGGAGCCTGGTAGGCTACAGTCCATGGAGTTGCAAAGAGTCGGACACAACTGAGCAATTTCACTTTCACACAGTGAAAGGCTTTAGCATAGTCAATGAAGCAGAAGTAGATTTTTTTTTGGAATTCTCTTGCTTTTCCTAAGATCCAACAGATATTTGCAATTAAAATATAATATGAAAGTTGTAGAGGTGCTATATAAATTTATATATAAATGTGTCATACCCATGTTGTTATTGTTTAGTCCCTAAGTCATGTCCAACTCTTTGTGACCCCATGGACTATATCTCTCCAGGCTCCTCTGAACATGGGATTTCCCAGGGAAGAATAATGGAGTCAGTTGCCATTTCCTTCTCAAAGCGATCTTCCTGACACAGGAATCGAACCCATCTCTCCTGCATTGGGAGGTGGATTCTTTACTGCTGAGCCACCAGGGAAGCTCAGGTGCCATTATATACCTATTTAAATATCATAAATCAATAACAATAGCAGAAAACTGGTGGCAGTTGGTGGGCACAATTATAAAGAGCTACCAGCATTGTAAATTGCCTTAGTCTTTTTGGAGAATAGTCTGGCATACGTTAAAGGAAAAAAGCTTTAACACTATTTCTTTGTTTTCATGTTGCAGTTTTGCTTCTAGGACTCTACCCATGGTGGTGATGTTCAGACCAGGCTTGGGGGAGTTCTAAAGGAAAAGGGGGGTGGAGCTTAGGGTTTAGAGATTTTCTTTTGCTACTGCTCATGTGTTGTGTACGTGGGAGTGTTTCAAATTAAAATTTGGGTAAACAAATGTTTGGATGAAGCTATAATTTAGTTGAAGCTAGTGCTCTATGGAGGTATTGCTCAAGAGAAAAATGTAAATTACATGACAATATTAAAAATAACTCAGTTTAAAATAGGAGAAAATGTGTGTGTTCAGTCACTCAGTTGTGTCTGACTCTTTGCATCTGCATGGACTGTAACCCACCAGATTCCTCTCTGTCTATGGGATTCTCCAGGCAAGAATAATGGAGTGGGTTGCCATTCCCTTCTCCAGGAGATCTTCCAGACCCAGGGATTGAACCTGGGTTTCCTGCATTGCAGGCAGACTCTCTATTGTCTGAGCCATCAGGGAAGCCCCAAATTAAGACACAAAGCCAAAAGCCCCCCACCCCAAAAAAAGGCTAATAGCAATAGTATCACAAAGCAGCACCAAATAGTTATTCCAAGACACAAAAAGGCAAGTATTGGGCCTATTTAAGCACAAAGGAATATTAAATAAAGTGAAGAAAAGTCAGAATACAAAACAATACATGCGTGATACAGTGACATAAACATGTACTTATGTAAGAACAGTGACAGAAGTTGGAAGATGATATAGAGAAAATATAAATAGAGCTTTTAGTTCCCTTTTTCTATAAAATGATCAAATACAAACTTAAAAAATTATTCTTTATGTATATAGGAGAATATGGGATATTACACCCAAATTTTCTTAGAGGAGTGATCCAATTAAAATTATCATAATATACTTCTATACAAGGGCAATATACCTGCTTTTGTACCTTTCTGTAAAACTAATTAAGGATCTCTGAGCATGTTGGTTGAATCAGCTTGGCATTGTAAACCAGGTTCTCCACACATTCACAAGCATAAACAACAAAATGATGGATCTTTTCCATGTGGGAGCATTTTAGCATTTCAAAGTCAACATCCAAAGGAAAAAACACACAGATGTATATGCAGCTGGAGAACAGTCCTATTTTTCTTTCTTGTTCTGGTAACAACATTTAAATTCTCAGTTTTGTCTGAATTGGGTTGTTGGTCTCTGTCATGGTCTTGATGAACCATGATTTTAAGGTCTTCAGAAGAGTACACATGGTGACAGATTAATCTGACATTTGAAAATGATGAAATGCAGTGGAAAAAAAACCCACTCAAGATAAAATAGTGAAAGTTGTGATAAGATAACTGAGTAATGGTGAGAGGGCAAGGTTCAGTGAGAAACCTTTTTTAAACTGAGAATCTAAAAACTGCACAGGACAAGATGATTTGGCAAATGCTTGGTGAGGAGACAAATCTGGACAGGAACTTCATAGAAAGGAACTGAGGTGTAGTCTGAGGACTTCATTCCCAGGTTTAAGGTGGCTTAGACAGTAAAGAATCTGCCTGCAATGCGGAAGACCCGGGTTCGATCCCTGGATCAGGAAGATTCCCTGAAGAAGGGAATAGCAACCCACTCCAGTACTCTTGCCTGGAAAATCCCATGGAGAGTCTGGTAGGCTACAGTCCATGAGGTTGTGAAGAGTCGGACACGACTGAGTGACTTCATTTTCACTTTTCACTTTTCACTTTCATGCAGTGGAGAAGGAAATGGCAACCCACTCCAGTGTTAGTGCCTGGAGAATCCCAGGGGCGGGGGAGCCTGGTGGGCTGCTGTCTATGGGGTCTACAGAGTTGGACACAACTGATGTGACTTAGCAGCAGCAGCAGCAGTAGCAGTAGATGGTAAAGAATCTGCCTGCAATGCGGAAGACCTGGGTTCAATCCCTGGATCAGAAAGATTCCCTGAAGAAGGGAATAGCAATCCACTCCAATATCCCTGAGTGAAGAATTCCATGGACAGAGGAGCCTGGTGGGCTACAGCCTGTGGGGTCGCAGAGAGTTGGGGACATGACTGAGTGATTAACACAACAACCCGGATAGAAAAGGGAAGATTCAGGTGAAAGCTGCTGGCAGAGACTGTGGACTCTTGGAAGAAAGAAATGTTGTTCATTCATTCACTTTCTGTCTCTAGGATCCGCGGTGAATTACCTAACTTCTCTGTGCCTTGGTTTCTTCGTTTATAAATAGACAAAATGACTCTACCTATCTGACAGAGTTATGAGGATTAAATGAGGTTGTACAGTCCAGGCACGAAGTATGTTCTCAATAAATGTTAGCTATTGTTATTTTTGGCAGAAATGGGAATTGCAGGAGTTTGCTAATGATTACAAAATTCCATCATGAAATTGAGAGCTCTCCAGATAATCTGGGTTACAGAAAACCTCACAGCGTGCTGAATGGGGGCTACATTCCTACTTGTTAGGGCATGCAAGAGATTGGTGGAACACAACCAAGCTGTTTAAATTGTAGATGTCAAGTTCACTGAGATGCAAAGGCTGGCTACAGGCATATTTCTCTGCATGTAGCATCTGAAAAGAGTCTCCGTTATGATTTATGAGGGTCCTGGTTAGGTCTTGGTTCTGACCCCAGTGACTTGCAATAAAAATGAACCCAAGCACATGTCTGGCCATTTGATCTGCTGATAATGTTGTTTTGCTAAAGCTGGGGAGGGGAGGGATACAAGGGGGGAAGGAAAGAGGATTGCTACCATTTTTTCCTTAACTTTGGAAAGAAAGCAAAGCAAAACAAAGAAATATATATCCAGAGATTTTTAAAAATCCTTAAAAGAAAAGAAAAATAGGAAATAATTTTTTGGCTGACAGTTTTAATTCAACCCTAAAATTCCTGCCTACATTCTAATTTTGGACAGTAAATTTGACAATTGGAAAACTCATAATGAGACCAGTGGTCAGACTCTTGGCTGAGCCCATTAGAACCCTTCCATAACAACTGGATTCTTTTTAGCATTTATTTCTTTTCTTTTTATGATATTCTTTTTTTTAAACTTTATTTTGCTTTATAATATTGTATTGGTTTTGCCATACATTGACATGAATCTGCCACGGGTATACATGTGTTCCCAACTCTGAACCCTCTTCCCTCCTCCCACCCCATATCATCTCTCTGGATCATCCCCGTGCACCAGCCCCAAGCATCCTGTATCCTGTATCGAATGTAGACTGGTGATTCATTTCTTACCTGATAGTATACATGTTTCAATGCCATTCTCCCAAATCAACCCACCCTCTCCCTCTCCCACAGAGTCCGAAAGTCTGTTCTGTACATCTGTGTCTCTGTGTCTCTTTTATCCAGAGTCCTTCATCTGGCAATGTTAAGCTTCTTTTTTTTAAAAAAATGTTTTTATTTGTTTATTTGGCTGAGCCGGGCCTTAGTTGCAGCATGTGGTTCCCTGACCAGGGATAGAACCCAAGCTGCTGGACCACCAGCCAAGCCCCAAGCTGCTTCTTCATATGATTTTATTCATCCTATTTTTCATAGCTCCGTTAATCCTTTTCTGAGGCCCTATGTCCTAATGACTCTTCAAAAATAATCATTCAGCTTATGTACATTGAAATGATTTACCTTGGTATCTTAAAAAATTTTTGTTTTTTTCACTTCTAGAATATCCAGCCCCTCTGTCACATCCTGCAGTCCAAATACAAAGTGTCCCACAGATGTCTTCTCCTCCATGGAGCCTTTCACTCACCACCTCCCAACCTTCCCCCATTGAAGGAATAGCTAGAATTCCCCAGAGCAGTGGTCCCCAACCTTTCTGGTACAAGGGATCAATTTCATGGAAGATAGTTTTTCTGTGGACAGGGTGGAGAATGGTTTCGGGATGATTCAAGCACATTGCACTTATGATGCACTTTATTTCTAATATTATTACATCAGATCCACCTCAGATCATAGGCATTAGATTCTGGAGGTTGGGGACTCCTGTCCTAGAGAATTAACCCTAACTAGTTTTCTGGCCTTGAACTCCTCCTGTGTGTTTAAATTCTTTGTATTTATCTTCTCTCCCTTATTGCACTATTAAGCAGGCTGAGGGGTAAAAAAGAAAGAAAGAGCTAAGTCGTATCCAACTCTTGAGACCTATGGACTGTAGCCTGCCAGGATCTGCTGTCCATGGGATTTTCCAAGTAAGAATACTGGAGTGGATTGCTATTTCCTTCTCTGGGGGATTTTCCTGACCCAGGAATTGATCCTAGGTCTCCAACCTTGCAGGCAGATTCTTACTGACTGAGCTACATGGGAAGCTCCATGACTTAATTTTCAATATTTGATGAATGAATAAATCTTTTACTTAAAACAATGCCTAACTTATATTTGCTGTATAAGGTATCAAGCAAAGTAAAATAAAGGGACATGGTGTCATATGTGCAAATGTTATTGCCCCTTAAAAAGAAATCATCCATTGATTGTATACAGATGTCAAGATCTGCTGAATAACAGAGATTTTATAAGTAAAAGGAAGTACAACTTTGATAGATTTTATTATTCTACGTGCAAATAATACTATGTTTCCACTTAAGTTTTCCATTTATAGTTTCTCTGTATTCAGAAAAAAGGCTGGAAAGCTGTAGCTTCATACTTCTGCCATTAACTTTTTGCATCATCCTGGGTAAATGATGATAGCGAAGTATGTTTAGATTAGAGAATCCAGTGACTTCTCTCCACCCTTGCTAGTCCGAGCCACTGCCATCTTCTCATTCTGGAATGCTGCAGGCACCTGCTACTGGGCTCCACTGCCGGTGAAGAGCCTGCTAGGCTTTGTCCCTTCCTAATAACAGTCGCTAGAGAGGTCCCTCCCCAGGGAGAATCAGGTCATGTCACTGCCGTGACTCCTCATTTCACTCTAAGGAAAACCAAGATCCTGCTCATGTCTTTAGGGCTCCTCTTGATCTCTCTGGTCCCTGCTTCCCCTGAGACTTCTTCTCCTGCTACTCTCCCCTTGAAGCTCCATCCGCATCCGCTCTCCGGCTCTTTCCCCAACTGGCCTTGCCTTTGCCCACATTAAAGACTGGCAGCTGGCTGTCCCTCTGCCCTCAAATACTTTTCCCCAAACATATGCATGGTTAGTCTCCCCACTCCTTCAGGTCTTTGCTCCAAAGTCACCTTCTTGTGAGGTTAGTCTTTATGGCACTTGGGATCATCAGTCTTCATTGCGGCATGTGCCATCTTTGGTTATGGCATCTGAACTCAGTTGTGGCATGTGGGATTGAGCTCCCTGACCAGGGATTGAACCTAGGCCCCCTGCATGGGGAGCACGGAGTCTTAGCCACTGGACCACCAGAGAAATTGCTTATGTGGTCATTCTTGAACAACTTATTTGAAATCGCAAGCATGGCCTCTCTTCCCCTCCCAGCTGTCTGGGAGTCCCTTCCCCCCTTGCTCTATTTTATCCCCTAGCACGTGCCACTTATTATTTTTAAATTACTGTATCGCTTATTTAGTATTTTATTGCTTCTTGTTTGTTTCTCCCTCTAATTCTAGTAAGCTCCATGCACATTCACTGATACATCCCCACTGTTTACTATGCTTGATGCAGAGCAGATGCTCCTAATATGTGCTAAAGGAAAAGAAGAGCCCTTATAATGTGCCAGGCACTGCTAATCTTCCTAGCCCTTTACGACTTAAACCTCACCGCAACTTTCTGATTTGAATATTTTTATAACCCCCATTTTAAGTTGAGGGAACTGAGGTTTTTAAGGGTTAAAATGCCCAAGGTCACATAGTTAGTCAGAGACAGAATTAGAATGCAAATCTGGGTGATGTGACTT
>SJYW01015497.1:19-10373 GCA_006410735.1 Raphicerus campestris | reverse complement strand
TTTTTTTTTGCTGCTTCACTCATTTTTCCAGCAGGTTATTCCCATCTGCTTGGTATTGCACTCTGCAGAAAATGGTAGCACTCCTGCAAGCGAGAAGCGCATTGCATGCTGCTTTCTTCAGACTGTTTATGAAACTGTTAACACTCAGCTTTGGGGAACTCCTCCTCTCAGCGTTTCACTGTGTAGTGATTTACTGTATTTATGCTCCATAATCAGGTATCACCTAGTGAGCTCCTCATAAGTACCGGGTTGTGTTCCAGGTGCTTTTACTTCTATTACCTCACTGATTTCTCAAAGCAGCCCAATGAGAAAATATTAAGGTAAGGCTGAGGTGGNTACTGTATTTATGCTCCATAATCAGGTATCACCTAGTGAGCTCCTCATAAGTACCGGGTTGTGTTCCAGGTGCTTTTACTTCTATTACCTCACTGATTTCTCAAAGCAGCCCAATGAGAAAATATTAAGGTAAGGCTGAGGTGGGGCTAAATAATTTGGCTGAGATAAAACATCAACCCCAGGCACAGCCAGGAGTCAGACCTCGGTGACGGACATAGGAAAGGAACAACTGAAAAACAGGTACAGATTGTGCTAAAAAACCACGTGGCCAGGCCAGAGTGGAGGAAGCCCAGAGCCTGAGATGGGGAGCAGCGTGAGAAGAGGCTGTCAGCCCGGAAGGCAGGGACTTCTGTTGTCAGTAAGATCACAATGACATGTGAGGATCACAAAGGAAAATACAGTTTGATAAAGTTAAAAATGTAAGTAAATTTGTTGAAAAAAAAATACATTTTAAAACATGTCTTAGGAAGAAAAGAATGCAGTTGAAATTCAACTGAAAAATCAATGTGAATAATGTATTTTTCTTCGGGCTGTCAGTAAAGTGGTCTAGCAGTAGTGTCACCAGTATTCATGGGAGTGATTTGCTGTATTTCTTCCACTGCCCCAATTCTGAGCTCTGTTACATTCAAAGTGAACTAATGCTTCTTGGGAAATATCCGAAAGGACAGAGGATCTTGCTTCAAGGGGTTTTCGCTGGCCAGTTTCACCAAAGAATTCACTGTCAGCTCAACAGAGCCTTTCCAAAAGAGAGCAATTAATTCTGTTAGAGTAACTTGAGTACTGAGATTTAGTAGAGAGAATATTGGTGGACTTGATGGGACTGATAGCAGTGGAATGTTGGGGGTGCAGAACCGGCTGGTGTTGATCGAGAAAGTAACAAGAAATTAGGGGGTAGAGGCCGAGCATTTGGATGATTGTTAAAGTAAGTTTTCCTGGGAAAGGACAAGCAAAATGGAATGACGGCTAGAGACATGAGGTCTCAAAGGAGAGATACTGTTAGGACAGGAGACATTAAATACATTTGTAGTGCTATTCCTATTTCCATCTTAATTTTCTGAATCTGAGCTGCTTCTGTTAGGTTAATTGAAATTGTTTTACTGTTTCACTGTCCTTGTTTTGTTTTGTCATCAGTTTCAACTTCTAACTAAAACGGTCCCATAAACTCTAAGCTTTTTGAGCAAAGGGGTAGTCTCACTTACCATCTTATCCTCAGTGCTATAACTAGGGTATAATCAGTGAATGTTTTCCAATAAATGAGTTAAAGATCAGCAGAAAAAAATAGAGCTTGGCTGTAAAGTTATCCTCACTAGAACCAGTTCTTCACTTTTGGTGTTCTTCATTATCAGACAGAATCTATGGGGCTAAGAGACATCTGTGTGAGACTGCCCTAGTGGATTTAGAGAGAAAAGGTACTGTGTTTATGCAATACAAGCAAATTAGTCCTCCAAAACAGTGAGTTTGAATTTGAAGACAAGAAAAATAAAATTGAAATCAAGAAAAGAAATAAAAAGATCACAGCAGTAAACATTTGTATTGAAAATACCCCCAAACCAAATTGTTCTGGAAAAAATTATGTAACTGTTCTTTGCTAATTTAAGAGAGAAAGTACTTTTTTTTTTTTAATACTTTATTCTATTTTACAGTACTATGTTGGTTTTGCCATACATTGACATGAATCATCCACAGGTGTACACGATCTCCCCATGCCAAAGGAAGGCAGGTTTTAGTATCTGAAGTTTTCAGTTTGGGATGTACTTTGGACCAACAGTTAAACTAGGTTCAAGTTACTGACAGTTTAGCAGTGGGGGAGGGTGAGTGCTACTTACCAATAAGTAACATTTTTGACAGCAAACTATCAATTGTGTAATCACCAAAGCAAAACTTTTAAAAAATCAGTTGGTAAAATATAGGACTGGATGGATCTTTGAGATGAACCTTCACTTTTAATCAAGATTGAATTTAAATCAATCTAAACTGAATCGACTCTAATATTTTTAGAGCTGCTTAGAGAATAGAATTGGAGAGCATCTCTAAGCAATCATGTGGGTGTATATATACAGTTAATTTGAATAGGATTATTTGTAGTCAAGTTTTTAGAGTATGACAAAGGATTTTATTGTTGTTTTCTGTCTAGCCAGATATTTACATTTCATTTGCTAGCCATAATTCTAATTTATTTATAATCAATAATAAACTTGGCTTCAGAATTGATACAAAAGATCAACATCTGTCTTCTTAATAGACTATTTTCAAAATTAAATTAGATTATAGATTCAAGGTGTGATGATTAATTTTATGTGTCAACTTGGCTAGGCTGTGGTGGCCAGTTGTTTTGTTAAAGACCAGTCTCACTGTTGCTGCTTTTTTTTTTTTTAAATATTGAAGTATAGCTGATTAACAATGGTGTAGTAGTTTCAGGTAGACAGCAAAGAGCCTCAGCCAAGCATATACATGTATACATTCTCCCCCAGACTCCTCACCTGTCCTGGCTATGTGAAGCCATTTTTAGGTGTGATTAACATTTAAGTCAATAGACTTTGGGTAAAGCTTGTTACCTTTTAGAATGTGCGCCTCCTCTAACCAGTTGAGAGCATTAAGAGCAAAGACTGAGATCCCTTGAAGAAAAGGTACCTCTACCTCTGGACTGCTATCAGATCCAAGATCGCAGTGGTATCCCTGGCTCTCCTGCTTGCCAGCCTGCTCTGTAGATTTTGGACTCACCGGCCACATAACCATGTAAGGCAATATTTAAATTAATATTCATTCATTCCCTACCCCTTTTCCCTCTCTCTTTCTCCCTTTCCCTCCTCCCTCCTCCTTTCCCTGTCTCTCTGCACACATGCACATGTGTGCGCACACACACACACACACACACACACACACACACACCCTATTGGTTCTGTTTCTCTCTTTAAAAAAAATTTTATTTTAATTTAAGCATAATTGCTTTACATAATTTTATTGTTTTTTGTTAAACCTCAACATAAATTAGCCATAGATGTACGTAATGTCACCTCCTTCCCATCTCCCTCCCCATCCCACCCCTCTGGGTTGATACAGAGCTCCTGTTTGAGTTCCCTGAGACATACTGGAAATTTCCATGGCTATCTATTTTATATATGGTAATATAAGTTGCCATGTTATTCTCTCCATACATCTCACCCTCTCCCCATGTCCATTCGTCTGTTCTCTATGTCTGCTTCTCCATTGCTGCCTTGCAAATAAATTCATCGGTACCACAGCAGTGGAGTGGGTTGCCGTTTCCTTCTCCAGGGGATCTTCCTGACCCAGGGATTGAACCTGGATCTCCCACATTCCAGGCAAACGCTTAACCTCTGAGCCACCAGGGAAGCCCATATATGCATTAGTATACAATATTTATCTTTCTCTTTCTGACTTACTTCACTCTGTATAATAGGCTCTGGGTTCATCCACCACATTAGAACTGACTCAAATGCATTCCTTTTTATGGCTGAGTAATATTTCATTGTGTATATGTACCACAACTTCTTTATCCATTCATCTATTGATAGACATCTAGGTTACTTCCATGTTCTACCTATTGTATAGTGCTGAAATGAACATGTATCTTTTTCAGTTTTGGTTTCCTCAGTGTATATGCCTAGGAGTGGTATTTCTGGGTCATATGGTAGTTTTATTCCTAGTTGTTTTAAGGAATCACCATACCATCTTCCATAGTGGCTGAATCAGTTTACATTCCCACCAACAGTGCAAGAGGATTCCCTTTTCTCCACACCCTCTCCAGTGATGAGGGCCGTTCTGACCAGTGTGAGGTGATACCTCATTCCAGTTTTGATTTGCATTCCTCTAATAATGAGCTGTGTTGAGCATCTTTTCATGTGTTTGTTAGCTATCTGTATGTCTTCTTTGAAGAAATGTCTATTTAGGTCTTTTTCCCACTCTTTGAGTGGGTTCTTTGTTTTTCTGGTATTGAGTTGTATGACCTGCTTGTATACTTTGGAAAGTAATATTTTGCCTGTTGTTTCACTTGCTATTATTTTCTCCTCTTCTGAGGGTTGTCTTTTTTACCTTGTTTCTAGTTTCCTTTGCTATGCAAAAGCTTTTAAATTTAATTAGGTCCCACTTGTTCAATTCAGTTTAGTTGCTCAGTCGTGTCCAACTCTTTGCAACCCCATGAACTGCAGCACGCCAGGCTTCCCTGTCAATCACCAACTCCCAGACCTTTCTCAAACTCATGTCCATTGAGTCGATGATGCCATCCAATCATCTCATCTTCTGTCATCCCCTTCTCCTCCCACCTTCAATCTTTCCCAGCATTGAGGTCTTTTCAAATGAGTCAGTTCTTCACATCAGATGACTAAAGTATTGGAGTTTCAGTTTCAGCATCAGTCCCTCCAATGAATATTCAGGACTGATTTCCTTTAGGAAGGACTGGTTGGATCTCCTTAAGGTCCAAGGGACTCTCAAGAGTCTTCTCCAGCACCACAGTTCAAAAGCATCAGTTCTTCAGTGCTCAGCTTTCTTTATAGTCCAGCTCTCACATCCATACATGACCACAGGAAAAACCATAGCCTTGACTAGACGGACCTTTGTTGGCTTGTTTGCTTTTATTTTTATTTCCGTTACTCTGGGAGGTGACTCATAGAGGATCTTGCTTTGATTTATGTCATCAGGTATTCTGCCTATGTCTTTCTCTGAGAATTTCATAGTTTCTGCACATACATTTAGGTCTTTAATCCATTTTGAGTTTATCTTTGTGTATGGTGTTAGGAAGTGTTCTAATTTCATTCTTTTAAATGTAGCTGTCCAGTTTTCCCAACACCACTTATTGAAGAGGCTAACTTTGCCCCATTGTGTATTGCCTACTTTGTCAGAAATAAGGTACCCATAGGTGCATGGGCTTATTTTTGGCTTCTCTATTTGTTCCATTGGTCTGTATTTCTGTTTTTGTGCCAGTATCATACTGTCTTGATGACTATAGCTTTGTAGTATAATCGAAGTCAGGAAGGTTGATTCCTCCAGCTCTATTCTCCCTTCTCAAGACTGCTTTGGCTATTTGGGGTCTTCTGTGTTTTCACATGAAGTGTGAAATTTTTTGTTCTACTTCTGTGAAAAATGCCATTGGTAATTTGATGGGGGCCTCATTGAATCTGTAGATTGCATTTGGCAGTATAGTCATTTTCACAATATTGATTCTTCCTACCCAGGAACATGGAATATCTCTCCGTGTTTATGTCATCTTTGATTTCTTTCATCAATGTCTTATAATGTTCTATGTACCGTTCTTTTATCTCCTTAGGTAAGTTTATTCCTAGATATTGAGTTCTTTTTGTTGCAATGATGAATGGGATTGATTTCTTAATTTCTCTTTCTGATTTTTCATTGTTAGTATATAGGAATGCAAGTAATTTCTGTGTATTGAGTTTGTATCCTGCGACTTTGCTAGATTCACTGATTAGCTCTAGTAATTTTCTGATAGTATCTTTAGGGTTTTCTATGTATAGTACCATGTCATATGCAAACAGTGAGAGCTTTACTTCTTCTTTTCAAATAAGGATTCCCTTTATTTCTTTTTCTTCTCTGATTGCCATAGCTAGGACTTCCAAAACTATGTTGAATGATAGTGGTAAGAGTTGACACCCTTGTCTTGTTCCTGATCTTAGGGGGAATATTGAGAATAATGTTTGCTGTGGGCTTACCATATATGGCCTTTACTATGTTGAAGTAGGTTCCCTCTGTGCCCATTTTGTGAAGAATTTCAATCATAAATGGGTGCTGAATTTTGTTAAAAGCTTTTTCTGTATCTATTGAGATTAACATATTATCTTCCAATTTGTTAATATGATGTGTCACATTGATTGATTTGCATATATTGAAGAATCCT
This sequence comes from Raphicerus campestris, assembly GCA_006410735.1. Taxonomy (NCBI): domain Eukaryota; kingdom Metazoa; phylum Chordata; class Mammalia; order Artiodactyla; family Bovidae; genus Raphicerus; species Raphicerus campestris. Next base: position 4,171 of record SJYW01015497.1, on the reverse strand, counting down.
TGCATCCCTGGAATAAACCCGACTTAATCATGGTGTATGAGCTTTTTAATGCATTGTTGAGTTCTGTTTGCTAGAATTTTGTTGAGGATTTTTGCATCTGTGTTCATCAGGGATATTGGCCTGTAGTTTTCTTTTTTGTGTTGTCTTTGTCTGGTTTTGGTATCAGGGTGATGGTGGCCTCATAGAATGAGTTTGGAAGTGTTCCTTCCTCTGCAATTTTTTGAAAGAGTTTCAGAAGGCTAGGTATTAGCTCTTTTCTAAGTGTAGGATAGAATTCACCTGTGAAGCTATCTGGTCCTGGGCTTTTGTTTTGGGGGAGAATTTTTAATCACAATTTCAATTTCGGTGCTTGCAATTGGGTTGTTCATAATTTCTATTTCTTCCTGGTTTAGTCTTGGAAGATTGAACTGTTCTGAAAATCTGTCCATTTCTTCCAGGTTATCCATTTTATTGCCGTATAGTTGCTCATAATAGTCTCTTTAATCCTTTGTATTTCTGCATTGTCTGTTGTAACCTCTCCTTTTTCATTTCTAATTTTGTTGATTTGATTCTTCTCTTTTTTTTCCTTGATGAGTCTGGTTAAAGGTTTGTCAGTTTTGTTTATCTTCTCCAAGAACCAGCTTTTAGTCTCATCAGTCTTTACTGTTGTTTCTTTCATTTCTTTTTCATTTAGTTCTGCCCTTTTTTTAATGATTTCTTTCCTTCTGCTACTTTTGGGCTTTTGTGTTGTTCTTCTTCTTTTTCCAGTCATTTTAGGTGTAAAGTTAGGTTGCCTAGTCGATGTTTTTCGTATTTCTTGAGTTGCTATAAACTTCCCTCTTAGAGGGCTTCCCTTGTGGCTCAGCTGGTAAAGAATCCACCCACAGTGTGGGAGAGCTGGGTTCATCCCTGGGTTGGGAAGAGCCCCTAGAGAAGGGAAAGACCACCCACTCCAGTGTTCTGGCCTGGAGAATTCCATGGACTGTATAGGCCATTGGGTCGCAAAGGGTAGGACACAACTGAGCGACTTTGACTTTCAGTTCCCTCTTAGAAGTGCTTTTGCCGCATCCCATAGGTTTTGAGTTGTCGTGTTTTCATTGTCATTTGTTTTTAGGAATTTTTTTGATTTCTTCAGTAGCCTGTTATTTAGAAACGTGTTGTTTAATCTCCATGTGTCTGTCTTTCTTACGGTTTTTTTCTTGTAATTGGTATCTAGTCTCATAGTGTTGCAGTTCTGTCTCTCTGGAGAACGAACATGCTGGGGTTGAAGAGCTTTTCTCTGTTGAAGAATACTCTGCCTGTCACAACCACCCAGCTCTCCACTGCAGCAGAGAGAGAGCTGTGCCAGTGAAGGAGTGTGTCTGTGTTCCAAAAAACTCTGTTTATAGAAACAGGTGGCTGGCTGTAATTGGACTGAGAACTGTAGTTTACTGACCCTTGGATCAAATGTAACTTGATAATTCACACAGAAGAGATAAGTGAGGTGTATCTTTTTTTTTTGTTTTTTTTTTTTTTTTGGTTTGTATTTTTTAAGAATGTTTACTTAAGCCAGGTTTGGAACAAGAAGTAGTTTGTCACCCTTTGGTATGTTATGGGTTACTACTTTGGCTGACAGTCTGACTCTTCATCCTTGGTTTTACCTGTTTGATTTTTTACATAAGAATTTCTTAAGGATCAAAACTACAACAAAAGTATCACACATCAGTTCTAACCTGATAGCTGAGCAGTCAGCCTTTTCGCTAACATCCTAGTTTGTTTCTTAGAGGAATGATTGATGAGGGAGGAAGTGGGTTAAGCTGTAGAAAGCACAGCCGGAAGATACAACTGGATGCCCAGTCGACCAGCCTTGAAGTTTCTTGATGGTTCCAGGTTCCAAGATGTAATTCTTAAAAGCTTTTATTTGACTCTTGCCAAAAGGAACATTCTTGCTAACACTGGTAATAATTTATCATTCCTGCTCTCTCTCTTCCAATATACCACCAATGCCAAGAAAGTATTTTAATTCTTTAGGCTCTTTCAACAAGGCAGAGGTCTTGTTTCCTCATTGTACTGCAATTAATCAGGGAGGAGTTTTAATTGGAAAATTAGAAATCTCCAAAGCAAAGTATTATCATTGTAGGCTAAGAAACCAGAAAGAAATTAGGCTAACCCAAGATAAAATTAGGCAGATACACTTCTGAAATGAAAATTAAAATCATGTCCCACAGTGTGACTATCCTCTGTATTTAGGTGGCCACCAGATATGGGCAGGGGAGGTATTTTAGTGTAAGAACAGTGGTGCTCATATTGCCAACTGTAAACTACATCTAATTCTCTGGAATGATTATAAGATGTAGGCACTTTTTTTTTAAGTCATTGTTTTTATTTGTTATGTTGAACAGATGGTGTCACATCCAAAATAAGTCTTGTCCCCACACGAAGGTGTCGTGTGGACTGACTGCCATATCAGCAATAGCATTTTTGTGTCTCCTCGTCACCCTCTGTAAGGATGAGTCCCACCATCTTTGTTTCTACTACCAAGTTTCTGAAATGACATATCTATATTAAAGGCAAGATATGAAATCTAAGTCATTTTTCACCTTTTTTTTTTTCACTTTAAGTCTATTTGCAGTCAGAATTTTGCATGGATGTCTTTCAGAGGTTTGTACAAATATAACTTGTCTCTTTGTAGTTTTTCTTCTTTTGTGGTCCCTTTTCCTATATGACATCTTTTATAGTTAGTATTCACAAAATTAACTGTCATGTATTATAATTGTGGTATATTTGGAGGGCTTACTGTGTGCCAGGCTGTGTTAAGTACTTTACACTTATTACCTCTTTTAATTCCACAGCAGCTGTAGTAATAGTGCATTTGTTACTCCTACACTCACTCCGTGATGGAATATCTGTTCAATAGGATCACTGTGAAACTAGCAGGAGGCAGAGATGGAGTGGGGCTTCACCTGTCTTCATCTGGAGTCTTTGCTCTTTAGTTCTGTTGTGCTTAGTAAGGTTCTTTTTCATTTTGACACACTGACCTATTAAAAAATAAGATACTAAGGAAGACTCAAAATTGAGGCACAAACTTTATAAATGTATAAAACCTTTCTGTCTTCTTTTAAAGTTGCTTGAAGCCTAGTTGAAACCAATGCCTTCTTCGAGATTTTCCTTCTTTAGGGAATCAGGGACCACTTGGTCTTCTGTCCCTCCTTTGTGTAATGAGGTGTTGTCTTCACATCTGGGGGTGTGGGCCGGCAGGCATTGCAGATAGATTGCTTTTGGTTTTGCAGATTACTAGTTGAGTTTCTACAGTGAGCTAAGATGACAAGTAAAAAAAGTAACTCTGTTCTTGAAATTTTCGAGTCCGCAGAAGAAAGAATTGTTTCTCGTAGGTCTACATTGGAATTCCACTTTTATGTGATTCAAATTCATGATGTTTACTTCTGTTTGTCAATGTTTTTATTCAGCAAACATTTATGAGACAGATGCTCTGTGCTAGTTGTTTTGCTTGAAAGAGGAACTAATTTTAATAAGATCCAGCAGAGCCCAGAGTCATAATATTTTTGTCACATGCATAAAACTTTAAAATTGAAAACAAAAATCTCAGATAGAAATAACTAATATGCTGCTCATTGTGACTTGTAGTAAAGCTCATCTCTCTCCATTTTCTTTTAATAAAAATATAAATAGCTATGTTCATTTACCTCAAAAACTGGCTATTAGAAAATACAGTAAAGATGTTTATAAGAGATTGGAAATTTCTATATGTGTGCAGTTGGAGAATAAGTATCAGCCTAATTTTTAAACAGACCAAACTGAAATCCGTGAAATAATCAAATAATACTGGATAAAACTCAAAATTCACATTAAAATCCAATATTATTTTTGGAAGATCTGTCATAAATATGATCAGTATTGCTATTTAATTCTCACATTGATATAAATAATTAAAATACATTTAACATCTATTTTTTCCAAAATTGAGCCTGATTTTCCATATATTGTCTTTATATATTAATATATATGTATTGGAAACATAAGTAAATAACCTTAAACAGTTATTTATGAACAAAATAGAAAAATAACATTGTATTCTGTGTGGTTTTGTCATAAGAAAGGGATATTGAAACTGACAGCTCCTCCCCTAAGTTGAAAATTACAAGACAGGGACTTTCCAGGTGGTCCAGTGGTTCA
>SJYW01015478.1:0-19773 GCA_006410735.1 Raphicerus campestris | reverse complement strand
CTCCTCTTGAGTCTCGGCAGGACCCTCGGGGTTCCTCTCAAGTGGGGACGGTTGGGGTGGGGAACTTCCTAGGTCACAACAAGGGTATGAAGGCAGCTTTCGAGGTTCAAGAGGCAAGGGGTGATTTCCCCCGAGATTCTGCAGTGGACAAGGGACTCACCCTATCTGCAGGGGAGAAGCTTCTTGTTTTTCTCGAGTTGAGGCAGGGATCTCTCGAGTTACGACGGGGACCACAGGGATCCACCCCTGTGGCCTCAGGATAGGCCAGTCTCCGTGCGAGGGGCGAGGTATATCTGGGGATTCCTCCCCAGTGGCACCAACTCCTCAATCCCCTTCTGGTGGTGAGGCTACAGCCTGAGATTGCCTCGCCCGTGCTGACATTTGTATTGGCCTTCCCCTGGAGCCCCCAGAGGGGAGTCAGGCCTCCTCTTGACTGGAGACTTGATGGCCTCTTTCTTCCCCAACTGTAGCGGCAGTGTCCGGCTCCCCGTAAAGCGGACACAGGCATATGTGGCTTGCCATCGAGGTACACCAGGGTTGTCTCAAGTGCCAGTGTGTTGGGAGTCGAGCCTCGGGGTGACATTCCAGACAGTGCAGGGCACTCAGGTTCATCTGAAGTGAACGAATCATTTGGGCGTCTTGGGGAAATGTGGCCCAACTTGTAAGACTCCTCCCGACTTTCCAGGTGCGAGCACCTCCTCTTGGGATGCGAGGTAAACACCGAGAAACCTTTCCTGATGGAGCAGTAAAAGGGCCCCTCTTCTGGAGCTCAGCAGGGGAAAACGGGGCTCCTCTTGAGTCTAGTCAGGAACCTTGGGGTTCCTCTCGAGTGAGGAAGGTTGGGGCGGGAACTCTTGGGTCACAGCAAGGGTGTGAAGGAGCCTTTTGAGGTCCATGAGAGACGGGTTGAATTCCCCTGAGATGCCGTTGCAGACAAGGGCCACACCACGCCTGCAGGGGAGAAGCTTCCAGTTTTTCTCGAGTTTTGGCAGGGTGCTCTCGAGTTACGTCGGGGACCCCAGGGACCCACACCTGTATCCTCAGGAGAGGCAATTCTCCTTGCGAGTTGTGAGGCGCCTCTGGGGATTCCTGCTCAGTCATCGCCGGGTCCTCAGTCATCGCCGGACCCTCAGTCTTCCTCTGGTGCTGAGGATGAACCTGAGATTTCCTCGCTCATGCTTTCATATGTCTTGAGGATACACTGGAGCCCCCACAGGGGAGTGAGGCTTCTTCTCGCCTGGAGACTTGCACGGCCTCTTTCTTCCCCAAGTGCAGCGGCAGTGTCTGGCTTCCCGTAAAGTGGACACAGGGATCTGTGGCTTGCCATAGAGGTACTCCAGGGCTGTCTCACCTGCCAGTGTGTTGGGAGTGGAGCCTCGGGGTGACAGTCGAGACAGTGCAGGGCAGTCATGTTCATCGGGAGTGGACGAGGCATTTGGGGAACTTGGGGAGTGGTGGTCGGACACCTGAGGCTCCTCCCTACACTCCTGATACAATGTCACCTCTTGGGATGCGAGGGGAGCGTCAGTAATGTTTTCCCGATGGAGCAGGAAAGGGCCCTTCATCTGGAGCTCAGCAGGGGAAAACGGGGCTCCTTTTGAGACGCGGCGGGACCCTCGGTGTTCCTCTTGAGTGGGGACGGTTGTGGGGTGGAACTTCCTTGGTCACAACAAGGGTATGAAGGAGCCTTTCAAGGTCCAAGAGGGAAAGGGTGATTTACACGAGATGCTGCAGCATATAAGGGACTCCCCCTCCCTGCAGGGGAGAAGTTTCTGGTTTTTCACGAGTTGCGGCTTTTTCCTCTAGAGTTACGATGTGGAGCCCAGGGACCCTCCACTGTGGCCTCAGCAGAGGCCAGCCTCCATGCGAGTTGCAAGGCACCTGTGGGGATTCCACCTGAAGCGTCTCCGGGTCANGCGTCAGTAATGTTTTCCCGATGGAGCAGGAAAGGGCCCTTCATCTGGAGCTCAGCAGGGGAAAACGGGGCTCCTTTTGAGACGCGGCGGGACCCTCGGTGTTCCTCTTGAGTGGGGACGGTTGTGGGGTGGAACTTCCTTGGTCACAACAAGGGTATGAAGGAGCCTTTCAAGGTCCAAGAGGGAAAGGGTGATTTACACGAGATGCTGCAGCATATAAGGGACTCCCCCTCCCTGCAGGGGAGAAGTTTCTGGTTTTTCACGAGTTGCGGCTTTTTCCTCTAGAGTTACGATGTGGAGCCCAGGGACCCTCCACTGTGGCCTCAGCAGAGGCCAGCCTCCATGCGAGTTGCAAGGCACCTGTGGGGATTCCACCTGAAGCGTCTCCGGGTCATCAGTCCTCGTCTGGTGCTGAGGCCAGAGCCTGTGCTTGCCTCGCCCATGCTGACATAGGTCTTGGGGTTCCACTGGAGACCCCATAGGGGAGTCAGGCTTCATTTCATCTGCGGATGTACACAGCCACTTACCTCCTCAACTGCAGCCACAGTGTCCAGGTCCATGTCGAGTGGATACAGTGATCAGTGGCTTGAACCTCGAGGTACCCCAGGCTATCACTCGGGCCAGTGTCTCGGAGTCGAGCCCCGGGGTGACAGTCGAGGCAGTGCAGGACAGTCAGATTCATCTGGAGTAGATTAGTTATTTTGGGGACTTGGGGAAATGTGACCCGACACCTAACGCTTCTCTGCACCTTTTGTGATGGGAGGGGAGGGCCTGGAACCCTTTCCTGAAGGAGCAGGGAAAGGGTCCCTTATCTGGAGCTGAGCATGGGAAAATGGAGCTCCTCTTGATTCGAGTCAGGGCCTTCGGCGGTCCTCTCAAGTGGGGACATGAGGGGAGGGGAACTTCTTGGGTCACAGAAAGGGTGTGAAAGAGCATTTCGAGGTCCAAGAGGGAATGGGTGATTTCCCCCGGGACGCTACAGAGGACAAGGACTTCACTCCACCTGCAAGGGTGAAGCTTCTTGTTTTTCTTGAGTTGCAGCGGGGTCCTCTCGAGTTATGAAGGGGACCACAATGATCCAAGCCTGTGGCGCCAGGATAGGCCATCTCCGTGGGAGGGGCGAGGCACACCTGGGAATTCCTCCACAGTGGTGCCAATTTCTGGTGCTGAGGCTGCAGCCTGAGATTGCCTTGCCCCTGCTGACATTTGTATTGGTCTTCCCCTGGAGCCCACAGAGGGGAGTCAGGCCTCGTCTCGACTAGAGACGTGCACGGTCACTTTCCTTCCCAACTGCAGTAACAGTGTCCGGGTCTCTGTCAGGCAATACAGGGATCAATGGCTTGCGCTCGAGGTACCCTTGTACTGTCACACGGGCTACTGTGCCGGAGTCTAGCCTCGGGGTTACAGTCGAGGCAGTGCAGGGCATTCAGGTTCATCTGAAGTGGACGAGGCATTTGGGGGTCTTGGGGAATGGTGGACCAACCTGTGAGACTCGTCCTGACATTCCAGGTGCCAGCACCTCCTCTTGGGATGTGAGTGGAACACCACGAAACCTTTCCGTTGGAGCAGGGAAAGGGCCCGTCATCTGGAGCTCAGAAGGGGAAAATGGGGCTCATCTTGAGACTTGGCAGGACACTTGGGTTCCTAACTATTGGGGACGGGTGGGGCGGGGAACTTCTTGGGTCACAGGAATGGTGTGAAAGAGCCTTTCGAGCTCCATGAGAGACCGGGTGAATTCCCTTGAGATGCCTTTGTGGACAAGGGCCACACCACGACTGCTGGGGAGAAGCATCCAGTTTTTCTCGAGTTGTGACACGGTCCTGTTGAGTTACGACGGGGACCCCAGGGACCCGCGCTTTTATCCTCAGTAGAGGCCATTCTCAGTGCGAGTTAAGAGGCGCCTCTGGGGATTCCTCCCCAGTCATCGCCGGGTCCTCAGTCCTTGTCTGGTGCTGAGGCTGGAGCTTGTGCTTGCCTCGCCCATGCTGACATAGGTCTTGTGGTTTCTCTGGATCCCCCATAGGGGAGTCAGGCCTCGTCTCGCCTGGGGACGTGCACAGCCGCTTTCTTCCCCAACTGCAGCAGCAGTGTCCGGGTCCCTGTCAAACGGGAACAGGGATCAGTGTCTTGACCTCGAGGTATCCCAGGGCTGTCACACGTGCCATTGTGCCAGAGTCGAGCCTCGGGGTGACACTCGAAACAGTACAGGACATTCAGATTCATCTGGAGTTGAGAGGGCATTTGGGGGTGATGCAGAACTGTGACCCGATGCCTGAGGCTTCTCTGGACTCTCCTGGTGTGAGTTCCTCCTCTTAGGATGTGAGTGCAGAGCCAGGAACCGTTTTCCGATGGAGCAGGCAAAGGGCCCCTCATCTGGAGCTGAGCATCGGAAAATGGAGCTCTTGTTGAGTCGCGGAGGGACCCTCAGCTGTCCTCCTGAGTGGGGATGTGTGGGGCGGTGAACTTCATCACAGCAAGGGTGTGAAAGAGCATTTCGAGGTCCAAGAGGGAACAGATGATTTCCCCCAGAACGCCGCAGCGGACAAGGGCCTCAGTCCGCCTGCAAGAGTGAAGCTTCTGGTTTTCCTCGAATTGCGTCGGGGTCCTCTCAAGTTACGACGGGGGCCACAGAAATCCGCCCCTTTAGTCCCAGGATAGGCCAGTCTCCGTCGTGCGAGGGGCAAGGCACATCTGGGGATTCCTCCCCAGTGGCGCCAAGTCCTCAGTCCCCTTCTGGTGCTGAGGCTGCAGCCTAAGATTGTGTCGCCTGTGCTGACATTTGTATTCGGCTTCCTCTGGAGCCAGCAGAGCGGAGTCAGGCCTCGTCTCAACTGGAGACGTGCACGGCCCTTTCCCTTCCCAACTGCAGTAACCGTGTCTGGGTCCCTGTCAAGCAGATACAGGGATCTATGGCTTGTGCTCGAAGTACCCTAGGGCTGTCACACAGGCCAGTTTGCCTGAGACGAGCCTCGGGGTTACAGTCGAGGCAGTGCAGGGCAGTCATGTTCATCTGAAGTGGAAGAGGCATTTGGGGGTCTTGGGGAATGGTGGCCCAACCTGTGAGACTCGTCCCGACTTTCTAGGTGCGAGCACTTCTGCTTGGGATGCGAGGTGAACACCGCAAAACCTTTCCAGACAGAGCAGGGACAGGGCCCCTTATCTGGAGCTCACAAGGGGAAAACGTGGCTCCTCTTGATTCTTGGGGGGACCCTTGGGGTTCCTCTCGAGTGGGTCCGGGTCGGGTGGGGAACTTCTTGGGTCACAGCAAGGGTGTGAAGGAGCCTTTCAAGGTCCACGATGGACGGGGTGAATTCGCCTGAGATGCCGTTGCGGACATGGGCCACTCCAGGCCTGAAGGGGAGAATCTTCCGGTTATACTCGAGTTGTCGGGGGGTCCTCTCGAGTTATGATGGGGAACACAGGGACCCGCCCCTCTAAACTGAGGGTAGCCCAATCTCAGTGCGAGTTGCGAGGCACCTCTGGGGATTCCTCCCCAGTCATAGCCGGGTCCTCAGTCCTCCTCTGGGGCTGAGGTCGGAGCCTGAGATTTCCTCCCTCATGCTTTCATAGGTCTTGAGGTTACTCTGGAGCCCCCACAGGGGAGTCAGGCCTCTTCTCGCCTGGATACTTGCACGGCCTCTTTCTTCCCCAACTGCAGCAGCAATGTCTGGTTCCATGTCAAGCAGACACAGGAATCTGTGGCTTGCAATCGAAGTACTCCAGGGCTGTCTCACGTGCCAGTGTGTTGGGAGTCGAGCCTCGGGTTGACAGTCGAGACAGTCCAGGGCATTCATGTTCATCTGGAGTGGACAAGGCATTTGGGGATCTTGGGGAGTGGTGGTCGGACACCTGAGGCTCCTCTGGAATCTTCTGATGCGAGACCACCTCTTGGGATGTGAGGGGAACACCGCGAAACCTTTCCAGACGGAGCAGGGAAAAGGCCCCTCATCTGGAGCTAAGGAGGAGATAACGGGACTCCTCTTGAGTATTGGCGGGACCCTTGGGGTTCCTCTCGAGTGCGGACGGGTGGCGCTGGGAACTTCTTAGGTCACAGCTAGGGTGAGAAGGAGACTTTAGAGGTCCACCAGGGACAGGGTGAATTCCCCTGAGATGCCATTGCGGACAAGGGCCACATCACGCCTGCAGGGGAGAAACTTCAGGTTTTTCTGGAGTTGCAGCGGGTTTCTCTTGTGTCAGGACATGGACCCCAGGGACCTGCCAATGTATCCTGAGTAGACGCCATTCTCAGTACGAGTTGCGAGTCACCACTGGGTATTCCTCCCAAGTCATTGCTGGATCCTCAGTCCTCGAAGACGAGGCATTTGGGGATCTTGGGGAGTGGTGGTTGGACACCTGATGCTCCTCTCGAATCTCCTGATGGGAGGCCACCTCTTGGGATATGAGGGGAACACCATGAAACCTTTCCCGATGGAGCAGGGAAAGAGCCTCTCATCTGAAGCTCAGCAGGGGAAAACGGGTCCTCTTGAGTGGCAGCGGGATCTTCGGGGTTCCTCTCGAGTGGGGACCATTGGGGCGGGGAACTTCCTAGGTCACAACAGGGTATGAAGGAGCCTTTCGAGGTCAAAGAGGGAAGGGGTGATTTCCCCCGAGATGCTGCAGTGGACAATGGACTCACTCTCCCGGCAGAGGAGAAGCTTCTGGTTTTTCTCGACTTGCGGCAGAGTCCTCTGGAGTTACGAGGGGGACCACAGGGACCCGCCCCTGTGGCTTCAGGAGAGGCCAGTCTCCATGGGAGTTACTAGGCACCTGTGGGGTTTCCTTCTGAGACGTCGCCGGGTCCTCAGACCTCGTCTGGTGCTGAGGCCGGAGCCTGTGCTTGCCTCGCCCATGCTGACATAGGTCTTGGGGTTCCACTGGAGACCCCATAGGGGAGTAAGGCCTTGTCTCCTCTGGGTACGTACACAGCCGCTTACCTCCCCAACTGCAGCCACAGTGTCCGGGTCCATGTCGAGAGGATACAGGGATCAGTGGCTTGACCTCGAGGTACCCCAGTGCTATCACACATGCCAGTGTTCCGGAGTCGAGCCTCGGGGTGACAGTCGAGGAAGTGCAGGACAGTCAGTTTCATCTGGAGTGGATTAGTCATTTGGGGTCTTGGAGAAGTGTGACCCGACACCTGACGCTTCTCTGCACACGCTAGGTGTGAGTGCCTCCTCTTGGGATGAGAGGGGAGTGTCGGGAACCCTTTCCTGAAGGAGCAGGGAAAGTGTCCCTCATCTGGAGCTGAGCATGGGAAAATGGAGCTCCTCTTGAGTGGAGGCGGGGCTCTTGGTGGTCCTCTCGAGTGGGGATGTGTGGGGTGGGGAAATTCTTGGGTCACAGCAAGGGTGTGAAAAGCATTTCGAGGTCCAAGAGGGAACGGGTGACTTCCCCCGGGACGTGGCAGCAGACAAGGGCCTCACTCTGCCTGCAAGGGTGAAGCTTCTGGTTTTTTCTCGAGGTGTGGCGAAGTCCTCTCGAGTTAAGACGGGAACCAGAGGGATCCGCTCCTGTGGCCCCTGGATAGGCCAGTCTCCGTGTGAGGGTCGAGGCACATCTGGGGATTCCTCCCCAATGGCACCAAGTCCTCAGTCCCCTTCTGGTTCTGAGGCTGCAGCCTGAAATTGGCTCGCCCATGCTGACATTTGTATTGGGATACCCCTGGAGTCCACAGAGTGGAGTCAGGCCTCGTCTCAACTGGAGATGTGCATGGGCGTTTTCCTTCGCAACTGCAGTAACAGTGTCCGGTTCCCTGTCAAGCAGATACAGGGATCTATGGCTTGTGCTGGAGGTACTCTAGAGCTGTCACACGTGCCAGTGTGCCAGAGTCGAGCCTCGGGGTTACAGTCGAGGCAGTGCAAGGCGGTCAGGTTCATCTGAAGTGGACGAGGCATTTGGGCATCTTGGGGAGTGGTGGTCGCACACCTGAGTCTCCTCCTGATCCTCCTGATGTGAGGCCACCTCTTGGGATGCGAAGGGAGCGCCGGAAAACCTTTCCCGATGGAGCTTGGAAATGGCCACTGCTCTGGAACTCAGCAGGGGAAAACGGGGCTCCTCTTTAGTCCAGGCGAACCCTCGGAGTTCCTCTCGAGTGGGGATGGTTGGGGCGTGGAACTTCCTAGGTCAAAATAAGGGTATGAAGGAGCCTTTCGAGGTCCAAGAGGGAAGGGGTGATTTCATCCGAGATGCTGTAGCAGAAAAGGGACTCACCCTAACTGCAGGGGAGAAGCTTCTCCTTTTTCTCGAGTTGCAGCGGCGTCCACTTGAGTTACGATGGGGTCCACAGGGAACTGCCGCTGTGGCCTCAGGAGAGACCAGTCTCCATGCGAGTTGCAAGGCACTTTTGGGGATTCCTTCTGAGACGTCGACGGGTCCTCAGTCCTAGTTTGGTGATGAGGCTGATGCCTGTGCTTGCCTCGCCCATGATGACATAGGTCTTGGGATTCCCCTGGAGCCCCCATAGGGGAGTCAGGCCTCGTCTTGCCTGGGGAAGTGCACAGCTGCTTTCCTCCCCAACTGCAGCAACAGTGTCTGGATCCCTGTCGAGCGGATACAGGGATCAGTGGCTTGACCTCAAGGTACCCCAGGGCAATCACAAGTGCCAGTGTCCTGGAGTGTAACCTTGGGGTGACAGTCGAGGCAGTTCGTGACAGTCTGATTCATCTGGAGTGAACTAGGCATTTGGGGGTCTTGCGGAAATGTGACTCGATGCCTGAGGCTTCTCTGGACTTGCCTGGTGAGAGTACATCCTCTTGGGTTGCGAGGGGAGAGCCTGGAACCCTTTCCAGATGGAGCCGGGAAGGGGCCCCTCATCTGGAGCTCAGCATGGGAAAATGGAGATCATTTGAGTCCCAGTGGAACACTTGGCATCCTCTCAAGTGGGGACGTGTGGGGCAGGGAACTTCTTGGGTTATAGCAAGGCTGTGAAAGAGCATTTCGAGGTCCAAGATGGAACGGGTGATTTCTCCCGGGATGCCTCAGCGGACAAGGGCCTCAGTTGCCTGCAAGGGTGAAGCTTCTGGTTTTTCTCGAGTTGTGGTGGGGATCTTTCAAGTTACGACGGGGACCACAGGGATCCGCCCCTGTGGTCCCAGGATAGGCCAGTCTCCATGTGACCTGGTGCTGAGGTCGGAGCCTGAGATTTCCACGCTCATGCTTTCATAGGTCTTGAGGTTACTCTTGAGCCCCCGCAAGGGAGTCAGGCCTGTTCTCGCCTGGAGACCTGCACAGCCTCTTTCTTCCCCAACTGCAGCTGCAGTGTCCGGCTCCCCGTAAAGTGGACACAGGGATCTGTGGCTTGCCATCGTGGTACTCCAGGGCTGGCTCACGTGCTAGTGTGTTGGGAGTCGAGCCTCCAGGTGACAGTCAAGACAGTGCAAGGCAGTCATGTTCATCTGGAGTGGACGAGGCATTTGGGAAACTTGGGGAGTGATGGTTGGACACCTGAGGCTCCTCCTGACTCTCCTGTTGGGAGGCCACCTCTTAGGATGCGAGGGGAGCGCATGAAAACCTTTCTCAATGGAGCAGGGAAAGGGCCACTCTTCTGAAGCTCAGCAGGGGAAAACTGGCCTCCTTTTTAGTCACAGCGGGCCCTCGAAGTCCTCTCGAGTGGGGACGTGTGGGGCAGGAAACTTCTTGGGTCATAGCAAGGGTGTGAAAGAGTATTTTGAGGTTGAAAAGGGAACGGGTGATTTCTCCTGGGATGCCTAAGCGGACAAGGGCCTCACTCCACCTGCTAAGGTGAAGCTTCTGGTTTTTCTCGAGTTGTGGTGGGGACCTCTTGAGTTACTATGGGGACCACAGGGATCCGCCCCTGTGGGCCCAGGATAGGCCAGTCTCCATGTGAATGGCGAGGCACATCTGGGGATTCCTCCCCAATGGTGCCAAGTCCTCAGTCCCCTTCTGGTGCTGAGGCTGCAGCCTGAGGTTGCCTCGCCTGTGCTGACATTTGTATTGGGCATCCCCTGGAGCCCACAGAGGGTAGTCAGGCCTCGTCAAGACTGGAGACGTACACAGCCGCTTTCCTTCCCAACTGCAATAAAAGTGTCTGGGTCCCTGTCGAGCAGTTACAGGGATCTATGGCTTGCACTCGAGGTGCCCTAGGGCTGTGACACATGCCCTAGTGCCAGCGTCGAGCCTCGGGGTTACAGTCGAGGCAGTGCAGGGCAGTCCGGTTCATCTGAAGTGGACGAGGCATTTGGGGGTTTTGGGAAATGGTGGCCCAACCTGTGAGACTCCTCCTGACTTTCCAGGTGTGAGCACGTCTTCTTGGGATGCGAGGGGAACACCGTGAAACCTTTCTGACATAGCAGGGAAAGGGCCCATCATCTGGAGCTCAGCATGGGAAAACGGGGCTCCTCTTGAGTCTTGGCAGGACCCTTGAGGTTCCTCTCAAATGTGGGCGGATGGGGCGGGGAATTTCTTGGGTCCCAGCAAGGGTGTGTAGGAGCCTTTCGAGGTCCACAGTGGATGGGCTGAATTCCCCTGAGATGCCACTGTGGACAAGGGCCACACCACGAATGCAGGGGAGAAGCTTCCGGTATTTCTCGAGTTGCAGCAGGGTCCTCTTGAGTTACGACGAGGACCACAGGGATCCACCCCTGTATCCTCAGCAGAGGCCATTCTCAGTGCGAGTTGCCAGGCGCCTCTGGAGATTCCTCCCCAGTCATCGCTGGATCCTCAGAACTCTCCTGGTGCTGAGGACGGAGTCTGAGATTCACTAGCTCATGCTTTCATAGCTCTTGAGGTTACTATGGAGCCCCCACAGGTGAGGCAGGCCTCTTCTGGCCTGGAGACGTGCACGGCCTCTTTCTTCCCCAACTGCAGTGGCAGTGTCCAGCTCCCCGTAAAGCGGACACAGGGATCTCTGGCTTGCCATCGTGGTACTCCAGGGCTGGCTTACGTGCCAGTTTGTTGGGAGTCGAGCCTCGGGGTGACAGTTGAGACAGTGCAGGGCAGACATGTTCATCTGGAGTGGACGAGGCATTTGGGGAACTTGGGGAGTGGTGGTCGGACACCTGAAGCTCCTCCCGACTCTCCTGTTGGGAGGCCACCTCTTTGGATGCGAGGAGAATGCATGAAAACCTTTCTCGATGGAGCAGGAAAAGTGCTCTTCATCTGGAGTTCAGCAGGGGAAAACGGGACTCCTCTTGAGTCGCTGCAGGACCCTCGCGGTTCCTCTCGGGTGGGGACGGTTGTGGAGGGGATCTTCCTAGGTCACAACAAGGGTATGAAGGAGCCTTTCGAGGTCCAAGAGTGAAGGGATGATTTCCCCCGAGATGCTACAGGGGACAAGGGATTCAGACTCCCTCCAGGGGAGAAGCTTCCGGTTTTTCTGGAGTTGCTGCGGGGTCCTCTTGTGTTACGACGGGGACTCCAGGGACCCGCTGCTGTGGCCTCAGGAGAGGCAATTCTCCATGCGATTTGTGATGCACCTGTGGGGATTCCTCCTGAGACTCCACCAGGTCCTGAGTCCTGGTCTGGTGCTGAGGCCAGAGCCTGTGCTTGCCTCGCCCATGATGACATAGGTCTTGGGGTTTCCCTGGAGCCCCCATAGGGAAGTCAGACCTAGTCTCGCCTGGGGATGTGCACAGCCGCTTTCCTCCCCAACTGCAGCAACAGTGTCCGGGTCCCTGTAGAGCAGATACAGGGATCAGTGGCTTGATCTCGAGTTTCCCCAGGGCTATCACATGTGCCAGTGTGCCGGAGTCGAGCCTCGGGGTGACAGTAGAGGCAGTGCATGACTGTGAGATTCATCTGGAGTGGACTACGCATTTGAGGGTCTTGCGGAAACGTGACCCGAAACCTGAGGCTTCTCTGGATTCGCCTGGTAAGAGTGCGTCCTCTTGGGATGCAAGGGGAAAACCGGGAACCCTATCCCTATTGAGCAGGGAAAGGTCCCATCATCTCGAACTCAGCATGGGAAAATGGAGCTCATTTGAGTCACGGTGGGACACTCGGCATCCTCTCAATTGGGGACGTGTTGGCCGGGGAACATCTTGGTCATAACAAGGGTGTGAAAGAGCATTTTGAGGTCCAAGAGGAACGAGTGATTTCTCCCGGGATGCCTCAGCGGACAAGGGCCTCACTCCGTCTGCAAGGGTGAAGCTTCTGGTTTTTCTCGAGTTGTGTCAAGGTTCTCTCAAGTTACAACGGGGACCACAGGGATCCGCCCCTGTGGCCCCAGGATAGGCCAGTCTCTGTGCGAGGGGCGAGGTACATCTGGGCATTCCTCCCAAGTGGCGCCAAGTCCTCAGTCCCCTTCTGGTGCTGAGATTGCAGTCTGAGATTGCCCCTCCCGTGCTGACATCTGCATTGGGCTTCCCCTGGATCCCACAGATGGGAGTCAGGCCTCGTCTCGACTGGAGAAGTGCAAGGCCGCTTTCCTTCCCAACTGCAGTAACAGTGTCCAGGTCCCTGTCGAGCGGATACAGGGATCTGTGGCTTGCGCTCGAGGTACCCTAGGGCTGTGACATATACCAGTGTTCCGGAGTTGAGCCTTGGGGTTACAGTCGAGGCAGTGCAGGGCAGTCACGTTCATTTAAAGTCAACGAGGCATTTGGGGGTCTTGGGGAATGGTGGGCCAACCTCTGAGACTCCTACCGATTTTCAAGGTGCGAGCAACTCCTCTTGGGGTGTGAGGGGAACACCGTGAAACCGTTCTGACGGAGCAGGGAAAGGGCCCGTCAACTGGATCTCAGCAGGGGAAAACGGGGCTCCTCTTGACTCTTGGCAGGACCCTTGGGGTTCCTCTCAAGTGTGGATCGATGGGGCAGGGAATTTTTTGGGTCACAGCAAGGGTGTGAAGGAGCCATTCGAGGTCCACGAGGGACGTGGTGAATTCCCCTGGGATACTGCTGCGGCCAAGGGCTATAGCATGCCTGCACGGGAGAAGCTTCTGGGTTTCTCGAGTTGTGGTGTGGTCCTCTCGAGGTACGATGAGGACCCCAGGGACCTGCCCCTGTATCCTCAGCAGAGGCCATTCTCAGTGTGAGTTGGGAGGCGCCTCTTGGGATTCCTCCCCAGTCATCGCTGGGTCCTCAGTCCTTGGCTGGTGCTGAGGTCAGAGCCTGAGATTTCCTCAATCATGCTTTCATAGTTCTTGAGGTTACTCTGGAGTCCCCACAGGGGATTTTGGCCTCTTCTGGCCTGGAGACGTGCACGGCCTCTTTCTTTCCCAACTGCAGTGGCAGTGTCTGGCTTCCCGTAAAGCAGACACAGGGATCTGTGGCTTACAATCGTGGTACTCCAGGGCAGGCTCACGTGACAGTTTGTTGGAAGTCGAACCTCGGGGTGACAGTCAAGACAGTGCAGGACAGTCAT
Organism: Raphicerus campestris; assembly: GCA_006410735.1. Taxonomy (NCBI): domain Eukaryota; kingdom Metazoa; phylum Chordata; class Mammalia; order Artiodactyla; family Bovidae; genus Raphicerus; species Raphicerus campestris. Next base: position 6,535 of record SJYW01015478.1, on the reverse strand, counting down.
GTTCATTTGGAGTGGACCTGGCATTTGGGGATCTTGGGGAGTGGTGGTCAGCCACCTGAAGCTCCTCCCAACTCTCCTGTTGGGAGACCACCTCTTAGGATGGGAGGGGAGCGTATGAAAAACTTTCTCGATGGAGCAGGGAAAAGGCCCCTCTTCTGGAGCTCAGCAGGGGAAAGGGGGGCTGTTCTTTAGTCACAGTGGGCCCGAGGGGTTCCCCTCGAGTGGGGACGGTTGGGTTGGAGATCTTCCTAGGTCACAGCAAGGGAATGAAGGCGCCTTTCGAGGTTCAAGAGGGAATGAGTGATTTACCCCGAGATGCTGCAGCAGACAAAGGACTCACCCTCCCTGTAGGGGAGAAGCTTCTGGTTTTTCTCCAGTTGTGGCGTGGTCCTCTCGAGTTATGACAGTTACACAAGGGACCCGCCACTGTGGCCTCAGGAGAGGCCAGTCACCATGTGAGTTATGAGGCACCTGTGTGGATTATTCCAGAGATGTCACCGGGTCCTCAGTCCCTGTCTGGAGCTGAGCCCATGCCTGTGCTTACCTCCACCTTGCTGACATAGGTCTTGGGGTTTCCCTGGAGTCCCCATAGGGGATTCAGTTCTCATCTCGCCTGGGCATGTGCACATCCGCTTTCCTCCCCAACTGCAGCAACAGTGTCCGGGTCCCTGTGGAGCGGATACAGGGATCAGCGGCTTGCCCTCGAGGTACCCCAGGGCTGTCACACGTGCCAGTGTGCCGAGGTCGAGCCTCAGGGTGACTGTCGAGGCAGTGCAGGGCAGTCAGTTTCATCTGGAGTGGACGAGGCATTTAGGGTTCTTGGGGAAACGTGGCCCAAACTGTGAGACTCGTCCCTACTCTCCAGGTGCGAGCACCTCCTCTTGATATGTGAGGGGCGAGCCGGCAAACCTTTCCGATGGAGCAGGGAAAGGGCCCCTCATCTGGAGCTGAGCATGGGAAAATAGAGCTCCTCTTGAGTCGCGGCGGGACCCTCGGGCTTCCTCTCGAGTGGGGACGGGTGGAGCATGGAACTTCCTGGGTCACAGAAAGTGTGTGAAGGAGCATTTACAGGTCCAAGAGGAAACGGGTGATTTCCCCCGGGATGCCGCAGTGGACAAGAGCCTTAGTCTGCCTGCAAGGGAGAAGCTTCTGGTTTTCTCGAGTTGCGGCGGGGTCCTATCGAGTTATGACGGGGACCACAGTGATCCGCCCCTGTTGCCTCAGGATAGGCCAGTCTCTGAGTGAGGGTAGAGGCACATCTGGGGATTCCTCCCCAGTGGCGCCAGGTCCTCAGACCTCTTCTGGTGCTGAGGCTGGATCCTGAGATTGCCTCGCCCGTGCTGACATTTGTCTTGGGCTTCCCCTGGAGCCCACACAGGGGAGTCAGACCTCGTCTCGACTGGAGACCTGCATGGCCGCTTTCCTCCCCAAGTGCAGGAACAGTGTCCGGGTCCCTGTCTAGCGGATACAGGGATCTATGGCTTGTGCTCGAGGTACCCCAGAGCTGTCACACATGCCAGTGTGCAGGATTCGAGCCTCGGGGTTATAGTCGAGGCAGTGCAGGGCAGTTAGGTTCATCTGGAGTGGACGAGGCATTTGGGGATCTTGGGGATTGGTGTTCGGACACCTGAGTCTCCTCCGGACTCTCCTGATGCAAGGTCACCTCTTGGGATGTGAGGGGAACACTGCGAAACCTTTCCCAATGGAGCAGGGAAAGGGCCCCTCATCTGTAGTTCAGCAGGGTAAAACGGGGCTCCTCCTGAGTCGCGGCAGGACCCTCGGGGTTCCTCTCCAGTGGGGACAGTTGGGGCAGCGAACTTCCTAGGTCACAACAAGGGTATGAAGGAGCCTTTCGAGGTCCAAGAGGGAAGGGGTCATTTCCCTGAGATGCTACAGCGGACAAGGGACTCACCCTTTCTGCAGGGGAGAAGCTTCTAGTTTTTCCCAAGTTGCAGCTAGGACCTCTCGAGTTCTGAAGGGGACCCCAGAGACCTGCAACTGTGGCCTCAGGAGAGGCCAGTCTCCATGTGAGTTGTGAGACACCTCTGGGGATTCCTCCCCAGACATCGCCGTGTCGTCAGTCCTTGTCTGGTGCTGAGGCCAGAGCCTGTATTTTCCTCGCCCATGGTGACACAGGTCTTGGAGTTCCCCTGAATCCCACACAGGGGAGTCAAGCCTGGTCTCGCCTGGAGACGTGCACAGCCGCTTTCCTCCCCAACTGCAGAAACAGTATCCAGGTCCCTATCGAACGGATACAGGGATCAGTGTCTTGTCCTCGAGGTACCCCAGGGCTATCACAAGGGCCAGTGTGCAGGAGTCGGGCCTTGGGGTGACAGTTGAGGCAATGCAGGTCAGTCAGGTTCATCTGGATTGGACGCGGCTTTGGGGGGTCTTGGGAAATGGTGGCCCAAGCACTGAGACTCCTATTGACTCTCCAGGTGGGAGGACCTCCTCTTGACATGTGAAGGGAACACCGTGAAACCTTTCCCGACGGAGCAGGGAAAGGGCCCCTCATCTTGAGCTCAGCAGGGGAAAACAGGGCTCCGCTTGAGTCTTGGCGGGACCCTGGGTGTTCCTCTCAAGTGGGGACGGGTAGGGCGGGGAACTTCTTGGGTCACAGCAAGGGTGTGTAGGGGCCTTTCTTGTCCAAGAGGAAAGGGATGAAATCCCCGAGATGTTGCATCGGACAAGGGCCTCTTCCCGACTGCAGGGAAGTGTCTGTTTTTTTTGTTTTTGTTTTTTTTTTTGAGTTGCGGAGGGGTCCTCTGATGTTACGACAGTGCCCCTGGGACTCACCCCTATGGCCCCAGGAGAGGCCAGTCTCCGTGCGAGGGGCCAGGCACATCTGGGCATTCTTCCCCATTGGCGCCAAGTCCTCATTCCCATTCTTGTGCTGAGGCAGGAGCCTGAGCTTTCCTCGCCTGTGCCTACGTAGGTCTTGGGGTTCCCCTGGAGCCCCCTCAGGGAGTCAGACCTCGTCTCGCCCATTGTTGTGCAGGGCCGCTTTACTCCAGGGTGCAGCAACCGTGTCTGGCTTTCTGTGAATGGACAAAGGGATCTGTGGCTTGCCCTTGAGGTACCCCAGGGCTATCACACTTGCCAGTGTGTCAGCAGTCGAGTCTCAAGGAGGCAGTCGAGGCAGGGCAGGGCAGTCAGGTTCATCTGGAGTGGACGAGGCATTTGGGGTTCTTGGGGAAATGTGACCAGAAACATGAGGCTCCTCTGGACTCGCCTGGTGTGAGGGCCTCCTCTTGGGATGCGAGGGGAGAGCCGGGACACTTTCCCGATGGAGCAGGGAAAGGCCCGTCATCTGGAGCTGAGCATGTAAAAATGGAGCTCCTCTTGAGTTGCGGCGGGACCCTCGACGGTCCTCTCGAGTTGGGACGTGTTTAGCAAGGAACTTCTTGGTTCACAGCAATCGTCTGAAGGAGCATTTCGAGGTCCAAGAGGGAACGGGTGATTTGCCCCAGGATGCCGCAGTGGACAAGAGCGTCACTCCGCCTGAAAGGGAGAAGCTTCTGGTTTTCTCAAGTTGCGGCGGGGTCCTCTCGAGTTCCGACCGGGACCCCAAGGACCCACCTCTCTGGCCCCTGGAGAGGCCAGTCTCCGTAGGAGTTGCCACTGGGTATTCCTCCCCAGTCGTCGCCAGATGTCACCAGGCCTCGTCTGGTGCTGAGGCCACAGCCTGAGCTTACCTCGCCAATGCTGACCTAGGTCTTGGGGTTTCCCTGGAGCTCCCACAGGGGAGTCAGGCCTCGTCTCACCTGGAGACGTACACGGCCGCTTTCCTCCCCATCTGCAGCAGAAGTATCGAGCACCCATTCGAGCAGACACAGGGATACGCCGTCGCAGATAAGGGCCACACCACGCCTGAAGGGGAGAGTCTTCCAATTTTTCTCGAGTTGCGGCGGGGTCCTCTCCAGTTACGATGGGAACCCCAGGGACCCGCCCGTGTATTCTCAGGAGAGGCTAGTCTTAGTGCGAGTTGCGAGGCATCTCTGGGGATTCCTCCTCAGTCGTCGCCGGTTCCTCAGTCCTCGTCTGGTGCTGAGGTAGTAGCCTGAGATTTCCTCGCTCATGGTTTCATAGGCCTTGAGGTTAGTCTGGAGCCCCCACAGGGGAGTCAGGCCTCATCTTGCCTGGAGACTTGTAGGGCCTCTTTCTTCCCCAACTGCAGCAACAGTGTCAGGGTCCCTGTTGAGTGTATACAGGGATCTATTGCTTGTCCTCGAGGTACACCAGGGCTGTCACACATGCAAGTGTGCCGGAGTCGAGCCTCGGGGTTACAGTCGAGGCAGTGCAAGGCAGTCGGGTTCATCTAGAGTGGACGAGGCATTTGGGAGTCTTGGAGTATGCTGGCTCAATCTGTGAGACTCCTCCCGACTCTCCAGGTGTGAGCACCTCCTCTTGGCATGCTAGGGGAACACCGCAAATCGATTCCCGACGGAGCAGGGAAAAGACCCCTCACGTGGAGCTCAGCAGGGGAAAACGGAGCTGCTCTTGAGTCTTGGCGTGACCCTCGAGGTTTCTCTCGAGTGGGGACGGGTGGGGCAGGGAATTTCTTGAGTCTCAGCAAGGGTGTGAAGGAGCCTTTCGAAGTCCACGAGGGACAGGATGAATTCCCCTGAGATGCCACCGCAGACAAGGACCACACCACGTCTGCAGTGGAGAAGCTTCCGGTTTTTTTCGAGTTTTTGTGGGGTCCTCTCGAGTGACTATGGGGACCCCAGGGACCCGTCCCTGTATCCTCAGGAGAGGCCATTCTCAGTGGGAGTTGCGAGGCGCCTCTGGGGATTCCTCCCCAGTTGTTGCCGGGTACTCAGTCCTAGACTGGTGCTGAGGTAGGTGCCTGAGATTTCCTCGCTCATGATTTCATAGTTCTTGAGGATACTCTGGAGCCCCCATAGGGGAGTCAGGCCACGTCTCGCCTGAAGACTTGCACGTTCTCTTTCTTCCCCAACTGCAGCAGCAGTGACCAGCTCCCCGTCAAGGGGACACAGCGATCTGTGGCTTGCCATCGAGGTATCCCAGGGCTGTCTCACGCGCCAGTGTATCGGGAGTCGAGCCTTGGGGTAACAGTCGAAACAGTGCAGGGCAGTCAGATTCATCTGGAATGGACGAGGCATTTGGGGATCTTGGGGAGTGTTGGTCAGACACCTGAGGCTCCTCCCAACTCTCCTGATGCGAGGCCACCCCTTGGGATGAGAGGGGAACACCGCAAAACCTTTCTGACGAATCAGGAAAGGTCCCCTCATCTGGAGCTCAGCAGGGGAAAACGGGGTTCCTCTTGAGTTGTGACAGGACCCTTGGGGTTCCTCTCGAGTGTGGACAGTTGGGGCGGGAACTTCCTAGGTCACAACAAGGGTATGAAGGATCCTTTCAAGGTCCAAGAGGGAAGGGGCGATTTCACCTGAGATGCCGCCGTGGACAAGGGATTCACCCTCCCTGCAGGGGAGTAGCTTCCGGTATTTCTCAAGTTGCAGCGGGGTCCTCTCAAGTTATAACGGGGACCCCAGGCACCTGCCGCTGTATCCTCAGGAGAGGCCATTCTCAGTGCAAGTTGCGAGGCGCCTCTGGGGATTCCTCCAGAAAAGTCGCCAAGTCTTCAGTCCTCGTCTAGTGCTGAGGCCAGAGCCTGTGCTTGCCTCGCCCATGCTGACATAGGTCTTTGGATTCCCCTCGAGCCCCCACAGTGGAGTCAGCCCTCGTCTCCACTGGAGACTTGCTAGCCGCTTTCCTCCCACACTGAAGTAACAGTGTCTGGTTCCTATAGAGCGAATACAGGGATCAGTGGCTTGCCCTCGAGGTACCCCAGGGCTGTCACACGTGCCAGTGTGCCGAGGTCGAGCCTCAGGGTGACTGTCGAGGCAGTGCAGGGCAGTCAGTTTCATCTGGAGTGGACGAGGCATTTAGGGTTCTTGGGGAAACGTGGCCCAAACTGTGAGACTCGTCCCTACTCTCCAGGTGTGAGCACCTCCTCTTGATATGTGAGGGGCGAGCCGGCAAACCTTTCCGATGGAGCAGGGAAAGGGCCCCTCAGCTGGAGCTGAGCATGGGAAAATAGAGCTCCTCTTGAGTTGCGGTGGGACCCTCGGGGTTCCTCTTGAGTGGGGACGGGTGGGGCAGGGAACTTCCTGTGTCACAGAAAGGGTGTGAAGGAGCATTTACAGGTCCAAGAGGAAAGGGGTGATTTCCCCCGGGATGAGGCAGCAGACAAGGGCCTCAATCCGCCTGCAAGGGAGAAGCTTCTTGTTTTCTCCAGTTGCGGCTGGGTACTCTCGAGTTCTGAATGGGACCACAGCGATCTGCCTCTGTTGCCCCAGAATAGGCCAGTCTCCGAGCGAGGGTAGAGGGACATCTTGGGATTCTTCCCCAGTGGCGCCAGGTCCTCAGACCTCTTCTGGTGCTGAGGCTGGATCCTGAGATTGCCTCACGCGTGCTGACATTTGTCTTGGTCTTCCCCTGGAGCCCGCACAGGGGAGTCAGGCCTCGTCTCGACTGGAGACCTGCACGGCCGCTTTCCTCCCCAACTGCA
>SJYW01015475.1:29654-70452 GCA_006410735.1 Raphicerus campestris | reverse complement strand
AATGGTCTAGCGGTTTTCCCTACTTTCTTCAATTTAAGTCTGAATTTGGTAATAAGGATTTCATGATCTGAGCCACAGTGAGCTCCTGGTCTTGTTTTTGTTGACTGTATAGAGCTTCTCCATCTCTGGCTGCATAGAATATAGTCAATCTGATTTCAGTGTTGACCATCTGGTGATGTCCATGTGTAGAGTCTTACTTCCAAGGAGTAAGCGTCTTTCAATTTCATGGCTGCAGTCACCATCTGCAGTTATTTTGGAGCCTCCCAAAAATAAAGTCTGACACTGTTTCCCCATCTATTTCGCTTGAAGTGATGGGACCANTGTAGAGTCTTACTTCCAAGGAGTAAGCGTCTTTTAATTTCATGGCTGCAGTCACCATCTGCAGTTATTTTGGAGCCTCCCAAAAATAAAGTCTGACACTGTTTCCCCATCTATTTCGCTTGAAGTGATGGGACCAGATTCCATGATCTTCGTTTTCTGAATGTTGAGTTTTAAGCCAACTTTTTCACTCTCCACTTTCACTTTCATCAAGAGGCTTTCTAGATAGATGGATACAAATTAGACAGAAACAGAGCTTTGCTAAAAGAAGCTTCCTCTGACTGTAATCTCCAATCATGAGATTTGGACGTTTGCAAGGTTAAAATATCCAACTTCATCTTTTCATGATTCACCAATGTTACATTGTAGGTGTTTATCACAAGTCTTTATTCATCAAAATTTTAAAACTTTGTGACCATCAAATTACATAATAGCTTGAACTATTATGCTAGAGCTACTGCATGACATAGTAGCTAGAGCTATTGTAATACAATACCATAGGTTGGAGGTTTGAATAGATGAAAATTATTTCGCCATAATTCTGGAGGCATGGAGTCTAAGACCAAGAGGTTGGAAGGCTTGATTTCTCTTGAGTTCTCTCTCCTTGACTTGTAGATGGCCACCTCCCAGCTTTATATTTACCGAGTTATTCCTGTGTGTGTGTACCCCTGGTGTCCTTCTCTCTTCTCAAAAGGACATCTATCTTAATAAATTTCCAACTTATGAACTCTTTTAACCATAATTATGTCTTTAAAAGTCTAGCTTCAAATATAATCACACTAGGGGGTAGAGCTTCAACAAACAGATTGTCCCTGACTTACAATGATTCGACTTAATGCATTTTCAACATTATATGAAAAAGTGATCCACATTCAGGAGAAACTGCACTTCAAATTTTGAATTGTGGTTTTTTTCCTGAGCTGGCAATATATATGATATTATAAAGCAGAGACATTACTTTGCCAAATAAGGCCCATGTAGTCAAGGCTATGGTTTTTCCAGTAGTCATGTATGGATGTGAGAGTTGTACTGTGAAGAAAGCTGAGTGCTGAAGAATTGATGGTTTTGAACTGTGGTGTTGGAGAAAACTCTTGAGAGTCCCTTGGACTGCAAAGAGATACAACCAGTCCGTTCTAAAGGAGATCAGTCCTGGGTGTTCTTTGGAAGGAATGATGCTAAAACTGAAATTCCAGTACTTTGGCCACCTCATGTGAAGAGTTGACTCATTGGAAAAGACTCTGATGCTGGGAGGGATTGGGGGCAGGAGGAAAAGGGGATGACAGATGATGAGATGGCTGGATGAGATGGCTGCATCACTGACTCGATGAACATGAGTTAGAGTACACTCCAGGAGTTGGAGATGGACTCAGAGGCCTGCATGCTGCAGTTCATGGGGTCGCAAAGAGTCAGACACAACTGAGTGCCTGAACTGAACTGACCCTCTACTGATGCTCAGCAGTGACAGCGAGCCAAGTGATCATGAGGGTAAGCAACTGATACACTTAACAATCATTTTGTACACAGACAACCGTTCTGTTTTTCACTTTCAGTACAGTATTCAAACATTATATGTGATATTCAAAACTTTACTATAATACAGGCCTTTCTGTTAGATAATTTTGCCCATCTGTAGTCTAATGTAAGTGTTCTGAGCCTTTTTAAGGTAGATTAAGCTTAAGCTGTGATGTTTGGTGGATTAGATGAATTAAGTACATTTTCAAATAACAGTACTTTCAATGGTTGATGGGTTTATTGGGTCAAGACCCATGGTAAGTGGAGAAAGATCTATATATATTTAGGGGGAACAATCTAATAACAAGACATGTACAAGAAAATAAAGACAACACACAAAAATGGAGAAAAATTTTGCCATTCATATACTTAAAAGGAGTCTGGTATTAAGAACCTAAAATAATGCTTGCAATTCAATAACTAACAAAACAATCAACTCAGTTAAAGATTGAGTGAAAGATTTGAGTAGATATTTCTCTAAAAATAGTAAAGAAATAGTCAACAATTATATGAAAAGATGTTTAGCGTCATTAATTAGGCAAATGAAATCAATACCAGAATGTAATTATAAATATTGAAAAATCTGATCTCTGCATGTGTGTATACACACATATCCATATGCATATACATACAATTCAAAGATTTTGTCTACCTTGTATATTGATCAATGTGTATTTAATAGTCATGAAGCTGGCTTAACGTGCTCTTTCTATATTAACTTTTTTTAATATCTTTTACCAGTATAGCAGTTTCTTTTGTAAGACAACAGACTAAATTAGTCCCTAAAGTTTTTAACCTAAGCCGAGAAACTTCAGGTTCTTAGTTTCCATTCTTAAGACAGCAAGTAATAATTAATGACACACTAATAATTGCTGTATTTTTCAATTGCATTGACCACTTGAGCAGATATAATTTAAAAATGAGGCAATAAAGATGCCCAGAAAATTATAGAAATGATATTTTGTGTTTATACTCTTATTTTAAGAATAGGCAAAGAAATATGACCCTCATAATATTTTATGGAGTAAAAGATAAAACAAAAACAGTTTTTCTATCATCAATAAATATGCATATAGTTTCTTCATTTTAGAGTAAATATGTCAGGTAGAAATGTTAAGAAAATATATTTCATTTTCTAGTTTGTTTACTCTCAGAAAAACTATTTCTTAACAGTTTTGTTTAAAAATAAAACTCAACTTCAAATTTAATTTAGAATAAAAACTTATATTACATAAAAATTGACCAAGGAAACGGATCTTTAAAAATTAAATTTAACTGCCTGGAAATGCATTAGATTTGAAAGAGTAATTAAGTTGACACTGAAATTACTCTTCAAAATTTCATATCCTTTTAAGAACTTAATAAATTTCATATCATTAAGATTTAATCTTCTGAAACCCTAGTGAATAGACATGAAGCTTTCAGATAACAAGCAGTATCAGAACACTGCAGTTTTCAGCTGCTATAAATTCCTTACTAAGGTCCAGTAGAGTTTGATGAAGGAAATGATCACCATCCTAAGGATATTCTTGGAAAATACATACCCTTTGAAGAGCTGGAATTGCTCAATATTAGATTCCTTGTACTAAATGTTTTGTCATCTGTTGCCTTCATAAGACAATGAAGCAGCAAAAATGATTTTATGGATCATTGAGTAGCATGCATATCAGTGTTCTGCGTTACTTCTTTGAATGTTCTACTACCAACCGTAAAGTTTTATAAAAAGATGTTACACAAACTCTGTGCTTCTGTTTCAGATTGTTGCCTATGCATTACTAATGTTAAGTGTGAGAAAGATAGCAATTAAAATTCTAAATGAAAAGAAATTTTGGAAATGATTAAAAAACTTTTAAGGTCATATAGTAGCAGAAGTGAAGTTGAAATTCAGAGCTTCTGGTGAGAAGCTGAGCAAGTTTTCATAACAGTAAAATGACTTCCCACTTTGTCACTCAGGAGATTGAACCCAAGCAAAACAGCACACCAATACAGTAAATTACTGATATTTTTAAAGGAGGCAAGTAAGTTGTTTTATTATAAACAAGTATAATAGAGTGATCAACCCAGACCATGCTGTCATTTGACAGCACAATTGGGAAAGAACTCCTGTTTTCTGGCTCTAAATCTAGTTCTCAATAATTATTTCTTTTGCTGGCTTAAAAGTCATTTTGCATGCATACTAACTCACTTAAGTTGTAATGGACTCTTTACAACCCATGGACTGTAGCCCGCCAGGCTCCTCTGTCCCCGGGACTCTCCAGGCAAGAATACTGGAGGGGGTTGCCATGCCGTCCTCCAAGAGGTCTTCCCGACTCAAGGATCAAACGTGCATCCTACATTAGCAAGCAGGTTCTTTACCACTAACGCTACTTGGAAAGCTCAAAAGTCATTGAAAAGGCATTTATTTTGCTTCAATCCTTTTATATATCTTCAGTTCACAGGTATTTGAACATAGATCCTGCCTTCAATTTTCTTTCCCCACCTTCAATTTTCTTTCCCCATTAAGAATATTTCCATGTTTGCCATTGGAGGTAAAGTGTAGTTACTGAGCCATTGTACAATGGTTTTCTTCTATGTAAATTTATTCCGTTTTCTTGTTTCGTCATAATCAAACATAGATTTTTTTCCCTGTATGTATGAAAATACAATATCTTTAAATTTGTTGTATTTGTATGATTTATTTTTAACATCAATAAATCTACCTTTAGATTAAAATATACCCTGAAGCCTATACTTCTGTCTGTTCTGCTAATTGTTATACGTTAGTCAAGTTTGAGTGCTTTTTAAATCACTTCATTCTAGGAGGTACTCACTCATTTAAAAATATTAATACTTTTCTTAACAGAAGATGAGAACTTACTCTTCATTTATAGGGTAAAGCAATATTGTAAGCCTAGGTTATATAGACACTAAAAAGAGAAAAAAAATGCCTTTTTCATGGTGCTTATACTAATAATTTTCCAAAGAAAACAAAACAACAACAACAAAAAAACAAATAAGAACTGATATTTCAAATATTACAAACTGTCATTTGTGTAAGATGTTAAATAACTGTTTAGAAACTATTTTTCTCTCTTTGCTTTCAGCCCATAAAATATTATCACGGTCACATATATTTTTCTATTTTCACCATGGGTTTAAGAATCAAATATCCTCTTATTTTGCCTCCAGAAACTTGGTTGCCATTTGACTTTAATTCCAATCATTATTTGCATCAAATTGTATTTCTTTATAAAGTCGAATTGCTTTTATTTCTAATAGAAGGAACTTAGAGACCCTCCCTCTTAAGCTCTTGGTCTATTGTCCACACATCCTTCTTTCAACAAGGAATTGAAGCACCAAAATGTGCCAGCTCTCCTCTAACCAAGACAGAGCTTCTAGAATTAATGAACTGACTCATATAAAGTGTGTTAAGCTACTGGAGCATCAGGTGCTACTAATCATAATAATTCCAGGGTATTTTTTAAAATAAGAATGTCAAGATGAAACTTGGGCACATTGTATAAGAAAAATAGTTTGTTGTTATTGGGGTGGCTTTGAGAGTAGAAGTTAAAATACTCCTTTCACATTCATAAGTAAGNGTAATAATTAATGACACACTAATAATTGCTGTATTTTTCAATTGCATTGACCACTTGAGCAGATATAATTTAAAAATGAGGCAATAAAGATGCCCAGAAAATTATAGAAATGATATTTTGTGTTTATACTCTTATTTTAAGAATAGGCAAAGAAATATGACCCTCATAATATTTTATGGAGTAAAAGATAAAACAAAAACAGTTTTTCTATCATCAATAAATATGCATATAGTTTCTTCATTTTAGAGTAAATATGTCAGGTAGAAATGTTAAGAAAATATATTTCATTTTCTAGTTTGTTTACTCTCAGAAAAACTATTTCTTAACAGTTTTGTTTAAAAATAAAACTCAACTTCAAATTTAATTTAGAATAAAAACTTATATTACATAAAAATTGACCAAGGAAACGGATCTTTAAAAATTAAATTTAACTGCCTGGAAATGCATTAGATTTGAAAGAGTAATTAAGTTGACACTGAAATTACTCTTCAAAATTTCATATCCTTTTAAGAACTTAATAAATTTCATATCATTAAGATTTAATCTTCTGAAACCCTAGTGAATAGACATGAAGCTTTCAGATAACAAGCAGTATCAGAACACTGCAGTTTTCAGCTGCTATAAATTCCTTACTAAGGTCCAGTAGAGTTTGATGAAGGAAATGATCACCATCCTAAGGATATTCTTGGAAAATACATACCCTTTGAAGAGCTGGAATTGCTCAATATTAGATTCCTTGTACTAAATGTTTTGTCATCTGTTGCCTTCATAAGACAATGAAGCAGCAAAAATGATTTTATGGATCATTGAGTAGCATGCATATCAGTGTTCTGCGTTACTTCTTTGAATGTTCTACTACCAACCGTAAAGTTTTATAAAAAGATGTTACACAAACTCTGTGCTTCTGTTTCAGATTGTTGCCTATGCATTACTAATGTTAAGTGTGAGAAAGATAGCAATTAAAATTCTAAATGAAAAGAAATTTTGGAAATGATTAAAAAACTTTTAAGGTCATATAGTAGCAGAAGTGAAGTTGAAATTCAGAGCTTCTGGTGAGAAGCTGAGCAAGTTTTCATAACAGTAAAATGACTTCCCACTTTGTCACTCAGGAGATTGAACCCAAGCAAAACAGCACACCAATACAGTAAATTACTGATATTTTTAAAGGAGGCAAGTAAGTTGTTTTATTATAAACAAGTATAATAGAGTGATCAACCCAGACCATGCTGTCATTTGACAGCACAATTGGGAAAGAACTCCTGTTTTCTGGCTCTAAATCTAGTTCTCAATAATTATTTCTTTTGCTGGCTTAAAAGTCATTTTGCATGCATACTAACTCACTTAAGTTGTAATGGACTCTTTACAACCCATGGACTGTAGCCCGCCAGGCTCCTCTGTCCCCGGGACTCTCCAGGCAAGAATACTGGAGGGGGTTGCCATGCCGTCCTCCAAGAGGTCTTCCCGACTCAAGGATCAAACGTGCATCCTACATTAGCAAGCAGGTTCTTTACCACTAACGCTACTTGGAAAGCTCAAAAGTCATTGAAAAGGCATTTATTTTGCTTCAATCCTTTTATATATCTTCAGTTCACAGGTATTTGAACATAGATCCTGCCTTCAATTTTCTTTCCCCACCTTCAATTTTCTTTCCCCATTAAGAATATTTCCATGTTTGCCATTGGAGGTAAAGTGTAGTTACTGAGCCATTGTACAATGGTTTTCTTCTATGTAAATTTATTCCGTTTTCTTGTTTCGTCATAATCAAGCATAGATTTTTTTCCCTGTATGTATGAAAATACAATATCTTTAAATTTGTTGTATTTGTATGATTTATTTTTAACATCAATAAATCTACCTTTAGATTAAAATATACCCTGAAGCCTATACTTCTGTCTGTTCTGCTAATTGTTATATGTTAGTCAAGTTTGAGTGCTTTTTAAATCACTTCATTCTAGGAGGTACTCACTCATTTAAAAATATTAATACTTTTCTTAACAGAAGATGAGAACTTACTCTTCATTTATAGGGTAAAGCAATATTGTAAGCCTAGGTTATATAGACACTAAAAAGAGAAAAAAAATGCCTTTTTCATGGTGCTTATACTAATAATTTTCCAAAGAAAACAAAACAACAACAACAAAAAAACAAATAAGAACTGATATTTCAAATATTACAAACTGTCATTTGTGTAAGATGTTAAATAACTGTTTAGAAACTATTTTTCTCTCTTTGCTTTCAGCCCATAAAATATTATCACGGTCACATATATTTTTCTATTTTCACCATGGGTTTAAGAATCAAATATCCTCTTATTTTGCCTCCAGAAACTTGGTTGCCATTTGACTTTAATTCCAATCATTATTTGCATCAAATTGTATTTCTTTATAAAGTCGAATTGCTTTTATTTCTAATAGAAGGAACTTAGAGACCCTCCCTCTTAAGCTCTTGGTCTATTGTCCACACATCCTTCTTTCAACAAGGAATTGAAGCACCAAAATGTGCCAGCTCTCCTCTAACCAAGACAGAGCTTCTAGAATTAATGAACTGACTCATATAAAGTGTGTTAAGCTACTGGAGCATCAGGTGCTACTAATCATAATAATTCCAGGGTATTTTTTAAAATAAGAATGTCAAGATGAAACTTGGGCACATTGTATAAGAAAAATAGTTTGTTGTTATTGGGGTGGCTTTGAGAGTAGAAGTTAAAATACTCCTTTCACATTCATAAGTAAGGAAATTAGCCCTTGTGATCACTGAACAGGCATGCAGCACTGGCCATATTTGCATCCCACCCCTAAACATCCCCTCCAAAAGTCAAAGTCAGCAGATTCTAGGCAAAATAGAAGCTCCATTTTCATTGAGCCAAAATCTGAAGCACCTAAGGCTTAAGAAGGCTGAGAAGTAAAACCTTTTTCTAAAAGTGAAAGAATTTCAATTGGAAAAAAAAATGATGACAGAGGCTGAAGGATTAAAACAAATGCTGAAGGAATGCTCAGACACACTGAAGAAAGAGGAAATAGAGGAGAGAAAGGTCATCTCCAACTTGGAAGCTGGTGGAGGTGGTCAGGAAAAGTTTACCACCAAAAGCAGCAAAATGAAACAACTTGAAGTGCACTGCCTACTAAGAACACCAGCCATATGGGGCTATTTTAATTTATATTAAGTAATCATTTAAAACAATTCAAATCTCAGTCCAGGAGATAATCATCCACTCTCCATGTGCTCAATCAATAGCCGTGTGTAGCTCATGATCACCATGATTGGGCAGATATTAAACATTTCCTTGCAGAAAGTTTAATTAGTATTGAGCTAGTCTAGTAAGAGAAAAGGGCCAGAAGAAGACAAGAGTTTATGAGATGCCATTTTTTTGCAGAGAATTAAAAACAGTTTTCATTAATAAAGCATAAATTATAAGGTTATGAGTAAAGGGAGATATAATTGGATTTTTAGCCAAAGGCAAGATTATGGTCTTTTGTGTCATTCTAAGTAACTAAATTTATACTCTAGTCCAGGGCATATTTCCACAATGTCCTGTAAGCACAAATTCACATGATATTGTGACAGCAGTGAGAAAAGTGAGAAAATAAGGGGTTCTATGCATAAGAATTTGGTCTATTTCTACATTTTTACTGACTGATCATTCACATGATGTAAAATGTGACATGCAATCAAAACCTGAGAACTTATCATTTAAATTAATTATAAAATCCAAAGAGAAATGAAAACTTTTGTCTGGATAAACATTTCCCATTTTATTCAACTAGCAGTATACCCTAGTGGAGTTTAAAGGATACAGTTGTAAGTGGTGTTTCCTAGAAGGTTCTAAGCCAAAGAGGATGTTGGGTGTTGTTCCGTTTGGGAGCAATCATTTGGCTATAGTGTGAAGAAAGAATTTGAAAAGACTACATGAAAACAGTCTTGACAGTTCATCTTATTATTCCATCCATATATGACAAAATATTTCATTAGAACTGGAATATTTAAGAGGAGTAAAGTGAAGGGAGGTTACTCAGTCAGGTCTGACTCTTTGTGACCCCATGACTATAGCCTATCAGGCTCTACCTTCCATGGAATTTTCCAGGCAAGAGTACTGGAGTGGGTTGCCATTTCTTTCTCCAGAGGATCTTCCCAACACAGGGATCGAACAAGGGTCTCCTGTGTTGCAGGCAGATGCTTTACCGTCTGAGCCACCAGGGAAGTGAAGTATAAATATAACAAAATGTGAGGAAATATAAATGTAGAACTATGACTTTTGGATATGTGCATAAGGAAAAGGGAAGAGTCTAACATAACTTTTGACACAGGATGAGAGCTGTGCCATTCATTGACATAGAGCATTTGCAGAAAAGTCATGTTCTTTTAATCACAGGAAAATGCAGCCATGTATCTATAATATATATTTTTAAACAATTGTATATATCCTAGTAGAGCTAGATAGTTATACTCACTTCCTATCCTTCTTTATCTGCCCCAAGCTGATCTAGGTAAGACAAAATTTTTTCTTCACTCTTTTATTATTACTACCACTACAACATTATCATGACACAAAGCATTAATATATATACCAATAAAAAGTGAAAGTTTAGAGCACTAGAAGAGTTTTGCTGCAAAGCAGCCTGAAATTTTTTACATAATAGATTTGATCTTCCTTTGGTTATCTGCCTACAAACAGTTCTATTTTTGGTTATTCTTTGAAGGTTAGCTGTGTTGCCTGTTATACTTCTTCCATTTATCTTTGTCCTCCTTATTCTCAAATTCTGATAAATTGATTATGCATAATATTTTAACTTCTCTTTGATTCTGTCTGCTTCAAAGGATCAGGCCTATGGTTTCAGTTCATTATGCTTTATTACCTTAGATGTTTATCTAAGTAATTTTTTAAAATCACAGATCAATTATTGCCAATCATTTTTTAAAATGTATTCTTTTTTCTCATAATCGTATTTTAAAGGTTTCTGATATGTTTTGAGTGCTAGTATTCTATCTTTTTTGAATCTACAAACTTCTCATATATTAAGGCTGATTAGATTTACCAGGTATATTCCAAGGTCAATTGTGATATATCGGTTTATCATGTGGATAAGACACCAAGTCCCTCACTATTAAGTAGACTCTGGGTGACAAATGTACTAAAACTTCTAGAACTAATCAGCTGGCAATACCCTCTCTGGTACAATAGCCCACGGATTTAATAACTATAGTTACGCTTGTTTCCTTATGAGAAAAGAATTATAGATATTTGTTTTGTCCCTTATGTCCAAATGATNACCAAGTCCCTCACTATTAAGTAGACTCTGGGTGACAAATGTACTAAAACTTCTAGAACTAATCAGCTGGCAATACCCTCTCTGGTACAATAGCCCACGGATTTAATAACTATAGTTAGGCTTGTTTCCTTATGAGAAAAGAATTATAGATATTTGTTTTGTCCCTTATGATCCAAATGATTATACTTCATCACATCTGAATGTGTTTGAATATAATCAGAATTTCCTCAGCAAGTGAAACTTTCTTTCTTTCTTTCTTTTTTTTTTCCAAATTACTAATTATATATGCTGGTGTGACTCTTGGAGACCAGTGAATATTAGATCACTTGATTTATTTGTAACTATTATCTGCCCGTTTACCTTTTCTGGGGTCTTAAGTCATTTGTTCCCCTAAAAGGGTTTTTAAATTTTCCACATAAAGTATGTGGGCTCAGTCACTCAATCATGCCCAACTCTTTGCACCCCACAAACTGTAGTCCACAAGGGTCTCTGTCCATGGAATTTTTCAGGCAGGAACATTGGAGCAGGTTGCCATTTCCTACTCCAGGGGATCTTTCCAACCCAGGGACTGAATCCTCATCTCTTGGGTCTCTAGCATTGGAAGGCAGATTCTTTGCCACTGAACCAGCTGGGAAAAGCAAAATTTACTACTTTATGCTCATAAAGTAGCAAATTGCAATTCATATAATGACAGAAAATATCTATTATTTTCTTGCATCTTAAAATATGCTATTTTATTGCATGCTTCTTTGTCCATTAAGTTGATAGATGCAGAAATACATTGAGAGAGTTCAGCTTTTCTCTGTCATTTCTAACTTGTATTTATCTAAGAGGCTTACTTGTGTATCAAGAGATATACTACTTATAAGACCACTTATAATGAGTGCTCGCTAAGATGTGTATACATGTATGTGTCAATGAGTTAGTGTGTCTGTTTTATGTGTGTCAAAAAAAAGCTGCAAAACTACAACCAACAGAAATATTTTCAAAAGCTTCTGGGTTTGATTCAATCATCTTCTTACCAGCCTAACTCTGCTTGGAACTATCTTGAATACTGGGCATCAGTCAAACCTCCAATCTTCCCTCATCCTAACCATGCCGCCCTGCCCTGAATCCTTGCCTGATCGACAAACTATACCATAATTATATATATATATATATATATATGCACTTAATTATCACTAATAACTATAATAACCTCTGGAATTCATTTTGATCATTTAATTCTTGATCTAATTTGTTATCCACATTCATTTTTTTTTCTTTCTTTCACTTTACTTTGCCCCTTGTTAACTACCTTTACTTGCTTAAAATCCTTTTTGGAAGAAATCTTAGTGTAAATGGAGACTAACCTATATATCATTAATTAATTCTATCAACCTTTATTGGCCATCTCTTATTTCTAAATACTATACTAGGTCTTCTGAGAAACACTAAGATGAATAAATCCTGAATTATGGTTTAAAAATACATATATACTTATAAGCATNCTTCTCAAATACAGTTTTATTGAAGAGTCATTTACTGTGGAGCTTATATATATATGTGTGTGTGTGTGTGTGTGTGTGTGTGTGTGTGTGTGTGTGTATGATATATCTTTCTCTTAGTGCCTCATAAAAAAAGTGGCCCTTCATTTTGTTTTATTATTGAAGGAGAATCCAGTAACTAACTTAGGCTGATTCATCTTAAAAATTGTCTTCTCATCTGCTGTGTATCAAACTTCCCATACAGTCTATTTTGTTCTAATGCTCTTCCTTTTATAGTTGCAGCAATATTTTCAATTACTTTTAAAGTGGTATTTGCTGAGAAAGAATTGCATTTTATTTTATTGCTATATAGTTTCCAGATATTTTTACTTTTCACCATAAGAGAAAGATCAAGTGTTTTCTCGATGAAACAGGATATTTTGCATTTTGCTATTTCAGAAAGCATTAAACAAGAAGTCTAAGCTTTTTTTTTTTTTTTACACTGTTAATAAGATATCTTGCCTACATAGGCTTTCAGGGTCACTCTTCAATTATTTTCAAAACCTTGTCAAAATTTCTGTATTTTTTGTAATTTTTTAACATATAATTAACCAAATAAGTGCCAGCCTTTCAAGTCTTCAGACAAGACTTCAGTGACTTCTCACCCAGATTTAATTTAAAATCCTTTGAATTAGAGGATACAGAGCTCAGAATAATCTGACTCTCCACTCCCAATTCCCTGAACTAATCTCTCACCACCTCTCCTCTGAGTCCATCAGCCATTTCAGCCAACTTTCTTTCCAAAAGAGTGTATCTTGTTCTCACCTCTTACTTCTTTCTAATGTCACTCTCCTTGATCATAGTTTTGAATATTACAAGCCTCTCCTCACTTTTCTACCCTCCAGCACTCATCACCTTCTAATATGTTGTATAACTCACTTGATTCATATTTTGTATATAAATATTTACTGGAAACCAAGCACTCTGGAAATGCCAATTGCTTTTATTTTTTTTTTCCTGTTTGTATTTAACATGAGCATCCCTAACACCTAGAACTGTGCTCAGCACAGGGGTCATCAATAAATTCTACTAAATACAAATCTAGTGTTTTAAAACATTTTTTAAAAACCATATCTTATCTGGATAATCACTGTGCTGTGCTCAGTCACGTCTGACTCTTTGTGACTAGCATGGACTGTATCCCACCAGTCTCCTCTGTCCATGGGATTTTCCAGGCAAGAATACTGGAGTGGGTTGCCATTGCCTTCTCCATGGGCTCTTCCTAACCCAGGGATCAAACCTGCATTTTCTGTGTCTCTTGCACTGGCAGGCAGATTATCACTGAACCACCTGAAAAGTCCCTGGATAACCACAAGTATCTTCTAGTTGGCTGGCCCTTCTCCACCTTTATTCTAATGCAATCTCAATAAAATGATATATCGTGTAAAATATTGGCTCAAGAACTGTTGATGCATGGAGAAATGGAAACTGGGAGCATCCTTAGGATGTATAAAACCTATGAGAAATAGGCCATACTGGGAAAAATGGTTCATAAGGAAATTATTCTGTCACAAGACGATGGCACTGTCCAAACTAAGATTCCCTCTGTGTGCAGCCAGACCCACTGAATGATCAAGAAAGCATTGGCAGTGCTGGTGTTCAGTGGCTCAGTCGTGTCCAAGTCTTTGCCACCCCATGGATTGTAGTCCCCCAGGCTCCTCTGCCCATGGGATTCTCCAGGCAAGAAGACTGGAGTGGGTTGCCATTTCTTTCTCCAAAAAAGCATTGGATTGGCAAAAATGTTCCTCCAGGTTTTCATACAACGTTACCGAAAAACTCAAAAGAACTTTTTTTGCCAACCCAATACTTCAGAGACACAAGTTTTAAATTTTATTCTGTTTATTCATTAAAAGGGGCTTCCCCAGTGGCTCACCAGTAAAGAATCTGCCTGGGGCTTCCCTGATGGCTCAGCAGTAAAAAAAATCTGCTTGTAATGCAGAAGATGCAGGAGACACTGGTTCAATCGCTTGGTTGGGAAGATCCCCGGCGTAGGAAATAGCAACCCACTGCAGTTTTCTTGCCTGGAGAATCCCATGGATTGAGGAGCCTCCGGGCTACAGTCCATGGGGTCACAAAGATTTGGACACAGCTGAATGCATGCATGCATGCACACTTCATGTAGGTGCTGAAATTTTGCTGCAAAAGCATCCTTTTTACAAGAAAAAACTTTAAAACATGTGAAGTTTTTTTTCTGAAAATATATTAATAATATAATCTTTACAAAGTCAGAATATTATCTTTATGTTGTATGAATGTTTTCTCTCACAATTACCTACCAAAACAGCAATTGCAAGGCACTAAACAAACACATCTTTAAACAGTCAATAAGAAAAGAAAAAAGCAGATCAGAGTATCTGAAATGAATGAAGTGTCATTGCAAAGTCATAAACCTCTAGGTGGTTAGAATTGAGGCTGAGAGGAGAGGCCCCGAGGTAATATAAATGTTTCTCAGTTGATTCAGTTGTTTTCAGCCAGCAGGGAATTTTCCAAACATTGAAGACTTCCATCATAAAGCATAATTCTAAAAACAGTTTTAGCAATGTTGAAGCAAAGATTGCTTAAAATTATAGAATGATGATAATGAATTCAATATTATTTTATAAACCAAATGTTTCTTCTTGTGAATGGTTATGAAGAGTGTCAATCAGAAGCAAAACAGAAGCAGTTATTTCCTATGGGGTCGCACAGAGTCGAACACGACTGAAGCGACTTAGTAGCAGCAGCAGCAGCAGCAAATCTAAGAGCTGATAGTTTAAATAGGAAAATACCAAACATGGAATATTAAATTCTGTTATGCTATGTATGATTATGGGTTTCCCCTCTGGCTCAGCTGGTAAAGAATCCGCTTGCAATGTGGGAAGCCTGGGTTTGATCCCTGGGTTGAGAAGATCCCATGGAGAAGTGAAAGGCTACCTAAGCCATTAGTAGGACCTAGAGAATTCCATGGACTGTATAGTCCACGGGGTAGCAAAGAGTCGGACATGACTGAGCAACTTTTACTTTCACTTTCATGTATGATGATAGATTAAGAAATGAATGATAGTATATATGATTTGATAGTCCAATAATTACATTTATTTATATGAGTATATAACATCTATATATGTATAATTTACATCTATATTTATCGTTGGTACATTATAAGATTTTGAATACTGTCTATGACCTAAGGGCTTTGAACATAGAAATGATGCTTTATTTATTCCCGAGTATGATAAAAAGTCCACAAAGATTTTTTGACTTAATTATTAAATAACATTTTGTTAATATTATATAAGGGTGGATATAATTAAATTTCTTTCAATTGTAGAATTAAAGGTAGATACACAGCATTAGATAGGTTTAGCTAATTTTTCTTAACATTCTATTTTTGCCCACATGTATAAACATTTCCAGGACACCTAAATTAGAAAGTGTGCTTTTTAAAAATTTACTTTGGTTACATATGTGTTTGATTTACAAGTTTATGCCAGATAGTTTTCAGCTAATAACACGCAATTTTTACACTTCTCCATGTAACAACATATGTGGCTTAAGTATCCACCATGTGCTAGATACTGAGTTACATATGAAATGCAATCAGTAATACTATTATTTTTAAAACTAGAGTTAATCAACATATAAGGTCTATACAAGCATACTTCTTTTTATCCTGCTTTGCTTTATTGCACTTCACAGATAGTATGCTTTTTACAAATTGAAGGTTTGTGGCAACCCTGAATGTCATGTCTATTTGTGCCATTTCTCCAACAGCATCTTCTCACTTCATGTCCCTGTCTCATATGTTGGTAATTTTCACAATACATAGTTTGAGGAAGATGGTATTTTTCCTGAAACAGTCAACCCAGAATGGAATTACAGAGAGTTTAGGCTGAGAGGTTTCCCTCTTCACAGGACACAGTTGTTTTCCGTTCTCATGGTGGGTGAGAATCACCAAAAGAGTGTCCAAAACACCTGCATTAATAGTCTTGGACAGTTCTATTTGCAATTTTTTAAGAAATCTCCACACTGTTTTCCATAATGGCTGTACTAGTTTGCATTCCCACCAACAGTGTAAGAGGGTTCCCTTTTCTCCACATCCTCTCCAGCATTTATTGCTTGTAGACTTTTGGATCACAGCCATTCTGACTGGTGTGAAATGGTACCTCATTGTGGTCTTGATTTGCATTTCTCTGATAATGAGTGATGTTGAGCATCTTTTCATGTGTTTGCATTGGGAGATCGTGTACACCTGTGGCTGATTCATGTCAATGTATGGCAAAGCCAATACAGTATTGTAAAGTAGAATAAAGTATTAAAAATTTTTTAAAAAATAGTCTTGGACAAAAACTACAGAATCAGCATCCCCATTTTCCCATCAAGGTTATATCACCATTGTTTGTGCATACAAATCAGGCTTTTGAAAATCTGAGTGTTTCAACTTGGGAAAGAATTTCAATCTAAAATGGGACCATGGGACATGAAATAGAAAATCTCATGCGTGTACCTTCATGAGACTGGAACTTAAGAGCTGAGATATTGATTTCTTATAGTGTCTAATTTACAGAAGACTGAGATTCATCTATTAGCCAAAGAGAATCTGCTGATAGTCCTTCCTCATCCTCAAGCCAATCAACTTACTGCTTGGGCTCTGGCTGAACTTCTATATCTTCCCTCCTTGTCCATAAATCTGGACTTCCCCAAAACCTCAACAAATTCGAGTGTAGCTGGCGACACTATGTGCTGTGAGAATTTTAATTCTGCCGCTATTCCTGAAAAAATTCAATTTCTGGTCATTTGTGCTTGCCTCAGTTTACTTCCTTGTTTAGGTTAGCAAAAAATATGTCCCACTTAAGGCATTTATTTGAAACCCCAAATTTTATTTTATAGTCACTTTTGATGAAGTATCAAATCCTTTAGCCTAGGAGTTCAGTATGTTCACTTGCAAATCTCACCTAAGTTGCTCCATGAAATGCCTATGATAATTAATAGTAATTAATATGTCAGACTATTTAATCACCTTGATTTTATAATTTGATTAAATTTGTCATAATAGATTCACAGGTTAAGCAGTGTTATCATCATCATTGTGAAAAGGAAATATATGAAGTTAAAAACCTGCTCAATGACATAATTATGATCAGTTGGTTTTCAGTCCCCGTCATGTTCAACCCTTTGCAGTCACATGGACTGTAGTACTCTAGGCTTTTGCATCCATCATTATCTCCCTGTCTCCCAAAGTTTGCTCAAACTCAATTAAGTCAGTTATGCTATCTAACCATCATTAAGATCAGAGTAAAGATTTGAAGCCAGCTGGAATCAAGATTGCAGGGAGAAATATCAATAACCTCAGATATTCAGATGACACCACCCTATGGCAGAAAGTGAAGAGGAACTAAAGAGCTTCTTCATGAAGATGAAGGAGGAGAGTGAAAATCTGACTTAAATCTCAATATTCAAAAAGCTAAGATCATGGGGAATCTGGCCCCATAACTTCATGGCAAACAGATCGGAAACCAATGGAAACAATAATGGACTTTATTTGCTTGGACTCCAAAATCACTGTGAATGGTGACTGCAGCCATGAAATTAAAATACATTTGCTCCTTGGAAGAAAATTTATGACAAACAGAGTTGAGTTGAGTTCAGTTCACTCAAGTCGTGTCCGACTCTTTGCCACCCCATGAATCGCAGCACGTCAGGCCTCCCTGTCCATCACCATCTCCCGGAATTCACTCAGGCGCACATCCATCGAGTAAGTGATGCCTTCCAACCATCTTATCCTCTGTCATCCCCTTCTCCTCCTGCCCCCAATCCCTCCCAGCATCAGAGTCTTTTCCAGTGAGTCAACTCTTCGCATGAGCTAGCCAAAGTACTGGAATTTCAGCTTCAGCATCATTCCCTCCAAAGAAATCCCAGGGCTGATCTCCTTCAGAATGGACTGGTTGGATCTCCTTGCAGTCCAAGGGACTCTCAAGAGTCTTCTCCAACAACACAGCGAAAAAGCATCAATTCTTCAGCCCTCAGCTTTCTCCACAGTCCAGCTCTCACATTCATTCATGATTACTGGAAAAACCATAGTCTTGACTAAACGGACCTTTGTTGGCAAAGTAATGTCTCTGCTTTTGAATATGCTCTCTAGGTTGATCATAACTTTCCTTCCAAGGAGTAAGTGTCTTTTAATTTCATGGCTGCAGTCACCATCTGCAGTGATTTTAGAGCCCAGAAAAATAGTCTGACACTGTTTCCACTGTTTCCTCATCTATTTCCCATGAAGTGGTGGGACCAGATGCCATGATCTTCATTTTCTGAATGTTGAGCTTTAAGCCAACTTTTTCACTCTCCACTTTCACCTTCATCAAGAGGCTTTTTAGTTCCTCTTCATTTTGTGCCATAAGGGTGGTATCATCTGCATATCTGAGGTTCTTGATATTTCTCCCAGCAATCTTGATTCCAGCTTGTGTTTCTTCCAGTCCAGCATTTCTCATGATGGACTCTGCATATAAGTTAAATAAGCAGGTGACAATATACAGCCTTGATGTACTCCTTTTCCAATTTGGAACCAGTCTGTTGTTCCATGTCCAGTTCTAACTGTTGCTTCCTGATTGCCTTTGTTAGGTCATAGCATTTATTATTTCGTTCATTCAATCAAAAAATTCATTGTGCACCTATTATATGCTAGAAGTGATTCTAACTTTGTATACTACAGCACTCTGCCTGTCCCTCTGTTAATAATTATTCAGACTTAT
Source organism: Raphicerus campestris (assembly GCA_006410735.1). Lineage (NCBI taxonomy): Eukaryota > Metazoa > Chordata > Mammalia > Artiodactyla > Bovidae > Raphicerus > Raphicerus campestris. Next base: position 51,523 of record SJYW01015475.1, on the reverse strand, counting down.
ATTCATCTAATAGCTATTGAACACCTGCTGCTTTACCGGCTTTGTGCTATGTAAGTTCCTGTGGATTGTGGGCATTTTTGCCTTTAGTTGCTTCTTTGTACAGACTGTATAATTCTTAAGAGACTTTTAACTCCTAGAGGGTAGAAGTAGTGTTACATACACTTATATTGGTTTTTCACATGACATAATATCTGGTATATAGTAGGTACTCAGAATATATTTGATGGATGAATGAATGGATAAAAAAATATGCAGGGCTGACTACAGTCATAGAGAAAGTCATGTGTGTCATTGCATGTGAAAAGGTAAGGTTGTCTCTGCTTGTGGCATCTGTGACAAGTCGATTCCATCACAAGCAGATCCAGCCAAACTGACTCTCTTTGGGCATAGAAATGTTTTCCCTCAATCAGATTCTGTACCGTTTACCATATACAGCTTGATGCCAAAGTATGCTCCCCTGATGAGCGTGACATTTTATTTGCATACACATAAGCAAGTTCAGAGTTTAATTTGGAAGTGCAACCCCACTAAGAATACATGTGTCTATATTTATTTAGAAGCTTTGTTTGAATGGGCACATGGGGGTGATCTAGGACATGAAAGCTTGGAAAAATGGATAAAAGCTAGTTTTCCCTTCACTGCATTTTTGAATGAAAAAAATGTAACCTTTAATTACCCTTTGACCTCTTTTTATTTTTGTTCCAGAACATTCTCCAAGGCCTCTTCAGTTCTTTTGTCTTGATTTTTATAGATTGGCCATACAATGTTTCCTTTGGTGTTTAAGAAAAGTTTTCTGGTGGTTAGGTAGAGTATGTTTGAAGGGAATTTACTGATGGTCAGTGAGTTATGTTTGAGAGGCATTTGCAAGAACTGACATGCCCAGATTACAACAATTAAGAGAAATCACCCTGTCAGAACCCTTCAGGTGAAATTCAGTGTTTACCAATCCATCGAGGTAACTTTATGCTGCCTCTAAAAAAATGGGCTGCCTTTGTTTTCTGATTTCCTAAAAAAAAAAAATGTCATGAGTGTTGGGGGTGAGAGGTGAGGTGTGAAACAAGAGGTTCCCTTTTGCTTTTTTTTTAAATATAAATTTATTTATTTTAATTAGAGGGTAATTACAATATTGTATTGGTTTTGCCATACTCAACATGAATCCGTCACAGGTATACACGTGTTCCCCATCCTGAACCCCCCTCCCTCCTCCCTCCCCATACCATCCCTCAGGGTCGTCTCATAGAGTTGCCTCTATGCAGAAATTGAGGCAGCCTGCTCTTAGTTCATTGGGTTACAAGTATTTCCTTTGTTGGCAGGAGTTGAAAAATAGAAAGAACAAGAAGAAGTCAATTTCTGTTTCTCATATCCAACAGGGCTGTGTGGTGTCCTTATTTAATGGATGAATATATACCTCATAGACTTCTTATGTAGAGAGACTTGACATGGGTAATGAAATAGGAAACTCAAAGCAAACAGCGAGGGAAGGAAATGGCTAGTTTAGTACAGTCCCAAACGCCACCCAGCTATTGCCTGCATTTCAAGGCAGTCAACAGAGAAGGCAGCCTCTTTCTCTTTCAGGATATCTGTTTATTTTGCAATTAACCAGGAAGAAGAAAATTTTTCTGAATCTTTTTTGATTGAGGTCTTGTCATTTAAATGGAAGTTACTGCTTTCAGGATTAAGCACATTGCAAAGAAACGTCTCAGTGTTTTAGTGGTATAAAATCTGGGATGATTTATCCTTGCACAAAAGATTAACCCTGTTAGTTTGTGCTGTTTTCCTTTTCAATGCTGACTTCATCACACACAGAAACACCTGAATTCTGGAATATAGAGGGTGAAAACAGACATATACTCACATATACCCAAGGACCCTTGAGGATGTCTTTCTTCTTTTATTCCTATGAAAAGTGATTTATAACCAAACCAAGGAAAACCTCAAGTTACTGGTGTGGTGAGATTTATTATTACTACCCAAAGTCAAGTAGGTTGGAAGGATTATATTTGATGCCAAGGTTCATCCAAATCACAGTGGTTTGGAAATCACCTTAAACTTGAAAGTTTTTCTTCTTTTCCATTTAAACCAGTATCTTGTATTCACTCTCATCTGTAGAAGTTGAGATAATTTCAGTAGGGCTTTTGTTTTGTAATTTTATAGCCTACTTCAATTGTAAGATTTGGCTTGCAGAACTTGCTATGAAAAGCTTCCACAGTTTTCTGACTTTTCCCAACTTCTACTGAGAGATATATATATGTGTGTGTATATATATATATATATCTATATTTTTTTTTTTTACATCTATGTATGTCTCAGGAAATATGAACGAAGTTGGTTAATTGCATTTATTATTTAGAAGGCAATAATTATAATAGCTACTTTTGTATAGTGCTCTCGTTTCCAGGGCACTTTCACATAATTATATCATTTGATCCTTAAAATAGTCCTTTGATGTCAGCAAGGAGGATATTATTATCTTTATATTAGAGAGGAAGCAGGTTCAGAGAGGTTAAATGGCTGGTCTGAGGTCACATGATTAGTAAGAAGAAGCAGGATTAGAGAGTGTGAGGTCAGAGTCCACAGATGCTCAGTAGCCACCATGCTTCTCCACTTTGCTTTGGACTAGAACCTGAACAATAAAGTGATTTTCTCTAGAAGGGATTCTTATTGCATAGTGTCAAAGTATACACTGTTGAAACTACCTCAAAAATACTTATAAAGCAATAGAACAGTGACTATGAGTAGAGTACTTAAGATTTTAGGGTGCACCTTTAGGTAATTTTTTTTAATTGACATATTTTTTTTAAAAATGTTATTTTTTTTTTTTTAAAATTTCTTTGGCCATGCCACACAACATGTAGAATCTTAGTATCCCAACCAGGGATCGAACCCACACACCTTGTATTTGAAGTATAGAGTCTTAGCCAGTGGGCCACCAGGGAAGTCCCTCATTTACAGAATGTTGGTGAGCAAGGGTTTACTGTAGAAGACAAGTTTGGAAATTATTGCTTGTGCATATTGCATTTGAGTCCTCTTGAGGGGCAGACACCAAGCCAGGATTAGATGTATAAGAAGTTCATTAGGGAAATGCCTGGGAAGNTCCAAAGAAATCCCAGGGCTGATCTCCTTCAGAATGGACTGGTTGGATCTCCTTGCAGTCCAAGGGACTCTCAAGAGTCTTCTCCAACAACACAGCGAAAAAGCATCAATTCTTCAGCCCTCAGCTTTCTCCACAGTCCAGCTCTCACATTCATTCATGATTACTGGAAAAACCATAGTCTTGACTAGACGGACCTTTGTTGGCAAAGTAATGTCTCTGCTTTTGAATATGCTCTCTAGGTTGATCATAACTTTCCTTCCAAGGAGTAAGTGTCTTTTAATTTCATGGCTGCAGTCACCATCTGCAGTGATTTTAGAGCCCAGAAAAATAGTCTGACACTGTTTCCACTGTTTCCTCATCTATTTCCCATGAAGTGGTGGGACCAGATGCCATGATCTTCATTTTCTGAATGTTGAGCTTTAAGCCAACTTTTTCACTCTCCACTTTCACCTTCATCAAGAGGCTTTTTAGTTCCTCTTCATTTTGTGCCATAAGGGTGGTATCATCTGCATATCTGAGGTTCTTGATATTTCTCCCAGCAATCTTGATTCCAGCTTGTGTTTCTTCCAGTCCAGCATTTCTCATGATGGACTCTGCATATAAATTAAATAAGCAGGTGACAATATACAGCCTTGATGTACTCCTTTTCTTATTTGGAACCAGTCTGTTGTTCCTTGTCCAGTTCTAACTGTTGCTTCCTGACCTGCATATAGGTTTCTCAAGAAGTAGGTCAGGTGTTCTGGTATTCCCATCTTTTTCAGAATTTTTCACAGTTTATTGTGATCCACAGTCTAAGGCTTTGGTACAGTCAATAAAGCAGAAATAGATGCTTTTCTGGAACTCCCTTGCTTTTTCAATTATCCAGCAGATGTTGGCAATTTTATCTCTCGTTCCTCTGCCTTTTCTAAAACCAGCTTGAACATCAGGAAGTTCACAGTTCACGTATTGCTAAAGTCTGGCTTGGAGAATTTCGAGCATTACTTTACTAGCATGTGAGATGAGTGTAATTGTGTGGTAGTTTGAGCATTCTTTGGCATTACCTTTCTTTGGGATGGGAATGGAAACTGACCTTTTCCAGTCCTGTGGCCACTGCTGAGTTTTCCAAATTTGCTGGCATATTGATTGCAGCACTTTCACAGCATCATCTTTCAGGATTTGAAACAGTTCAACTGGAACTCCATCACCTCCACTAGCTTTGTTTGTAATGATGCTTTCTTTCCTTTTTTTTTAACTTTTATTTTATTTTTTTAATACTTTATTCTACTTTACAATACTGTATTGGTTTTGCCATACATTGACATGAATCAGCCACAGGTGTACACAATCTCCCAATGCCGAAGCCCCCTCCTACCTCCCACCCCACACCATCTCCCCGGATCATCCCGTACACCAGCCCCAAGCATCCTGTATCCTGTATTGAACATAGACTGGCGCTTCATTTCTTATATGAGAGTATACATGTTTCAGTGCCATTCTCCCAAATCATCCCACCCTCTGCCTCTCCCTCCAAGGCCAAAAGTCCATTCTATACCTCTGTGTCTCTTTTGTTGTAAAAGGCCCACTTGACTTCACTTTCCAGGATGTCTGGCTCTAGGTGAGTGACAAATATAGATGGCATATCAAAAAGCAGAGATATTACTTTGCCAACAAAGGACCATATAATGAAAACTATGGTTTTTCCAGTAGTCAGGTACAGATACGAGAGCTGAACAATAAGCAACCCTGAGAACTGAATAATTGATGCCTTCAAAGTGTGATGCTGGAGAAGTCTCTTGAGAGATTCTTGGGCAGTAAGGGTATCAAACCAGTCAATCCTAAAGGAAATCAACCTTGAATATTCACTGGAAGGACTGATGGTGATTTTGAAACTCCAATACTTTGGCAGCCTGATGTGAAGAATTGACTTATTAGAAAAGAGCCTGATGCTGAAAGACTGAAGGCAGGAGGGGAAGGGAACAACAGAGAATGAAATGATTGGATGGCATCACGGACTCAGTAGACATGAATTTGAGCAAGTTCCAGGAGATGGTGAAGAACAGGGAGCCCTGGCATGCTACAGTCCATGGGATCACAAAAATTTGGTCTGAGTGACTGAACGATACTTCTGTCAAGTCTGTACTTTTATTTGCATTACAATGCCTTCCATCTTAGGGTTTTTTCTTTTAATGCTTACTTGTTAGGCAATGTACTGCTTTTTTTTTTTCTTTTTCTGGGGCCACTGAACCTGTCTGGCTGTGCAGAAGACAAAAGAGACATGGATTGGATCACTGGGTCGGGAAGATCACCTGGAGGGAGGCATGAAAACCCACTCCATTATTCTTGCCTGGAGAACTCCATAGACAGAGGAGCCTGGCCAGCTATAGTCCATAGGGTTGCAAAGAGTTGGACATGACTAAAGTGTCTCAGCACAACAACATGTACTATATTTACAGTACCCCTTCCCCATTAGCCCTTATTCATGCATCCAATTGAGTTCAGTCACTCAGTCCTCTCCGACTCTTTGCAACCCCAGGATTTCCTGTCCATCACCAACTCCTGTCCTTAAAGACCAAGTAGTTCAGCAATCTTTCTGAAGTCTGAGCCTATTACTTTTACCCATAGCATTCTCTTCCTTTATGTTCTACTGCTCCCTTTTGAGAACTCTAGTGCAGTTACAGTGGGTCATCAATATACACTGTTCCACATCAGAGAATTCAACTCTGAATTGTGGGCTTTTTTGAGGGCAAGTGGGGGCTGAGTCACCTGTTCTGAACCTCAGGAGGGCCAAAAATGGGAATTAAGTATTCATGGACTTTAGCATCCAGAGGAGGTCCTGGAATCAATCCCTTCCACCTCCATAAAGACAGATGACTGTTTATTTCTTGTATCTCTCACCATCACAAAAGAACAGGATGTGTGTCATACCACCAAAGTACCAAGCAAGGAGTCTTAGACATAAGGGTGTTTCCATTAAAATGCTGAGAATACACTGATTCACATGAATTAAAACAGACTATAAAATCTACCCATGATATTTGACCACTCTATTCTGTCTCTTGTAGATAAAAAATAAATAAACATGAAGTTTATAAAAGCCTTAGTATACATTGAGAATTAAGTGCTATTTCTACCAGGTTTTACAAAGAATATTATATCTTCTAACACTGGATTGAGATGTGTATAAGAGCAAGNTTTTTTGAGGGCAAGTGGGGGCTGAGTCACCTGTTCTGAACCTCAGGAGGGCCAAAAATGGGAATTAAGTATTCATGGACTTTAGCATCCAGAGGAGGTCCTGGAATCAATCCCTTCCACCTCCATAAAGACAGATGACTGTTTATTTCTTGTATCTCTCACCATCACAAAAGAACAGGATGTGTGTCATACCACCAAAGTACCAAGCAAGGAGTCTTAGACATAAGGGTGTTTCCATTAAAATGCTGAGAATACACTGATTCACATGAATTAAAACAGACTATAAAATCTACCCATGATATTTGACCACTCTATTCTGTCTCTTGTAGATAAAAAATAAATAAACATGAAGTTTATAAAAGCCTTAGTATACATTGAGAATTAAGTGCTATTTCTACCAGGTTTTACAAAGAATATTATATCTTCTAACACTGGATTGATTTAGGAACCATAAATATTAGCATATTATTTTGTAGAGAAGCAAATAATCACATATCTACAGACAGTAACTTTCATGTAAAATTTACACTGATTATTTTCCTTCCTGATGTGCTATTAATATTGAGTCTTTCTGAGAAACCCAACTTGTTACTGTCTTTTAAATGGTCAATAGAAAATTATTAAGTTCCTTATTTTATATTGTTAGAATTTCTTTACAAACTTATATCAATAATTTTTTTTCAATATAGGCTTGATCAAAAGAACAATAGTGCATAATTGAAAACAGCTTACTTCTACAGGCATACTTTGGAGATATTGAAGGTTTGGTTCCAGACTACCTCAAAAAATGAATATTACAATAAAGTGAATAACATGAACTTTTTGATTTCTCTGTGCATATAGAAGTTATGATTACACTATACTATAGTCTATTAAGAGTGCCATAGCATTATGTCTAAAAAGCAATGTCATTGTTGTTTAGCCACTAAGTCCTGGCTGATGCTTTGTAACCCCATGACACACCAGTCTCCATTGTCCATGGGTTCTCCAGGCAAGAATTCTGGAGTGGGTTGCCATTTCCTTCTCCAGGGAATCTTCTCAACCCAGGTATCAAATGTGGATCACCTGCACTGGCAAGTGTATTCTTCACTGATGAGCCACAAGGGAAGCCCTAAAAAAAATCAATGTATGTGCCCTAAATTATAAAGCATTTATTGCTTAAAAAAAATGCTATCCATCCTCTGAGCCTTATGAATTGTAATTTTTATGCAATAGTAACAATAAGATTACTGATCATAGATCTCCATAGTGTTAAAGTGTTAGTTGTTAAGTCATGTCTGACTCATTGTATCCCCCAAGCTTTTCTGTCCACTCAATTCTCCAGGCGAGAATACTGGAATGGGTAGCCATTCCCTTATCCAGGGGATCTTCCCAATACAGGGATTGAACCCAGGTCTCTGACACTGGGTTCTTTACCATCTGAACCAACATGGAAGACCCTAGATCACCATAAAAAAATACAATAATAATGAAAATTTGAAATATTGTGAGAATCACAAAATGTGACAGAGACAGGAAATGAGCAAAGGCAGTTGGCAAAATTGGGCTGATAGACTTGCTCAGATATTAAAAAGAGGTGGCAAAAGTACACGGAAGAACTGTACAAAAAAGATCTTCACAACCCAGGTAATCATGATGACGTGATCACTCATCTAAGAACAAAGCTAGTGGAGGTGATGGAATTCTAGTTGAGCTGTTTCAAATTCTGAAAGATAATGCTGTGAAAGTGCTGCACTCAATATGCCAGCAAATTTGGAAAACTCAGNCACTCTCTACTAGGACTAAGAAACTAGGCTGAGGTGGTTTTTATTTGTGTAAGCAAACTGAGCATGTGTGTGTGCATGCATGCACTCCCAAATAAACACCTGCAGCAGAAGGGACTAAGCAGAGTAAGTTAGACTGCCATGTGATCACAACTGCTGAGTTAAACACATCAGTTTTATCCCGTGTGGTTAAGTTCAATTCAGTGACTCAATCATGTCCAACTCTTTGTGACCTCAGGAGTGCAGTACGCCAAGCTTCACTGTCCATCACCAGCTCCTGGAGCTTGCTCATATTCCTGTCCATGGAGTTGGTGATGCCACCTTACAATATAATCCTCTGTAGTCCCCTTCTGCTCCTGCCTTCAATCTTTCCCAGCATCAAGGTCTTTTCCAATGACTCAGTTCTTCACATCACGTGGCCAAAGTATTGGAGTTTCAGCTTAAGCATCAGTCCTTCCAATCAATGTTCAGGACTGATTTCCTTTAGGATTGACTCGATTGATCTCCTTGCAGTCCACATTTCAAAAACATCAATTTTTTGGTGCTCAGTTTTCTTTATGGTCCAACTTTCACATCCATACATGACTACTGGATAAACCATAGCTTTGACTAGATGGACCTTTGTCAGCAAAGTACTTTTTAATATGCTGTCTCNAACATCAATTTTTTGGTGCTCAGTTTTCTTTATGGTCCAACTTTCACATCCATACATGACTACTGGATAAACCATAGCTTTGACTAGATGGACCTTTGTCAGCAAAGTACTTTTTAATATGCTGTCTCGGTTTGTCATAGTTTCTCTTCCAAGGAGCAAACATCTTTTAATTTCATGGCCGAAGCCATCATCTGGAGTTATTTTGGAGCCCAAGAAAATAAAGTCTGTCACTGTTTCCATTGTGTCCCCATCTATTTTTCATGAAGTGATCAGACTGGATGCCATGATCTTTTTTTTTGAATGCTTTTTGAATGTTGAGTTGTTTTTTTGGTTGTGTGTTTTTTTTTTTTTTTTTTTTACTTTACAGTACAGTATTGGTTTTGGCATGGATTGACATGAATCCTCCACGGGTGTACATGAGCTCCCAAACATGAACCCCCCTCCCACTTTCCACCCCACATCATCCCTCCAGATCATCCTCGTGCACCAGCCCCAAGCATCCTGCATCCTGCATCAAACATAGACTGGCGATTCGTTTCTTACATGTTAGTATACATGTTTCAATTTTAAGCCAGCTTTTTCATTCTCCTCTTTCACTTTCATCAAGACGCTCTTTAATTTCTCTTCACTTTCTGCCATAAGGTAAAGAAGCCAAATTTGTATAGCCAAACCCACCAGTCACTGGACCAGTGCTGGCCCTGGAAAAGAACTTGATGAATGAGTACTGTCTGCCACCAGCATCCCCAGCAGATGGAAACATAATTCTCATTCCTAATGGTGAGTCTGCACTGCTCAGCACAGTATCAGCTACAACCACAAAATCTAAAATCAAAGCCTGAAATTCTGAACTGTATCCAGTCTATCCTTAGCCTGTTTACATATTTTTATTTTCCCACAACGCTGCAGTATGAATCTAAGTATTTTAGTAAAGCTAAGTACACACCATTGTTTTATAATCTTTCTTTCTTTTCTGCCTTAAACAACATCTGAGCCCCCTGCTGATAACACTTTATATATAAAGCTATTTATGATCAGATTAGTTGAAATGACCTTTCTTGGTTCTCGATTATTTTAGAATATTTTGTTTTAGTCAAATGTATTTATGGCAAGTCTCTGTATTATAATCATTAGAATATGAATTTTATCTCATTATTAGATTGTGACTTAAGTAGTCATAATACTTATTAAAATAGTTATTAAATTATTGCTAAAATGAGGAAATGTTGAATGCAGAGTAAAAAAGATCAAACTATATAAACAAGGCTATAGCCAAGGATATCATATTTGAACTGGATTTTCAAGTCTTAGTAAATAAGCACGACTTCATCTCTTGGGAATTCTTAGGTTATACAAAGACTCCCTGTTTTGTGATTTACTGGTTATGAGTCTCAGATCACTTGTTCCAATATTTAATTGCAGTGTGACCTTGAATTTGGTGCTTACTTTTTTGAACATCAGGTTCCTAGTCTCAAAAACATAATATTTGCAGGTATATCAGAGGATTAAATGTGATAATTTTAAAGTCATCACTTTATGACAGTTACTGTTGGAATTCTGCATTAACAATGCACCTTCAGCATTATTAAAGAAATCATGAGCATTTAAAAAATTGTGGTTTTCAAAATTGGTAACTTATTTACAATATCTATGACTATTTAAGTCAATTAATATATGCTACTTTTTATTATAGTAAGAAAACAACATGAATCTGACCTTAATCTTTGAGTACAATATAGGCACAATGTTACCTACAGGCACAATGCTATACAGTAGATCTCCAGAATATTTTTTTTTGTCTAGAGAAACTTTACTTACTGAACAGGTACTCCCTATTCCCCCCTCCCTCCAATCTGTGGTAATTACAATTCTACTTTCTAATTCTATGAGTTTGATTATTTTAGGTATCTCATACAAGTGAAATTAAGCAGTATTTATCTTTGTGTGACTAGCTTATTTTATTTAGCATGGTATCTTCCAAGTTCATCTATGTTGATGCATACATAGACTTGTTTTTTTAAAGGCTGAATAATATTCCATTTATATATGTTATATACACCTGATTCAACGAGATGCTTCATTGGAAAAGATCCTAATGCTGGGAGAGATTGAAGGCAAAAGGAGAAGAGGGAGACAAAGGATGAGATGGTTAGGTGCATCATTGACTTAATAGGCATGAATTTGAGCAAAATCTGGGAGATAGGGAAGGACAAGGAAGTCTGGTGAGGTGCAGTCCTTGGGGTCACTAAGAGTTGGACATGACCTTGCAACTGAAGAACAACTGTATATATGTATATGTGTGTGTGTGTGTGTGTGTGTGTGGCTTTTCCAGTAGTCATGTATAGATGTAAGAGTTGGGTTATAAAGAAAGCTGAGTGCCAAAGAATTGATACTTTTGAGCTGTGGTGTTGCAGAAGACTCTTGAGAGTCCCTGGGACTCCAAGAAAATCAAACCAGTCAATTCTAAAGGAAATCAGTCCTGAATATTCATTGGAAGGACTGATGCGGAAGCTCCAATACTTTGACCACCTGATGCAATGAGCTGACTTAGAAAATATCTTGCTGCTAGAAAAGATTGAAGGCAGAAGGAGAAGAGGATGATGGAGGAAGAGATGGTTGAATAGCATCACCAACTCAATGAACATGAGTTTGAGCAAGCTCTGGGAGTTGATGATGGACAGGGAAGCCTGGCGTGCTGTGGTCCATGGGGTTACAGAGTCAGATATGACTGAATGACTGAATAACCTACATACATATACATATATGTATATAATTTTTATCCCTTCATTTGTTATGGCCATTTAAACTATGTTATTTGTGTCTCTGCTATTATAAATATGAGGGTTGGAAAATCCTTTTGAGACTTTGATTTAAATGTTTTATATATATATCCAGATGATATTGCTGGGTCAAATGGTGTTTCAATTTTCATTTTTTTTGAGGAAACTCCATTCTGTTTGTCACAATCAGTTAAGTTCAGTTTAGTCGCTTAGTTGTGTCTGACTCTTTGCAACCCCATGAATCACAGCATGCCAGGCCTCCCTATTCATCACCAACTCCTAGAGTTCACCCAAACTCATGTCCATCNCATTTTTTTTGAGGAAACTCCATTCTGTTTGTCACAATCAGTTAAGTTCAGTTTAGTCGCTTAGTTGTGTCTGACTCTTTGCAACCCCATGAATCGCAGCATGCCAGGCCTCCCTATTCATCACCAACTCCTAGAGTTCACCTAAACTCATGTCCATCAAGTCAGTGATGCCATCCAGCCATCTCATCCTTGGTCATCCCCTTCTGCTTCTGCCCTCAATTCCTCCCAGCATCAGGATGTTTTCCAATGAGTCAACTCTTCTCATTATGTGGTCACAATAGCTATTCCAATTTTGTATTTCCAGCAACATTGTGGAAGAGTTCTTATAGCTTTAAATCTTCACCAATGCTTATCACTTTTAAAAAATAATAATAATGATAGCCAGACTATTAGGTGTAAGGTAATTCTTCATTGTGGTCTTTTTTTTAATATAAATGTATTTATTTTAATTGGAGGTTAATTACATTACAATATTGTATGGGTTTTACCATACATCAACATGAATCCACCACAGTTATACACGTGTTCCCCATTCTAAACTCGCCTCCCATCTTCCTCCCCGTACCATCCCTCTGGGTCATTTCCCAATGACTTGTGATGTTGAAATGTACCTGTTGTCTATTATTGTTGTTGTTCAATCACTAAGTCATGTCTGACTCTCTACAACCATGTAGATTGCAATACTCCAGGATTCTCTGTCACTATCTTACAGAGTTTGCTCAAACTCATGTCCATTGTGTTGGTGATGCCATCCAACCATCTCATCCTCTATGCCTCCTTCTCCTTCTGCCCTCAATCTTTCCCAGTATCAGGGTCTTTTCTAATGAGTCAGCTCTTTGTATCAGGTGGACAAAGTATTGGAGCTTTAAAATCAGTCCGTCCAATGAATATTCAGGACTGACTTCCTTTAGGATTGACTGGTTTGATCTCTTTGCAGGCCAAGGGACTCTCAAGAGTCTTCTGCAACTCCACAGCTCAAAAGCATCAATTATTTGATGATCAGCCTTCTTTATAGTCTAACTCCCACATCCATACATGACTAGACACACCTTTGTCAGCAAACTGATGTCTCTGCTTTTTAATACACTGTCTAGGTTTGTCATAACTTTTCTGCAAGCGTCTTTTAAATTTGTGGCTGCAGTCGCAGTCCCCAGTGGTTTTGGAGTCCAGGAAAATAAAGTTTGTCACTGTTTTCATTATTTCCCCATCTATTTTCCATAAAGTGACAGAACTAGATGCCATGACCTTCACTTTTTGAATGTTGAGTTTTAAGCCAGCATTTTCACTCTCCCCTTTCACCTTCATCAAGAGGCTCTTTAGTTCCTCTTCACTTTCTGCCATAAGGGCGGTACTATCTTGATATCTGAAGTTATTGATATTGCTCCCAGCAGTCTTAATTCCAGCTTGAGAATTTTCCCAGCCTGGGATTTTGCATGATGTGTTCTGCATAGAAGTTAAATATGCTGGGTGACAATATACATCCTTGATATACTCCTTTCCCATTTTGAATCTGTTCATTGTTTCATATCTGGTTCTAACTATTCATTCTTGATCTGCAAGAAATAACGATTTAAATCTTTTGCCCACTTCATAATTATTTGGATGTTTTTGCTATTGCATTGTAGGAATTCCTTAATATTTCAGGTATGAAATCCTTGTCAGATGCATTGTTTGAAAATATTTTTTTCATATTACAGGTTGCTGTTTCAGTTTGTGGGTGACAGTATTTCTTTAGCTAGACAGAAGAATTTTAGTTTAATGCAGCTACATTTATCTAGTTTTGCTTTTCTTGTCTGTGCTTGTATTGTCATGGTCAAGGTATTATTGTCAAGGTCAATATTATGAAGATTTTCACCTATGTTTTCTTCTAGAAGTGTTACAGATTTACATCTTATGTGTGAGTCTTTAATGAATTTTGACCTGAATTTGTGTATGATGTAAGATAAAAGATGATTATTTTTTTGCTTGTGGCTATCCAATTTTCCCCTAACCATTTCCAAAGAGACTATTGCTAACTTGTTGTGCACATTTGACACACTTGTTGAATATTGTTTGACATTCCTAGTACAGCAGAAAGAGAAAGATCACAGCAAATTATCAAAGTCTGACTTGATCATAGAATAAGATATAATAGCATACATGGCCAGTATTTGCTATTTGTCTGAAGAAATGCTTCCAATAAATGTCTTGCTAAAAAAATAATGATTGAAACAATATTATTATGATAGTAATATCTTCCTGATACAGAATACTTTCTGTATTCAGTGCTGAAAATTACGGTTATTAGAATTCATCTAAGTACTTTACATGCAGTGTTGACCTCAGTTACTTCTCTTTATATGTTGGGAATTATTAATGATTTACCCTTGAGATATCTAAAGTTTATAAAGGCTCAGTTCAGTTCAGTCATTCAGTCATGTCTGACTCTTTGTGACCCCATGGACTGCAGCACGCCAGGCTTCCTTGTCCATCACCAACTCCTGGAGCTTGCTCAAGTTCATGTTCATCAAGTCGGTGATGCCATTAAACCATCTCATCCTCTGTCATCCCCTTCTCCTCCTGCCTTCAATCTTTCCCAGCATCTGGGTCTTTTCAAGTGAATCAGTTCAGGTGGCCGAAGTTTATGATGATTAAGTAATTACAAAGTCACAAACCTAGCAAGAGTCAAATCCAGGATTGTTTTTTAATATGCACTGTATTGCCTGTCAGATAAGAGCATACCCCTAAATGGTATGCTAAGGTTTTTAAAATACTTTGTCCATAATCCACCTGATTTATCATCAGAGACCCATAATGGGGTTGTGGTTGACAGGACAGCTGATAACACTCATCTGACTTGTCAAAGGAGATAAAAAGCTTTTCTTCAATTGATATGCATAGTGGCTGATCTAGAAGCAAGCTGATGTAATGAAAAGAGTCAGAAGTCAGACACATTATTAACTTATGCATTCATTCATCTACCATGCAAATATGCACTGAAAGTCTTCTCTGTCACAGGCATTGAGCTCTAATTGTCCTTTGCTTCTTTTGATCCTATAATGTTGGGTAGTTTCATGACTCATGATTTTATAATATAAAAGCCTGCCAGGCTCCTCTGTCTACGGAATTCTCCAGGCAAGAATACTTGAGTGGTTAGCCTTTCCTTTCTCCAGGCTGCCTTCCCTACCCAGGACTCGAACCCAGTTCTCCTGCATTGCAGGCAGATTCTTTATCACTTGAGCCACCAAGGAAGCCCAATATAAAAGCAAGGGATACCTATTTAAACAGATCCAGAAGCAAATCTTAACTAATGTAAGATTTGCCCATTAGAAAAATATCCTACACAGTTGCCATTAACCTTCTAATAACCTTTTCATTTTAAAATGAAACTGGGTGGACTAAAGCACCCATGCTATTTAGTTCTTGTTATTTGCTAGATAATAAACTCAGAATGTTAGATACAAGAACATATTTAATCCTCACAATAACTCTATAATGTAATTATGCCATTATTATCTTAAGTTTTTTTCTTTTCTCAGTTTTACAGCTTAAGCACAGAGAAGTTAAATGACTTTCCCAAGACTGTACAGCTCAGAAATGGTAGTTTTTATTCTAACCCAGATAATCTATTTCTAAAGCACACTTGTATCTAGATTTATGATGCATCATAATGTTGTTCTGAGGGTTAAATTAAGCTGGATAATAAATGCAGCATACCTAATAAAAAGTCTGAGACATAGTATATATTCAATAAATGTTAATATCCTTCCTGCTTGAGCCTAGGTTTTATTACTGCAAAGCAGTGCTACTTTCACTCCTCTCTATAAATAGTGTCAGAAAGGAATGCTGTGTCAGAGGGACTCTAAACAAAGATCACGTAATTTTATATCACAAAATAGTCAAAGAAAGGATGTGGCTTCCTATAAGAAAACAATTCTCCTATATCCATTTTTTCCCCTCTTCACTCTGCATTTGTATACTATCAGGTCATTGAGTATGATTTAAGGGATCTGTGTTCATACAACACTTCACATCTAGAGGCTTAATGAAATAATAAATTATTTAACTGGAAAGTGAAAGCAATTTATATTCTCATTCTACACTGAAATATCTTAGAAATGAGGTAAATTTGATATAGAATTTAAGTCTTTTCACTTATGGTTAATTATTCAGAATGTTTTTGCATTCAGGATGTACACAAAGTGTATGCATATCACTATCTTCCTCATTCTTTGGCCATCAGGGTAATTCAAATGTTCTTATTTATTTACTTTTGGAATTATATATCTTATTGTTGTGTACATTCCTCACAACAGTTCGCCAAAGATCTATTTCCTTAGGAAATGAAAAGCAGACCATTGTAACCTAATTACAAGAGCTCTAGAATAGTCTCACACTGTTTCAAGATATAAGCCACATTTAGTAACACAATAGAGACAAGATCACCTCAGTAAAGTCAGCAGAAAGCAATAGCTTTTTTTTCCAGAGTGTTGTTTAACAAGTTAAAAGATACCATGTCATCCATGAAAATGGACTCAGAGACTGCATAATTCTTCTAAAACATATTTTGGAAGAACCATAATGTTTCATTACTCTGATATCCTGTTCTGTGCTAGCTAAAAGCTCCCCCTACTGTTAAAGAAACTATTACAAAAAAGTCCTTCAANTATGAAATTAAAAGATGCTTACTCCTTGGGAAAAAAGTTATGGCCAACCTAGATAGTATATTGAAAAGCAGAGACATTACTTTGCTGACCAAGGTCCGTCTAGTCAAGGCTTTGGTTTTTCCTGTGGTCATGTATGGATATGAGAGTCAGACTATGAAGAAGGCTGACCACTGAAGAACTGATGCTTTTTCACTGTGGTGTTGGAGAAGACTCTTGAGAGTCCCTTGGACTGCAAGGAGATCTAACCAGTCCATGTTGAAGGAGATCAACCCTGGGATTTATTTGGAGGAAATGATGCTAAAGCTGAAACTCCAGTACTTTGGCCACCTCATGAGCAGAGTTGATTCATTGGAANGGACTGCAAGGAGATCTAACCAGTCCATGTTGAAGGAGATCAACCCTGGGATTTATTTGGAGGAAATGATGCTAAAGCTGAAACTCCAGTACTTTGGCCACCTCATGAGCAGAGTTGATTCATTGGAAAAGAGTCTGATGCTGGGAGGGATTGGGGGCAGGAGGAGAAGGGGACGACTGAGGGTGAGATGGCTGGATGGCATCACGGACTTGATGGGTGTGAGTCTGAGTGAACCCCGGGAAATGGTGATGAACAGGGAGGCCTGGCATCCTGCAGTTCATGGGGTTGCAAAGAGTCGGACACGACTGAGTGACTGAACTGAACTAAACTGTCATTTACTTGGTATGGCCTTGCCGTTGAGACACAGGTGAATAATCGAACCTACTAAAGTGCAAACACAGTAAGAAAAAGAGATTGGACATGTTTTAAAATATGTGTTAGTCCACTACTTCAAGGGGAAAAATAATTTCAAAAGGTTTTTAGAAGTTATTTTTCATTTTTTAAATAAGTTTGTAGCCTACTAATGTTTGGAGGAGGACATGGCAACCCACTCCAGTATTCTTGCCTAGAGAATCCTATGGACAGAGGAGCCTGGCAGGCTATCGTTTATAGGGTCATTAAAGAGTCAGACACAACTGAAGAGACTTAACACAGCATAGCACTACTAATGTTGGTATAAATTTATTAGTTTTTGCAGTTAAGTTGCTAAGTCATATCCAACACTTTGTAACCCCACAGACAACAGAAGCCCAGGCTCCTCTGTTCTCCACTATTACCTGGAGTTTGCTAAAATCCATGACCATTGGGTAAGTGGTGCTATCTAACCATCTCATCCTCTGCCATTGTCTTTTGCCTTCTATTTTTCCCAGCTTCAGGGTCTTTTCCAGTGACTTAGTTCTTTCCATCAAATGACCCAAGTATTGGAGCTTCAGTTTCGGCATCTGTCCTTCCAATGAATATTCAGGGTTGATTTCCTTTAGTATTGATGCGTTTGATCTCCTAACAATCTATACTATAATTTAAAATAGCTTAAAAATAAAATAATACATTTGGGGGAGAATGAAACAAAAATGGTGTGTTCCTGTCATTGTAGCATGGTTTATAATAACAAAGACAGAAACAATCATACTATAAAATCTTAACAGCAATAATGAGCATCAACAGCTAAAGTGTTCTAGTGTATGGCTTTCAAACCAACCACCCGGATCCTTACTCTTCACATTCTCTGAGTACTACACTAGAGGTCTACAGAACTACTCAATCCTCTCATGTATATCATGGTGCTTATACTTACAAAGCAGGTAATATGATTCTCTGTTTACCTAAATTCCATATACGTTTTGAAGAAATTAAATTCAAAGTTAATTGTGAACCCAACTGGATTTCACTGTTCTACAGTTACAAGAACTAGTGAAAAGCTGTCAACAGTGACCTAATGTGATTTTTCTATGACTGAAATAATCAGCAGTTGGGGAACAGTAGTGATTTTGGTAGATTATGAAATTAAGAAAGCCATATCACGGATACGTATGCCTAGGAAGCACTCATGCTTAGTTGCTCAGTCACATCCTGCTCTTTTCGGCTCCATGGAATCTAACCTGCCAGGCTCCTCTGTCCATGGAATGAATTCTCCAGGCAAGAATATGGGAGTGAGTTGCCGTTTTGTTCTCTAGGAGATCTTCCCAACCCCAGGATCAAACCTGTGTGCCTCATGTGGCTCCTGCTTTGGCAGGCAGATTCTTTACCACTTCACCATCTGGGCTTCCGTAGGAAGNAATACATTTGGGGGAGAATGAAACAAAAATGGTGTGTTCCTGTCATTGTAGCATGGTTTATAATAACAAAGACAGAAACAATCATACTATAAAATCTTAACAGCAATAATGAGCATCAACAGCTAAAGTGTTCTAGTGTATGGCTTGCAAACCAACCACCCGGATCCTTACTCTTCACATTCTCTGAGTACTACACTAGAGGTCTACAGAACTACTCAATCCTCTCATGTATATCATGGTGCTTATACTTACAAAGCGGGTAATATGATTCTCTGTTTACCTCAATTCCATATACATTTTGAAGAAATTAAATTCAAAGTTAATTGTGAACCCAACTGGATTTCACTGTTCTACAGTTACAAGAATTAGTGAAAAGCTGTCAACAGTGACCTAATGTGATTTTTCTATGACTGAAATAATCAGCAGTTGGGGAACAGTAGTGATTTTGGTAGATTATGAAATTAAGAAAGCCATATCACGGATACGTATGCCTAGGAAGCACTCATGCTTAGTTGCTCAGTCACATCCTGCTCTTTTCGGCTCCATGGAATCTAACCTGCCAGGCTCCTCTGTCCATGGAATGAATTCTCCAGGCAAGAATATGGGAGTGAGTTGCCGTTTTGTTCTCTAGGAGATCTTCCCAACCCCAGGATCAAACCTGTGTGCCTCATGTGGCTCCTGCTTTGGCAGGCAGATTCTTTACCACTTCACCACCTGGGCTTCCATAGGAAGCATTCCTTAATAAAGAGTGACCAAGATCATGTCCATTTGAATAATTCTGTGATTGTAACTGTTGATTCATTGTAGACCTCTTTTCCTCTAAAAATTCAAGGGGGCTTCAGAGCCGGTGCTAGTGTTCAAGAACCCACCTGGCAATTCAGGACACGTAAGAGATTCTGGTTAGATCGCTGGGTCAGGAAGATCCCCTGGAGAAGGTCATGGTAACCCAGTCCAATATTCTTGCCTGGAAAATACCAAGGACAGAGGAGCCTGGGGGGTCTACAGTCCATAGAGATGCAGAGTTGAACATGACTGAAGTGGCTTACCACACATGGATGCAGGAGAATAGAACTTAAGCTCTCTCACACACCTGCAGAAAGATAAGTATGTGAGGTGATGAAGGTGTCAATTAATCGAATTGGGGGGATCTTTTTACTATATATATATATATATATATATAAAATATATAAAATCACCAAAATGTACACTTTAAATATCTTTCAATTTTATATGTGAATTATACCTTAATAAAGCTGAAATTAAATACATTACAGGAGGGTTAATTATATGTTCTGTTGTTATAACAGCTTCCTGGGCATAAAGTATAATTTACCATGTGAATTAATTATGCAAATATTTCTAACAACAGATATAGTTATTATAGTGCTTTTTATTACCTACTTGCCAAGAAGAATTAATAATATGAATTTTACATTCCAAGAGAAATGAGAAATAGTTTGGCACAACTGGGTATATAGTTTAATAATCATTACAAAAGATTGATTGCTATTTCAGTCTTGGTGTTGAAAATGGTAATTCAATGATAGCATTAGTTTATGGTTTGAGCTTTGTGAGTTGTTCATCAGTTGCTCCTGATGAAATTTAAATTTTTGAGACATTGTTTTTCTGTGAAAACTTGATTATAAAAATCTTTTTTCAGGCTGTACTCAAAGCTGAATCTGGAAGCAAGTGTAATTTAAACGCATATAGATCAAAGTATTCCCAAGCCTATGCTGGAGTACCATATATAAGAAATAACCACAAACTAATTTAGATCCTGTACACCCTCTGGCAGGCTTCCCAGGTGGATCAGTAGTAAAGAATCCACCTGACAATGCAGAAGATGTAGGTTCGAACCCTGGGTTGGGAAGATCCCCTGGAGAAGGAAATGGCAACCACTCCAGTATTTTTGCCTGGGAAATATCGTGGACAGTGGGGTGTGGCAGGTCACAGTCTATGGGGTCACAAAAGAGTTGGGCATGGCTTAGCAACTAAAATATCAAGAACATACTCTCTGACATTCTGCAAATATTTTAAAAATTATAGAGGGAGCACTGTTTATGGTGTATTGATAGTGCTACAAGTTCTTTGACATTTTTTTTTCTCATTAAGAATAGAGTATATTTCCTCTCCTTTGAATAGAAAATGGCCAGTGACTGCTTTGACCACAGAGAGTGGCAGTATAAGCTCACCCTCCTGGTCATCCTGCAAAGACCCTGAGTTTATACATCAGGTCATCTTAGACATTTCTGACCAGAGATGCTGCCAGCTGACCATTATCCAGAATTCTAGTTTACCCCAGAGGGAACCGACCAATCACCCAGGCAAAATTCTAACACACACAATCTTCAACTGCAGCAACACAATATCATTTAATTGCCAATTTGCTTTTAGGTTAGTGAGGATGAGGTGGTTAGATAGCATCACCAACTCAACAGACATGAATCTGAGCAAAATACGGGAGACAGTGAAGGATAAGGAGGCCTGGCTCACTACAGTTCATGGGGTCACATAGAGTCAGACACAACTTAGCGACTGAACAATAAGATAACTAGAGTACTGTTTTACCTGTCTTATGATATAAATTGAATTTTCTACTGTATAGAATTTCATCCAGTTACATCTTAACAAAATATTACAAAGCATACTCAGAATCACATAAATGTACAAATTTGAAGACTTGACGAAAAGCAAAAAATTGTTAACACTTCCACAAAGTAAAACCAATTTTAGTTTTGATTTCTATAAATGCTTATGTCTTGTTAGAGTGCTTTTGTGGTCAACAGAGGCAAAGTCCCTGTTACTAAACCAAACACGTCTTTAAACCTAGCTCAAAAGAATTCTGTACAATCCCAGTTGGCTGAACTACAAAGCAATTTCTTCAAACATACATTTTGGTTTTTTCTCCTTTGGTAAAGGAAAGTATTTGGCAGAAGTTCAGGTAGAAATCAAATACTGTTCCTAGACAACCAGTAGACAAGATGAAATTTTCCTCTTAGCTGGAGAAGGAATAAATATTGCAGAAATCAGAGTAAATCATATGATGCATGATATATTGGAACTAAAAATTGCCTCTTCTGTCTTATAAAACACATCTCATTGGTTGACTTGAGAGCCTTCATTATTAGTGAGTAAAACACGTTTCTCTTTGGACAGGAGATAGAAAGCCTTTTCCATACCCAGTGCAGAATGGCCTTTTTTGTTTTTATGACAAATTGTTCCCTGGACATAAATGACATGTATTGTATTTGTTGATTCACTCTAACATACAAGTTGAATCATTTTCCGCATGCTTAGTCTATCTAGAGTTATTGTGATAGTGATT